>JAYESA010000002.1:95213878-95563878 GCA_036927795.1 Iris macrosiphon | reverse complement strand
CCTGTCAATAGTCTCAACTCCATAAGGAGGACTAAGATAATACATGAATCCACAGTTTATAATATACTCAATCACAAAGCTATATGAAAGTAATTGGCACGATGAGAAATAAGGATAAGAGTTCTATCATAAGTCAACACAAATATAAATACATCATAAGTCTAGAGTCTAGATGTCCACCCAAAAGTTACAACAATAATACAACCCAAATCTCAGTCTAGTACAATAATACATAAAATAGGACAGTCTAAGTGCATGTAGGTAGAATCTTCTCTAAGATGGGTAACTCCTCTAGGATTTCTGGTATGAAATCTCCTTCTACTCCCGGGCCGTAGTGGGTAGGACAGAAATCCTCCAAGTCCTCTAAAAATGTTATCCAATCAGGATTGGAGCGAAGCACAAACACTAAACAGCAGTTTAATTTATGTTGACAAAAACTATAAAACAATGTAAGGAATATAAGATGAAATAAATACTGGAAATATAGAGTACTAGAGAATATAAAATGAGCAATGGAATATCTAGCAATGAACAAATATATAAGTGAATGCTAGAACAAGTAATCTGAAATAAAGAATAAATATTTGGCTAAGTGTTTGAAATATCAGTTTATAATATGATCGGCTTGGGACAAGATCAGGCTGGTTACATATGATTAGCTATGACTCATGTAGGTTAGGCTAACCATCTGGTTAGCTATGATGCAAGTAATGGTCAGGCTAATCATATATAACAGCTATGAGGCATGTAATGGTCAGGCCGTACCCGACATGAGATGTGGGGTGAGCTATGGTGCATGTAGAGTTAGGTATGATCACATAATCTACTAATATTTCCCTATCCCCAGCTAGCACGATGGATTCTAATCACGACTCCTCATGACGGGTATCTAAGGTGCTAACCCATGTATCCACAGTGTCAGAGTCAAGTATAGTATACAACTGGAATTATAGAATTAATCAACAAAAACAAAAACTGTCAGAGAATGTACTCGCCTGTGGTCCCGAGGAAGGTGCGAGGATCGATGTCCAAGATGAAATTACAGTGACCTAATTGTGGAATATCAATGTCAAAATACTGAATTAAGGGAAATAATATGTTTAACTAATTAAATGCGAGGCTTCTAGGTCATGGCTCAGTCTATACTAGGTTAACTAGGCCCACTAGTTAATTCTATATCATACTTCTAAGATAGAAAATAACTACCAATATCTGCTATTACTAGCTATATTAGATACTAGTAGGTTATAAAATAATTGTGCATAGTTATAAGATGCTATCTTATTGTACTAGTATTACATGATCCATGACACTATATACATATTCTATTACTCTAACATACCCTGGTACACCATTAGACACTCAAACACAAGCCAATACCTACACACCCTCACCTACACTATACTTGCACAAACACTACTCCATTGAAGCACATACACCAGTACCTCATATGAATATACCATAATATTTATCTGCACTCTCCACTTGCTACTTACCTGTTTGTGTTTTTCCCCTTAACTGATATTATCATCAGTGATCCTATACCTCTAGTACAATGAGTGCATAGCCAACCCTTCAAAACTGAGCTTCATGCTCACACCAACAAGGCACTGCTACTAGTAGCAATTTCCCTAACACAACAGTTCCACATCCCCACAGTCCAACTTAGTGACTGTTCTAACAGAAATACCTGTAACAAAAACACCCAAATACCCGGATCATCACAGGTACACAACTCATTAAAGCTAACACCTACACTGAATTCCATCACCATGAAAACTGACACAAAACTGGGACTAAGAGAACACACTGATGCAGTGATACACTCCACACAGTATTATTTCTTACTGAACCACAATGACTGAGTTTAGTCATCACCCATGAAATAAACCCCCATCTACTGATATACTAAGAACTTAGCAACTGAGCTTGACTGAACCAAACATAGTTTCACCCTATACCTCAACCCTTAATACTATACATAGCTACACACAGCCACAAAACTGCCATACATATCATATTGCACATACAACTTAACACCCTACACTCACTGATACACACAGACACATGTCTCATATGCACACACACACAGGCACACACACACATGCCTCTGCTACGACATCTACCCTTACTGAACTGTTCTCATAGTTTTACCTCCATAGTGATCTACTAAGCAGTCACCACTGCACCAACAATTCAAATCCAAACTCCAATACCTGATTGCACATAACACTCTATCTGCTCACTGATACACACATACACAGATACACACACACACAGTTCTATGCAGTCACCACTGCATAGCAGGGGACTGAACACTCCTACAGGCACATCAAAAATCCTGATACTCTAACCACAGTATCAAAACTGATACACAAAACAGATACTAACCCACAGTATCAAAACTGATACACAAAATATATGAACTTGACAAATACACTACTACCTGTGAGGAACCCAATCTTCACTGCACTCTTAATACTGATACTCTAGAGAAGACTATTTTACTGATTCCCAATCATACATGCCTCACAGGTACACACACACACACACCAAACTATTCAACAGGACCCCCTAATCAAAACCACAATGCCTGATACACAAAACTCAGCTAACACAACTAACACAGCTACCTCACACTGATACACAATACCCACAAACCTATTTTCTACACTGCACTCACTGAACTAAGAAGAACACAACCACTGCTCTCCTACTGTCAATCCAAAAGCCCAATTGCTGATACATAAACCTGGGACCCGACTCTACACTCCAATGCACACATACACACATACACACATATACATATACACACATACACACTGGGAGATCCTACACTGTTATTGATACTTTAGAACCTGGAATCTGACTCTGCACAGAATAACCCAACTCTTGTTCCCACTATCAAAACACACAGTACACACAAAACCCGACTGCACAGGGAAACCCCCAAATCACAACCTATCTATACACCTATGCAAATATATCAATGTATATAGATTTGTATATCAAAACATGCAGTAATTAGAATACATTAGATAGGTAAACCCCTAAGAGGCATTCCATCGAACACAAGAAGTGCAAAAAAATGGATTTCTCATGAGAACTCCAAAAACCTAAATCCGAACCCTAAATCTGGATCAAACCTACATGTTGGAGGTGTAATCATGTCTATATACAAACCCCTAGGATTAGGGTTCATGAAATTTTGGAAAAACAAACGTATGAACACCAAACCCTAGATCCACCTAGGTTTTCATAGAAAAACCCCAAATACGAAATCTAAACCAAATGGTGGGCTCCTAATGGCCAAACAATAATGATAAACAGAATTAAAATGGGTTTAAAATTTGGATTCTCACCTATTGGGAGATGGTTTTTCAATGTAGGTCCTCTTCTTCAAGACTTCTTGGTCCAAGCTCCTAGATTCCTTTTGATGGAGGAGAAAAATGGGTTTCTAGGGTTTTAATTTCTAAAATTTATGGGGAGGGAAGGGTTTCTCTAATGGAGGCTAGGTTTAGGGCTTTCTTCATGAAGGAAAAAGCTTGAGGGAGGCTTCCCTTCATTATATAGGGCTAGGGTTAGGGTTTCAAATGCCAAGGATTAATTAACCCTTCATGTTTAGTCATGTAGAACTAAAATTAATTAGGGTTTAGTCATTTATAGGGTTTTAAATCTAAAACTAAAAATGCCAATTAGGGTTTCACTAAAAACTAGAATACCAATTAGGGGTTGGTCACATGGTTAGACCTAATGGGTTTTTAGGGTTAAGCTAAAAACTAAAACCTAAACATCTAGAACACCTTATAATTTATTTAATAAAACTCATCCCACATATTTACGTAATTAAATTAAACAGGAAAATTACAATAATGTCCTAATCTGGAAATATGGTAGTGACAAGTCTACCCTCCTAAAAAAATTTCGTCCTCGAAATTGGATTGAACTAGAACAAGAACAAAATCAGATAAGAAATTGTACCTCAGGTCTCGAAGAGATACGGGTATTGCCCACGTATTTCGTCCTCTCTCCCCTAGGTCGACTCCCCTGGAGAGTGATGTCTCCATGCAATACGAACCAAAGGAATAGTCTGGTTCCGCAACACCTTCTCTCTGCGATCCTAGATCTCTACGGGCTGCTCAGGGTAGTTGAAAGTCAGACTAACCTCGATCTCCGAGTGATCTAGTACGTGACTAGGGTCTGCCATGTACCGCCTCAGCTGTGACATGTGGAACACGTTATGCACTCCCTCTAGTGCAGGTGGCAAGTCTAGTCGATACGCCACTGCACCGACCCTCGTAAGAATACCAAAGGGTCTAATGTAGCGTGGACTAAGCTTCCCGCCTCCACCAAAATGAATCGTGTCCCGCGTCGGAGAAATCCGTAGGAACACTAGATCGCCAACCTAGAACAAAATAGTCTCAACACACTGTCTAAACAAAACAATCATAAGCCAGAAAAATAACAATCTATACCTGAAACTCAAGGGGTCTACGGTGGTTGTCGGCCCAATGCCGCTGTCTGTCCTGCGCTACTCGCAGTCTGTCTCTGATGAGTTTTACTTTTTCTGCTGCATCCACGACCATTTCTGGTCCTAGCAAGGCTCTCTCTCCGACGTCATCCTAAGATAACGGTGTACGACACCTTCGTCCATATAGAGCCTCGAATGGCGACATCTCGATGCTGGCCTGGTAGATGTTGTTGTAAGCAAACTCTACCAGGTGTAGATGATCCTCCCAAGAACCTTCGAGATCTAGAACGCAAGTGCGTAGCATATGCTCGAGAGTCTGAATAGTCCTTTCAGACTGCCCGTCTGTCTGGGGGTGGTATGCGGTACTGAACTTGAGCTGAGTGCCCAAGCTAGCCTACAGACTCCTCCAGAAGTGGGAAGTAAAACGACTATCCCGATCTGAGGCGATGATCACAGAAACTCCATGAAGTTTGACAATCTGCCGTACGTACAACTCTGCTAGCCTCTTTGTCAACGTACCCACCTTGAAATTAAGAAATGGGCTGATTTGGTCAACCTATCCATGATGACCCAAATCGCGTCCTTTCCTCCTAGAGAACGCGGAAGCCCTGAAACAAAATCTATGGTCACGTGCTCCCACTTCCACTCTGGGATAGGTAAAGGTTGAAGCAATCCACCTGGCCTCTGTCGATCCGCCTTTACCTGCTGGCATACTAGACACCGGGATATGAAGTGTGCTACCTCGCGCTTAATTCCATACCACCATACGTGCTCCTTCAAGTCTCGATACATCTTGTTGGCACCGGAATGCATCAAGTACTGAGAGCGGTGTGCCTTCTACAAAACCTTCTCGCACAGCTCCTCGCTCGGCACACACATCCTCGTGTCGTGCCGTAAAGACCCATTATCCGCGATAGTAAATTCGTCTGACAATCCTGTCCGAACCTGTGCCTTGATACTCCTTAGAGCCTCGTCATCATACTGTGCAGCTCCGATTCTGTCCATCAGCTCGGACTGTATCTGCAATCTCCACATCTGAATCTTAACACCGGAGACTAGCACCTAAATTCCCAAGCTTTCCAGATTAGCCAACAAATGTCTATCCGTCGTCAAGTACATAGCCATCGGATACCTGCTCAAGGCATCGGCGACTACGTTGGCCTTCACTGAGTGGTACTGCAATGAGATGTCGAAGTCCTTCATTAACTCCAACCACCTCCTCTGCCTTATGTTCAGCTCCTTCTGTTTGAACACGTACTTTAAGCTCTTGTGGTCTGTAAAGATCTCCACACGCTCTTCGTACAGGTAATGTTTCCACAGCTTTAGAGCGAAGATAACCGCTGCCAACTCTAAATCGTGGGTGGGGTAGTTCTTTTCATGAGGGCGTAACTGCCTGGAAGCATAGGTAATTACCTTCCCGTGCTGCTGAAGAACGTAACCCAAACTCTTCCCTGAAGCATCACTGTAGATAGTGAATCCACCTGTCCCTGATGGCAACGTCAAAACTGAAGCTATCGTCAATCTCTTCTTCAGCTCATCAAATGCGGCCTGGCAATCCTCCGTCCAGACAAAATCTACATCTTTCCTAGTCAGCCTGGTCATCGGCGCTGCAATCCTGGAGAAGTCTTGTATAAACCTCCTGTAGTATCCTGCTAGCCCGAGAAAACTCTTGATCTCAGCTACCGAACTGGGCGTAGCACACGACTCCACTGCCTCGATCTTCTTCGGGTTAACCGAGATTCCGTCACCCATCACCACATGCCCAAGAAATTCAACCTGGTCAAGGAAGAATTTGCACTTTGCGAGTTTCCCGTACAGCTCCTCCTTCCTGAGAGTCTCTAAGACCAACCTCAGGTGCTCTTCGTGCTCCTCCGGGGTCTTGGAATACACAAGAATATCATCGATGAACACCACTACGAACTTGTCAAGGTACTGGTGGAACACCTTGTTCATCAGGTTCATGAATACTGCCGGTGCATTAGTTAAACCAAATGGCATTACCATGAACTCAAACTGGCTGTATCTGGTCCGAAAGGCTGTCTTCGGCGTGTCTTCTCTCTTCAACTTCACCTGGTGATAGCCTGACCTCAAATCTATCTTCGAAAACACCTTTGCCCCATTCAACTGATCGAAAAGATCATCTATCCTCGACAGCGGGTATTTGTTCTTGATAGTGAGGTTGTTCAAAGCTCTATAATCGATGCACATGCGCACCGTGCTGTCCTTCTTCGGTACGAACAATACCGGAGCTTCCCATAGTGATGAACTGGATTTGATGAAGCCTTTATCCTGTAGCTCATCCACTTGCTTCTTCAGTTCTGCCAGCTCGCTGTTATTGACTCTATAGACAGGTTATGAAATGGGCTCCGCTCCTGGCACCAAGTCTATAGAGAATTCAACATCTCTGTCTGGCGGCAAGCCAGGCAACTCCTCTGGAAATACATCCAGGAACTCCGCTATCAGAGGATATGGCAACTCCTCTTCTTCCATCCTGACTCCGCAAAATGTGCTCGTGCTCTGCTCTGCTGCTCCTCTGGCGACCTCGAACTCCGGCTCTCCTGGTGGTCAAAATAATACTATGCCCCTTTGAAAATCTATAGTAGAATGATGCCTACTCAACCAGTCCATTTCGAGTACAATATCGTATCCCAAAAGTGGTATGACGAGTAAGCACACGCTCAACTCTCGGCCTTCCACTGATACTCTCCGGTCCTTGCAATAATCACGGACTAGAATAATACATCCGCCAGTCATGATCTTGCAAGTCCTAGCTAATGGTTCTGTCTCTAAATGATGTTGAAGAGTATAAGATACAGACACAAAACTATGGGAAGCACTAGAGTCGAATAATATAAATGCTGGAATACAATCGAGAAGAACTGAACCTGTAATCAAGTCACCTGCTGGCTCGACCTCCTCGACTGCCATGGCGTATGCTCATTCCTGGGGTACACCTCTCTGCTGGTGCTGAGCAAACCTCTGCTGCTGCGGTGGAAGTGGAGGTCCCCTTTGCTGGCCTCCTGGTATGATAGGTACCCTGGCTGGTCCCTTCTGGGCGGCTGCTCCACCCTGGCCTGGACGAGTCTGTACGGTAGGGCAATCCCTCAGCTGATGTGCTGTCGATCCGCAAGACAAATATGTGCCCAACCTCTTCTTGCAGATTTCTCTAGTATGTCCTGCCTTCCCGCAGTACGCACACTGGATGGCGGGCTGAGTTTTTCTCTGCTGCTGGTGCTGGGCCTGTCCTCGGGTTGGTGCCTGGTGCTGTTGATATGGCCTCTGCTGCTGCTGGAAGTGTGGACGCTTGCCTGATCCTGTACCACTATTTGCTCCTCCTGAAGTGTCGCATCCCCTCTTGGGCCTGAGGTCCAAGTCGTCCTCAGCTATCTGGGCATCCATCAATATGCCCTCGAAGGTATCAGTGCGATATCCCGACGTACGAGACTTAATCTCCCTTGCCAGCCCTTTTCTGAACTTCCGGGCCCGGTCTCCTGGATCTCTAATCATCGATGGCGCAAAACGGCTCAAGCGGCAAAACTTTGCGGCGTACTCATCAACAGACATGCTTCCTTGGACTAAGTCATGGAACTGACTCTCCAAGGCTCCCAGAGAAACATCAGGAAAGAACTTCTCCTTGAAGAGCTCCCTGAAGGCCTTCCAAGTGAGTCCCCCAACAAGTCTCGGCTCAGTGCAAAACCACGTCAGGGCAATGTCGAACATCTGGCTGCCGGCGGCCTCGATCTGAAGAGCCTCCGGAAGCTGGCCAAGCGCAAGTTTCTCTCTATGTCCTCTAGCCAATCGTCGGCGTAGAGTATCCCCTCCGTACCTTTGAACTCCTAAGGCATCATCCTCTTAAAGTCTACAATGGTGCCCGGCCTCTGGTGGTATTGGCCAGGATGCTGCTGCTGGGCGACTCTCTCCACAGCCTGGAGAGCCACCTGATGAGCATTCTCCATGCTCGCCCTCATCATCTCGGTCTGGGCCTGGTGCACCTCCGCCTGCACCCTCTGGGCCTCTGCTGACGTCCTTTGGGCATCAACCATGCCATGGATTAATGCGAACATCTGTGCCCCATCAACGGGCACACCTCCTGGAAACTGGGCATCAACCATGCCATGGATTCAATTAAGGCAATAGACACGATATCATCAAGGTAGGACAGTAAAAATTCTAAAGGAAATAGTCATTAAGAGTGCATTATAAGAATCAAAAATTCCCTAATTGTGATTGAGCATATTCTCGGCCTAATCCTATTTCCTAAAACAGGCTTGTAGCAATACTCTAAGCGAGCACCACTACGATATTGCTCTAAATGCAAATCTAGACCTGCATGGGCCACCACTAAAACGTGTCACGACCCGCACCTAAAATTTGGGCGTGAGCCGTGGGTACGTCCAGCCTACGCCGCAGCATCGACGGTAGAACGCTGTCTAGGTCTCAAACATAACTCATCCTGTCAATAGTCTCAACTCCATAAGGAGGACAAAGATAATATATGAATCCACAGTTTATAATATACTCAATCACAAAGCTATACGAAAGTAATTGACACGATGAGAAATAAGGCAAGAGTTATATCTTAAGTCAACACAAATATAAATACATCACAAGTCTAGAGTCTAGATGTCCACCCAAAAGTCACAACCAAAATACAACCCAAATCTCAGTCTAGTACAATAATACATAAAATAGGACAGTCTAAGTGCATGTAGGTAGAATCTCCTCTAAGATGGGTAAGTCCTCTGGGATTTCTGGTATGAAATCTCCTTCTGCTCCCGGGCCGTAGTGGGTAGGGCAGAAATCCTCCAAGTCCTCTGAAAATATTATCCAATCAGGATTGGAGCAAAGCACAAACACTAAACAACAGTTTCATTTATGTTGACAAAAACTATAAAATAATAGAAGGAATACAAGATGAAATAAATACTGGAAATATAGAGTACTAGAGAATATGAAATAAGCAATGGAATATCTAGCAATGAACAAATATATAAGTGAATGCTAGAACAAGTAATCTGAAATAAAGAATAAACATCTGGCTAAGTGTTTGAAATATCAGTTTATTATGTGATCGACTTGGGACAAGATCAGGCTGGTTACATATGATTAGCTATGATTCATGTAGGTTAGGCTAACCATCTGGTTAGCTATGATGCAAGTAATGGTCAGGCTAATCATATATAACAGCTATGAGGCATGTAATGGTCAAGACGCACCGACGTGAGATATGGGGGAGCTATGATGCATGTAGAGTTGGGTATAATCACATAATCTACTAATATTTCCCCATCCCCAGCTAGCACGATGGATTCCAATCATGACTCCTCATGACGGGTATCTAGGGTGCTAACCCGTGTATCCACAGTGTCAGAGTCAAGTATAGTATACAACTGGAATTATAGAATTAATCAACAAAAATGAAAACTGTCAGAGAATGTACTCGCCTATGGTCCCGAGGAAGGTGCGAGGATCGATGTCCAAGATGAAATCACAGTGACCTAATTGTGGAATATCAATGTCAAAATACTGAATTAAGGGAAATAATATCTTTAACTAATTAAATGCGAGGCTTCTAGGTCATGGCTCAGTCTATACTAGGTTAACTAGGCCCACTAGTTGATTCTATATCATATTCTAAGATAGAAAATAACTACCAACATCTGCTATTACTAGCTATATTAGATACTAGTAGGTTATAAAATCCTTGTGCATAGTTATAAGATGCTATCTTATTGTACTAGTATTACATGATCCATGACACTATATACATATTCTATTACCCTAACATACCCTGGTACACCATTAGACACTCAAACACAAGCCAATACCTATACACCCTCACCTACACTATACTTGCACAAACACTACTCCATTGAAGCACATACACCAGTACCTCATATGAATATACCACAATATTTATCTGCACTCTCCACTTGCTACTTACCTATGTGTGTTTTTCCCCTTAACTGATATTAGCATCGGTGATCCTATACCTCTAGACCAATGGGTGCATAGCCAACCCTTCAAAATTGAGCTTCATGCTCACACCAACAAGGCACTGCTACTAGTAGCAATTTCCCCAATATAACAATTCCACATCCCCACAGTCCAACTCAGTGACTGTTCTAACAGAAATACCTGTAACACAAACAACCAAATCCCTTGATCATCACAGGTACACAACTCATTAAAGCTAATACCTACACTGAATTACCTCATAGTGAAAACTGACACAAAACTGGGACTAAGAGAACACACTGATGCTGTGATACACTCCACACAGTATCATTTCTTACTGAACCACAGTGACTGAGTCAAGTCATCACCCATGAAATAAACCCCCATCTACTGATATACTAAGAACTTAACAACTGAGCTTGACTGAACCAAACACAGTTTTACCCTACACCTCAACCATTAATACTATACATAGCTACACACAGCCACAAAACAGATCCAATACCTGACTGCACACAACACTTAATCTGCTCACGGACACACACACACACACACAGATACACACATAGATACACACACACAGTTTTATGCAGTCACCACTACATAGCAGGGGACTGAACACTCTTACAGGCACATTAAAAATCCTGATACTCTAACTACAGTGTCAAAACTGATACACAAAACAGATACTAACCCACAGTGTCAAAAATGATTCACAAAATATATGAACTTGACATATACACTACTACCTGTGAGGAACCCAATCTTCACTGCACTCTTAATACTGATACTCTAGAGAAGACTATTTCACTGATACCCAATCACACATGCCTCACAAGCACACACACACATACCAAACTATTCAACAGGATCCCCTAATCAAAAGCCCAATGCCTGATACACAAAACTCAGCTAACACAGCTAAAACAGCTACCTCACACTCATACACAACACCCACAAACCTATTTCCTACACTGCACTCACTGAAGTGAGAAGAACACAACCACTGCTCTCCTACAGTCAATCCAAAACCCTAATTGCTGATACATAAACTTGGGACCCGACTCTACACTCCAATGCACATATACACACATACACACTGGGAGATCCTACACTGTTATTGATACTTTAGAACCTGAAATCCGACTCTGCACAGAATAACCTAACTCTTGTTCCCACTGTCAAAACACACAGTACACACAAAACCCGACAGCACAGGGAAACCCCCAAATCACAACCTATCTATACACCTATGCAAATATATCTATGTATATAGATTTGTATATCAAAACATGCAGTAATTAGAATACATTAGATAGGTAAACCCCTAAGGGGCATTCCATCGAACACAAGAAGTACAGAAAAATGGATTTCTCATGAGAACTCCAAAAACCTAAATCCGAACCCTAAATCTGGATCAAACCTACATATTGGAGGTATAATCATGTCTACATACAAACCCCTAGGATTAGGGTTCATGAAATTGGGGAAAAATAAATGTATGAACACCAAACCCTAGATCCACCTAGTTTTTTATAGAAAAACCCCAAATACGAAATCTAAACCAAATGGTAGGCTCCTAATGGCCAAACAATGATGAAAAACATAATTAAAATGGGTTTAAAATTTGGATTCTCACCTATTGGGAGATAGTTTTCTAATGTAGGTCATCTTCTTCAAGCCTTCTTGGTCCAAGCACCTAGATTCCTTTTGATGGAGGAGAAAAATGGGTTTCTAGGGTTTTAATTTCTAAAATTTATGGGGAGGGAAGGGTTTTTCTAATGGAGGCTAGGTTTAGGGCTTTCTTCATAAAGAAAAAATCTTGAGGGAGGCTTCCCTTCACTATATAGGGCTAGGGTTAGGGTTTGAAATGCCAAGGATTAATTAACCCTTCATGTTTAGTCATGTAGAACTAAAATTAATTAGGGTTTAGTCATTTTTAGGGTTTTAAATCTAAAACTAAAAATGCCAATTAGGGTTTCACTAAAAACTAGAATACCAATTAGGGTTTGGTCACAAGGTTAGACCTAATGGATTTTTAGGGTTAACCTAAAACCTAAACATCTAGAACACCTTATAATTTATTTAATAAAACTCATCCCACATATTTACATAATTAAATTAAACCGAGAAATTACAATAATGTCATAATCTGGAAATATGGTAGTGACAAGATCCTTGCTTCCTCCTTGTTCTAATTGCCTCCAATGATGATTAGGGATAGGAAAAAATTTGGGTAGAATTTGATGTAGGAATGAAAAAAATTGGAAGAGAAAAATTCTAGATCTAGATTTGAAATAAAAAATAAAGAGAGAGAATTTCCCTCAATTCTATACTAGCTGGCCACTTGTCCCCTCCAAGCTAATATAAAATATCCACAATATCCCTTGGGGCTTGTCATGAAGAAATTAATTAAGAAGGGAAGGTTCTAGTCCAATTGGTTTAACTAATTTATCATCTTCCTAATGAATGTGCTTACTATTAGGCTCAAATCTAACTAGAATTAAATATTGGTCCACGGATCTAATCTAAACTATTTAGGTCCACTAACACAAGTCCAAAATAAAATAATAACATTTAATAATAAATATATAATACAATAAATAAATTTACAACGTGCACAATATTTAATTAATTATAAAATATCCAAAATAACCTTTTCTAAAAAATATGATAGTAAAAAAATGCGTGTCAGTATAGTGACTGAAGTGATTGATGTGATAGGCCATAAAGTGTGTCAGAAAGAAAAGACAAAACCATGAAAACATATGCCAAACAAACAGGGTCATGCGTCCGAAAAAAGTCGCCGCAAACTCTGCTTACCATATATGCCTGTTTGCCACATATGGGTCGATTGCATATTGCCCTTTTGGATTTAGTGAATTTTTTATTCGTTCAGCGAATGAAAATACAAAGAGTTCAAGGATTAGCTCCAGAACACTTGTGTAATGGCAATCATGCATCCAACAAGATGGACGCATGCTAGTCAGTATGCGGCAAAGAGCTCAGCTGCATAGCCCTCTCAGGCCACATAACACTCTCGGCCGCATAACTCGCTGGTCGCATGAAGACTTCTCTTCTCCAAACAACAGGTTCGGCCATGGCAAAAAGAACAAAAATACGAAAAATATTTTTTTCATAAAAATTTATTTTAACTCCGAATCAAGTAAAACAAAAGCCAAAATGCTCAAAATAAAGTTCTCCATCAACCACAAAAACTGTTTTTCTAAAATACCATATTTTAATAGATAAAAACCAAGAAAAACTTTTAAAATCTATGAAAATACAAACTTTAAAACTCAGATCTACTCAAAACCATTCATCAAAACCAAAAACTCTAAGAACTAAAACTAATGAGGACATGAAGGATAATATTTCTCATTAAACACATTTTAATTTACTAATCATATAAAAATTCAAAAAATTATGGCTTCGCCACTTTGAGCAAGATATACTTGCCTTGATGGACTAACAAACCTCTTCCTAAAACGAAGTCTAGGACTAGGGCTTAGGAATTCGGCCAAGGGGAGCTCTTGAGGGAAGAAGGAAGAAGAAAGAAGAAGGGAAGTATAAATGAGGAAGAATGAGAGAGGAGAGAGAAAACCATATATTTATACCAAGTGGAGAAAAAGTGGTTAGCCCTAAGATTAAGTCATGACACTCTCCAACCAAATTCCAAACATCCAAAATAGACATAGTAGTTCCAAGAGTGAACTGGGTCTGGTATCCATCATGTATACGTATCCTAGAACGGGTTCATGGCAATTGCCAGGGTGTTCACTACTGGTCTCGGGTAGTCTCCCACAATAAACATGAATATAATTACATAAAATATATCATAATTAGCAGGAATCAACATAAAAATGCAGCATGAATACATCTACAGAAAAGATTTTAAATATCACAAATTCAAGAATACCAAATCTGGGAACGGGTGTGACATCTCTATCCAGCTTAGAAAAATTATATCATCGGAATTCGCTAGGCTAGTAGAGCTGATCACCAAGTAAGAAAACTCATAAACCAAGAAGAAGACTCATGATCCTTTCAGGAAACTCATGATCCAAAAAATCTCATGAACTACCAAATCTCATAAACTATAGCTAATTGAATACCAAACATAACAAAATAGGTAGGTAATAAAAGCAACAACAATATAAATAAATGCACAAGAAATCTACACAATCAAAAAAAAATATAAAGAACTGGAGGCATACACACACACACACACATATATATATATATATATATATATGTATATATATATATATATATATATATATATATATATATATATATACCTCAAAAGAGAGTCAAAATAGGAACTCATTCTCGCTGGCCTATGTTGAATCCCAAAATGGACAAGGATCAAGTCTCAAGATAAATTGGTACCAACAACTTAGTCAAGAATATGTCTGTTCCCAGGACGTACCTTCATAGTCGGGATATATGACATTCATCATGTATCACGAGATACAAAGAAAGAAGAGTGAGGCAAAAGATCATTTTTACTCGCCGAATATACGAAACCCAAAAGATATGACTTGAAGAAGCTCAAATTTATCACGACCCACATCCGGTGTAGGGGCACGAGTAGTGAATAACGTCCAACCTATGCTACAGCATGTACGGTAGAATGCTGCTTGGGTAAACTATCGATCTAGCAATCAAGATATAATTATGCCATCAATAAAATATAAATACTTAATCACAGATCTATAAGATGGAACAAACGCACGAATATGATATATATAATTGAAGATTCAATACAACTCACAAGACAAATAATAGCCAATGAGTCATCTAATTAAAAGAAATACTAATATCAAAATTCTGGAGATAAATCCAGTACAAATAAATCTATCTACTGAGCTACGGGTATTAGGTCATCTGTCTCAACCGGGATGAGTCTCTCTTGAGCCAAAGTCTCTGGCTCTAAGCCAACTACGTCCTGAGGCCTGTAGTGAGTGGGATACAACTCCTTAGTGTCATCTGAAAAAAAAATCCAGTCAGAAAAGGAGCAAAGTACATTTCTAACAACAGTTCCAACGAATGATACAAACTATGTAACAGTAAATAGAGTGAATATACAAGATATAGTATACAGGTACAAGAGATATGCATAATAGGAATAATGAAATTAAATACAAGAATGAGCATCAAGAATATGAGCAAGAAATACTACTACTATGTGAGTGAGTACCAGCTTCAATATATGATCGGCTTGAAAACTTGCACAAGGATTTGGGCCTAGTTAATCATACGTGCTGTGTATGATCAACACTCACAAGGAACAAGATATGCACAAGGAGGGTATGATCACATATCTATAATAACACTCTCCGGCCCGACTGGTATAGCGGATCCAACCATGGTACGTTATGACACGGGATTCACTGGGTTGGTAGCTAGTCTCCCCAATAATCAATGTCTGTACATATACAAGAAGAACAAGAAATAAGGCTTGCACAAGATATACCATAAATACCAAGGAATAATATCTCATGACGAGATCTGGATATACCAATCCGTGTAACCATCGTGCCAAGAAATAAAGGATATCTACACTATATACAAGAAACATAGGGAATATCATAAATGAGAAACTATCAAAGAGTATACTTGCCTAAAATCTGGTGAACAATATCAAAGATGTCCAAAATGATACCTCGGAGACCTAAATATAGAATATTACATTAATACAAGATTTTTAAATAAAAATAAGTTAAACTAGTCAAATTCTAGGTTATAAAGTAATTTCTAAGTTAAAAAAGTTAAACTAAATCAACTCTAGGTCAAACTAGTCAAACTTAGTAAAACTAGCTATTTCTAGGTTGTATGAGTCCATCTCTAGGATATTGGGTCTATACACTATGTAACTAGGCTATACTAGCCATGTTAGGGTACTAGGATACCGATACTATACTATATCGTAAGATACATAAATTATTAGATATAAAAATACAATAATATATATACAAGATGAAATATATAGTATCCCTAGCTAAACTAATGCTAAATGGATACCTTGGCCTTGAGCCAAATACGGTATTACACCACCTACACACCCTTCTTGATACACAAACCCAATACCTTGAGGATGAACCAAATTACCTAATAATTACCTTGGTATTACAAGGTAATCCAATATATAATAGTTAACTAACTTGCCATTCATACCTCACTATACACTAACATAAATAGCTTACCTATTTGGTATTCAATACCCATACCCCAGGATACCTCAACTCTCATTACCTTGGTGCAACTCAAGGTAAACTACAATTATTAACCAATAATAATAGTTATGCTAACTAGAGTATATATATATACCCTCATATATATATATATATATATATATATATATATATAACTAACAATATTAACTAACTTAACTTTAACTAATACATACATCCTAATCTTTAATGCATTTTTATGCTACACATTGTTGCTGCTGTTGCTTACAGCTTGTTCACACGGCTGCTGCTGCTTATTGCTGCTGCTGCTTACTGCTTGTTCATACTTCTGCTGCTGCTGCTTATTGCTGATGCTGCTTATCGCTGTCGCAGCTGCTTGTTGCATGTTCACACTACTGCTGCTGTTGCTTATTGCTGCTGCTGTTGCTGCTTACTGCTTGTTCACACTGCTGCTACTAATAATGCTATTATTTCTGCTGCACACACACACACACACACACACACACACACACATATATATATATGCTACACATATTAAGACTAATAGTGTACATAAACTTTCCTACACTCCAATGACCACGAACACATCAAATAAATTAGAAACATAACTATATATATATATATATATATATATATATATATATATATATATATATCATATAACAACTATAAATATAATTATCTAAGAGTTATAACCAAGGTAAATTTAATTAGAAAGCAAAGTATCAAACATGTGGAGTGCATCGCACCCGTATCACACTCAATCTATGATACACTTGCGATACGGTTCTACCACACCACTAAACGCATACCGAAGGACACGAGCAAGTCTAGAATCATAATTAAAAGCAACACGAAGAGCTATCCAATCAACTACTTGGTCATGTCAAAATATGACATTCTCGAACCCCCGTGTCGGAAGAAAATCCCCAAATCAACCCGTATCGCCAAATTGTTATGATACGACCTACACGTATCCAATTGTGGATATAACAGTAGTCTCACAACTAAACATATATCAATTTGGTCCAATTGACCTATTAAAAAATATCTGATGTGCCAATCTCGAAATTCTCCCAAAATTGACACAAAATATCATATAACTTCCTCCATAGGCCTCCTATGAACCTAATTCCACTTCCTATAGATAGCCTTAGTACATGGGAGGTTTTTTAATGATTAAATTATAGATTTAGAGTTTAAATAGAGAGAAAAAACTAAATTGTACCTATTAGAAGATGGATTTCTAATACAAGTCTCCAAATGAGTGTCAAGAGCCTTCAACTTGTGCTCTTTCCTCCTCCTTGTAGATCCTTGCCTCCTTCTTATACCAATAGCCTCTAATAGTGAGTAGAGAAGGAATTGGAAAGGAATTTGGGTAGAGATTGGTGTAGGGATGAAGGAATTTGGAAGAGAAAATTTTTAGATCTAGAATTGTAATGAATGAATGAAGAGAGAGAGAGAGAGAGAGAGAGAGAGTCTCTCTCCTCCCCGTTGCTATGGCTGGCCTAGCCCCTACTCTAAGTCACCATAAAAGTTCACAATACCCCTTGGGGCTTGTCATGAAGGAATTAATTAAGAAAGGAAGGTTCTAATCCAATTGGTTTAACTAATTAAGTCATACTACTAATGAATTGGCTAACTATTTGGCTTTTTTGTTGGGCTCAATCAAACTAGAATTAAATGTTTGTTCATGAGTCTAGTCTAATATAATTAGGTCCACTAATATAAGTCCAAAATCAAATCTAACATCTAATAATAATTAAATAATAGAATAAATAAATATTCAACAAGCACATAAATTAATTAATTATAAAATTACAGAAATACCCTTTCGTAAAAAATGTGGTAGTGACAAGTCTTTCTCCCTTAAAATAATTTTGTCCTCAAAATTCAATGATGAAACCACCCCCAAAAAATAAAACAGAACATAAGCAGGAAAGAACATACCTCAAGGTATAAACAAATATGGGTAACGCTCTCGTATTTCATCCTCCCTCTCCAGGTAGACTCACCAGGAGAGTGATGCCTCCATGAAACGCGTACCATGAAAATGGTCTGGTTCCTCAGTGCCTTCTCTCTTCGATCTAGAATCTCAACTACCTGCTCTGGATAACTAAGAGTAGGGCCCACCTCTATCTCTGAGTAATCTAATACGTGACTAGGATTCGCCACGTACTATCTCAACTAGGACATGTGAAACACGTTGTGCACTCCCTCCAATGCAGGTGGCAAGTCTAATCTGTAAGCAACTGCATTGACTCTCTCGAGAATAGTGAAGGGTCCGGTGAATGGCGGACTAAGCTTCCCGCCTCCATCAAAATAAATCGTGTCTCGTGTCAGAGAAATTCTCAGAAATACCAGACCACCAACCTAGAAAAAAATATAACCTTAAGAACTTAATCTATAACAAACAACCAATATCAAGCATAAAACAAAAATCTAAAACTATACCTCAAACTCCAAAGGTCTCTGGTGGCTATCGGCCCAATGCCGATATCTGTCCTGCGCCACTCAAAGTATGTCTCTAATCAACTTAACCTTCTCTGCTGCATCCACAACCATCTTTGGCCCTAGGAAAGCGCTCTCTCCAATATTGTCCCATGATAAGGGAGTACAACATCTCCGACTGTACTGAGCCTCAAATGGTGACATCTCTATACTAGCCTGCTAGTTGTTGTTGTAAGAAAACTCTACCAAATAGAGATGGTCCTTCCAATATCTCCTAAAATTTAGTACACAGGTGCACAACATATTCTCGAGAGTCTGAATGGTCCTCTCTGACTTTCCATCTGTCTGGGGATAATATACACTACTGAACTTGATCTGGGTGCCCAAACTCGCCTACAAACTCCTCCAAAAATGAGAAATGAAACGACTATCCTGATCTGAGACTATACTGATGGAAATCCTATGTATCCTGATGATTTACCTCACATACATCTCTATCAGCTTCTCTGTAGACAAACCCACCTTGAAAGGCAAAAATTGGGCCTACTTGGTCACCCTGCCAACGATGACCAAATCGCATTTTTTTTCCTGGAGATCGTGGAAGTCTGGATACAAAATTCATAGTAATGTGCTTCCAATTCCACTCTGGAATGGATAATGGCAAAAATTGGGTCGACTTGGTCACCCTGCCAACGATGACCCAAATCGTATTTTTTCTCCTGGAGATCGTGGAAGTCTAGGCACAAAATCCATACTAATGTGCTTCCACTTCCACTATACCGTATCGTAATATACGTAAATTATTATATATTAAAATATAATAATATATATATACAAGATGAAATATATAGTATCCTTAGCTAAACTAATGCTAAATGGATACCTTGGCTATGAGCCAAATACGGTATCACACTACCTACACACCCCTCTTGATACACAAATCTAATACCTTAACTAACTTAACTTTAACTGATACATACTTCCTAATATCTAATGCACTGTTGTGCTACACACTGTTGTTGCTGCTGCTTACTGCTTGTTCACACTGCTGCTGCTGCTGCTTACCCAAACCCCTTAGCACACATACACCCACATATATATATATATATACATATATATATATATATATATATATATATATATATATATATATATATATAGTTATGCTACACATATTAACACTAATAGTGCATATAAACTTTTCTACTCTCTAATGACCACCAACATATCAAATGAATTAGAAAAACACACACACACACACACACACACACACACACACACACACACACACACACACACACATATATATATATATATATATATATATATATATATATATATAATATAACAAGTATAAATACAATACTCTAATAGTTATAACCAAGGTAAATTTAATTAGAAAGCAAAGTATCAAACACGTGGAGTGCACTGCACCCGTATCACACTCAATCTATGATACGCTTGTGATACGGCTCCACCACACCACTAAACATATCTCGAAGGACACGAACAAGTATAGAATCATAATTAGAAGCAACACGAAGAGCTAGCTACTCAACTACGTGCTCGTGTCTGCTCGAACCCTCGTATTGGAAGAAAACCTACAAATTAATCTGTATCGCCAAATTATCGTGATACGACCTACACGTATCCAATTGTGGATACGACACTAGTCTTACACAACCAAACATATATCAATTTGGTCCAATTGGCCTATTGCCAAATACGTGATATGCCAATCTCAGAATACCTCAAAAATTGACACAAAATACCACATAACTTCCTCCATAGGCCTCCTATGAACCTAATTTCACTTCCTATAGGTAGCCTTAGTATATGAGAGGATTCCTAATGATTAAATTATAGATTTAGAGTCTAAATAGAGAGGAAAAACTAAATTGTAGCTATTAAGAGATGGATTCTCAATGCAAGTCTGCAAATGAGTGTCAAGAGCCTTCAACTTATGCTTCTTCTTTCTTCTTGTAGATCCTTGCCCCCTCCTTATTCCAATAGCCTCCTATGGTGAGTAGAGAAGAAATTGGAAAAAAATATGGGTAGGTATTGGTGTAGGTATGAAGGAATTTGGAAAAAAAAAATCTAGATCTAGAATTGTAATAAATGAATAAAGAGAGAGAGAGAGAGTCTCTCTCCCCCCCTTGCTATGGACGGCCTAGCCCCAACTCTAAGTCACCATAAAAAGTTCATAATACCACTTGGGGCTTGTCATAAAGGAATTAATTAAGGAGAAAAGGTTCTAATCGAATTGGTTTAACTAATTAAGTCATCCTCCTAATGAATGGGCTAACTATTTGGCTTGTTTGTTGAGCTCAATCTAACTAGAATTAAATATTGGTCCATGAGTCTAGTCTAATATAGTTAGCTCCACTAACACAAGTCCAAAATCAAATATAACATTTAAAAATAATTAAATAATACAATAAATAAATATTCAACAAGCACATTAATTAATTAATTATAAAATGACAGAAATATTCTTTTCCTAAAAAATATGGTAGTGACAAAATATCACCCTCGATCTGCTCGCCCTTGGCCAACATCTCCTCTAACGCGCCAAACTCTGCTTGCTCATATCTTGGTGCTACGAAAATACTGTCATAAAGATGTCCCTGCTGACCAGACTGATGGTGTCTCTGGTGAAACACCTGTGCTTGCGTCCATATCGGACGTTGGGCTAACGGTCGTACTGCCAAAACTGGATCTTGATACGAAACTGCTCCTGGAGCTGGCAACGTTGGGAATTGTTGATATGGTCCTCCTTGCCTCTGTATCTTTGGGAAAGTAACTATCATGTGGTCGGAACTCCCACACCTCAAGCATATTCTACTTGCCATCCTACATACATCCTGAGTATGACCTTTTTTGCTATAATAGGTATATCCTACTGGATTTTTCAGGTGTTGTTGATGTTGTCTCAACTGTTGTTACCAAATTGGCATTGTCTTATCTGATGCCACTGGCCCCTGTTGTGCCAACTCACAAATACGAATGTCGGGTACTAGTCCTCCACCTGTGTTCTAGGCATGAGACTTCTTATGCCCTCTAGTCCTCGAAGATAACCTCTGGATGGTAAGCTCATGTCTCCTGGCTGCTATCAATATGAGATCGAATGTCTGGTAGTCATGTCCTTCAACTAGATATAAAATCTCGAGATGAAGCCCTTGTTGGAATATCATAGCCCTTTCTTGCTCCGTCATCACCATAGTTGGAGCAAACTTGCTCAGCCTACAGAACTCTACTGCGTATCCATCCATTATTCTATCAGATTGTCTGAGATCAATAAATCTCTACTGCAGCTCGTACTATGCTACTACTCCAAAATACTTGGTCCTTAACTGAGTTCTGAAGTTTTCCCAAGAGATAGGATGCTTCAAGTTGACTTTCTCCGTTGTCTACCAATCACGAGCAAGATCTTGTAGTTGTAATTAGACTTGATTGACTTGCTCCGCTGTTGGAATCACTGCCGCCATGATCGTCTCAATGTCTTGAAGCCAAGCATCCACCATAATTGCATCCTCTATGGCTTCGAAATAGCTCAGGTAGAGTCAACATAATCTGTATGACTTCCTATAATCTTCTTCTTCACTCTCCTCCAGAGCCGTTTATAGTCCTCGATTTAACATGACATTCTGCTCCTGTTGTCAAAACTGTTGGTACTGCTGCAGTGCTATCTGATGTTGTTATGTTGCCATCATACCTCTGATAATTTCTAACATTGCCGGGGTATCAAGTACTGCTGGTGTTACTAAAACTGTCGGGGGTACCAGAATCTTTGGTACATGTTGCCCACACCTTAGCTCTACTCGAAGCAGATCTTGAGAAAGTACTATCTCTTGCTGGCGCTCAATAGAATCTTGCTCTGCTAGCTATTCTAGTACATATGCTACCCTAATAGGCAGGAAAGAGGTGCCCCTAAAGGAAAAGGACACCAAAAGATCAAATGATAGGACATGAGAGAACAAGGAAGCAAACTGTTGAAAGTTCAAGCTTAGTGTCGAAGAAGATGAATTTAAGATATCAAAGGAAACGATTTTGATTGAGACTCCTAGAATAAGACACCCCACAAGTCTGAAAAGACAGACCCGTATGGGCCACCACTAAAACCATGTCATGCCCCAGAACCAGAATACTGGAGAGCGGGGGAGTGACTCAGCCAACCACACCTTACGGAATACCAAAGTAACCCGTAATGTGCTAAGTTTTTCTAGAGACAAGGGGGTGCATACTACAATAAAGTCTCCTAGGGTCAAGGATCTCTATGTCTCAATCATCAACCAAAAATAGAAAGAATGAGCATGTAAGATAGAGCAGTTAGGCGTCCCTGATGCTCTATCAAAATGATCATAAAACTAGTTATACAGGATGGTACACTAGTATATTGCCAAGAGTACATGACTATAAGTCAGCCGCGGTCTGAATAATATACAATCATGTAGAGGAACTAATGTCCAGATAAACCGGCTAACAAGTGACGTCGGCTAAATGCCAAAAGGTAATACAAAATAATACTCATAGTGGGGGAGAAGAAATCCACTCGAGTTCCTCGACCGAAATCCTCCTGGTGTGCGCCATCGGTCAGGTACTGGACAGGATCCTCGGCCTATGCTACTAAACCTGGACAAACAAAACTAGCGGGGTTAGGCCCCGATAGCAAGTACCACAAAAGAGCACAACTAAATGAAGCAAAACCAACAAGTTATATAAAATAGGAATTTGTGCCACTACTGCAAGTGCATGACCTTTCATCGGAGTAGTAATATACCTCTACAACCAAACAAGGATAAGAGGTGTCACACTACTTTGAGACAGGGTACGACTTACCAAATATGAACACTATGAAGATAAAACACATTAATATAATCTAAAATACATATGCCACAATATAAGCTAAGATATAGGTATAATATGAAGCTTTGGTACATGTCCTATTATGATACATTGGCGTAATCCTACAGCCAAACAAGAAAAAGGGGTGAACCATCGCACCACAATAGTTTATGTCCCTAGACTACCAGCACTTACTCTTTTAAATTGGCCAATCAATCCAACGGCTTGTTATGTGGAGTCTGAGTTATCTCAAAAAATAATGCAATACTGAATCCTCAGATCATACTGATGGTGAGACAGGCTGGCTGAGTTAATAAATGCATAGCACTTAGTATGTAAGCACCGGTCCCTCGTAAGGCCACCGCACAAGTAATCGTGTAATAATATATAATATATCAGGATACTACACTCTACTACTGTAGATGATATACGGTATCTGTTGGTGTCATGACCCGTACTCGGTGAAGGGGTATGAGTAATGAACAACGTCCAGCCTACGCCGCAGCTTTGGCGGTAGAACGCTATTTGGGTAAAGTATCTATCTAGCAATCAAGATATAATAATGCTACCAAAAATATACGAATACTCAATCACAGATCTATAAGATGGAGCAAATCGCATAAATATGATAAAGGAACGGAAGAGACAATACAACTCACAAGACAAGATAATATCCAATGAGTCATATCAAAGAAATACTAATAACAATGCCTGAGGCAAATTTAGTACAAAAGATCTATCTACTGTTCTACAAGTCCTGGGTCATCTGTCTCAATCGGGATGAGACCCTCCTGAGCCAAGGTCTCTGGCTCTAAGCCTACTATGTCCTGAGGCCCGTAGTGAGTGGGATACCACTCCTCAGTGTGATCTGAGAAAATATATCCAGTCAAAAAAGGAGCAAAGTACATCTCTAACAACAGTTCTAATAAATGATATAAACTATATAACAGTAAATAGAGCGAATATGCAAGATGCAATATAAAGGTACAAGAGATATACAATATAGAAATACTGGAAATAAATACAAGAAGAGCATCATAGGAATGAACAAAAAATACTACTACTAAGTGAGTGAGCACCAACTTCAACATATGATCGGCTTGGAAACTTGCACAAGGATAATGGTCTAGTTAATCATACGTGCGGTTTATGATTAACACTATTCAATGAACAAGACATGCCCAAGGAGGGTATGATAACATATCTACACTAAATACTCCCTGACCCGACTGGTATAGTGGATCGAACTATGGTACATTATGATACGGAATTCTATAAGAAGGGCGCTAATCTTCTCATGAATCAATATTTGTATTTGTACAAGAAGACAAGAAAGCAAGTCTTGCACATGATACACCATAAATACCAAGGAATAACATCTCATAACGAGATCCGGATATACCAATTCGTATAACCATCTTGTCAAAAAAATCAAGGATATCTACACGAAATACAAGAGACATAGAGGATATTATGAATGAGAAACTATTAGAGAATATACTTGCCTAAAATTCGGAGAACAGTATCAAAGATTTCTGGTACGGTGCCTCGGAGACCTAAATATGGAATATTACATCAATACAAGTATTTGGAATGAAAATAAGTTAAACTAGTCAACTTCTAGGTCATAAAGCCGTTTCTAAGTCAAAACAGTCAAATTAGATTAACTCTAGTTCAAACTAGTCAAACTTGGTAAAATTAGATATTTCTATATTGTATGAGTCTATCTCTAGGATATTGGGTCCATACACTATGTAACTAGGCTATACTAGCTATACTAGGATACTAGAAAACCAACAAAATACTGTATCATAAGATACGTAATTTTAGATATAAAAATACTATAATATGTATATAAAACAATAATATATAATACTCCTTAAAAAACTAATGCTAAGTGGATACCTTGGCTTTGAACCAAAGCGGTAACTCCCCACCTACACACCCATCTTGATACTCAAACCCAATACCTTGAGTATAAACCAATACCTTGACATTATCTTGGTATCACAAGGTAATTCAACATCTACATATAACTAACTACCCATACACCTCACTATACACTAATAAGTATTTAAATTTATAATAATACTATATTAAACTAATATACTAACGTACCCCTTGATATTTAATACCCGTAAACAAGATACGTCAACTTTGTTTAGCTTGGTATATCTCAAGGTAATCTAGAAACTTATATACACACACACACACACACACACACACACACACACACACACACATATATATATATATATATATATATATATATATATATATATATATATATACACACTAACTTACTAACTTATCAACATAAGCTAACTAGCTTATTGCTACTGTTGCTGCTTACCGCTGCTGCAGCCTATCGCTGTTGCCGCTGCAGCTTATCACTGTTGCCGCTTCTGCTTCTGCTTCTGTTGCCGCTGCTTACTGCTGCTGCTGCGGCTTTTGCTGCTTCTTTTGCTTGCCTCATCTGCTGTTGCTTCTTAGCTTCTGCTGCTGCTTATGACTACTTTTCACTCTTTCTTCCTGCATTTTACTGCTTTCCTCCCTATTTTTTACTGCTTTTTTCCTGCTTTTCTCTGCTTTCTTCTTCCCTCTAGATCACATACACACACACACACACACACACACACACACACACATATATATATATATATATATATATATATATATATATATATATATATATATATATACCTATTACTATCTAGAGATGCACATGAACTCCTACTCTCCTATGATCACCAACAGATCAACAAGAATTATATAACACATATATAAATATATATATATACATATATCTCATATAATAATTATAATTATAATATTATAATATCTATAACCAAGGCAATTTGAATTAAAATGTAATAAAACAAACACGTGGAGTGCACCGCACCCGTATCACACTAGATCTATGATACGCTTATGATACGGCATTACCACATAACCAAACATATCCAGAAGGACACGAACAAGTCTAAAATCATAACTATGAACAACCCGAAGAGCTAGCTACTCATCTACGTGTCCGTGTCAAAATGTGACATGCTCAAACTCCTGTGTCAGAAGAAAACTCTCAAATCAACCCGTATCTCCAAATTATCTAGATATGGCCTATATGTATCCAATTATGGACACAAAACTAGCCACACACAATTAAACATATGTTAATTTGGTCTAATTGGCCTATTGACAAGTACAAGATATGTCAATCTTGGAATTCCTCCAAAATTGACACATAACACCACATAACTTTTTCCATAGGCCTCCTATGAAATTAATTCTAATTTCTTTGGGTAGCCTTTGTATATAGGGTAGTTTTTAATAATTAAATTATATATTTAGTGTCTAATTAGAGAAAAAATTGAATTATATCTATTTGGAGATAAATTTCCAATAAAACCTCCAAATTGAGTATCAAGAGCCTCCAACTTGTAGATCATTGCTACTCTTTATAGATATTTATTTTCTTGTTATAGATCCTTGCTCTAATGGCCTCCAATGATGATTAAAAAAGGAATTGGGAAAAAATTTGGGTAGAATTTGATGTAAAAATAAAGAAATTTTTGAAAAGAAAAATTCTATATCTATATTTGAAATAAAAAATAAATAGAGAGAGTCTCTCCCCATTTCTAACTAGACTGGCCACTCTCCCCTTCCTCAAGATACTATAAAATATTCATAATACCCCTTGGGGATTGTCATGAAGAAATTAATTAAGGAGAAAAAGTTCTAGTCTAATTGGTTTAACTTAATTAATTATACTCCTAATGATTGGGCTTCTTATTGGGCTCAATTCTAATTATAATTAAATATTGGTCCATGGATTTAATCTAAACTAGTTAGGTCTACTAACACAAATCCAAAATAAAATACTAACATCTAACAATAAATAAATAATATAATAACTAAATTTACAACATGCACAATATTTAATTAATTATGATATGTCCAAAATATTCTTTCCTATAAAATATGGTAGTGACAAGTCTACCCCCTTAAAATAATTTTGTCCTTGAAATTCAAAGATGAAACTACCCCCTGAAAATAAAACAGAACATAATCAGGGAAAAAACATACCTTAAGGCACAAACAAATATAGGTAACGCTTTCGTGTTTCATCCTTCCTCTCCTAGTTAGACTCACCCAGAGAGTGATGCCTCCATGCGACGCATACCAAGGGAATGGTCTAGTTTCTTAACATATTCTCTCTCTGATCCAGAATCTCAACTGACTGCTCTGGATAGCTAAGAGTAGGGCCCACCTCTATCTCCGAGTGATCCAACATGTGACTTGGATCCGCTATGTACCATCTCAACTATGACACATAAAACATGTTGTGCACTCCCTCTAATGCAGGTGGCAAGTCTAGTCTGTAAGAAACTGCACCGACCATCTCAAGAATAGTGAAGGGTCCGATGAATCGTGGACTAAGTTTTCCGCCTCCACCAAAATGAATTGTGCCTCGTATCGGAGAAATCCTCAGAAATACAAAACCACAAACCTAGAAAAAAACACAACCTTAAGAACTTAATCTATAACAAACAACCAATATCAAGTACAAAATAAAAATCTAAGTCTAAACCTCAAACTCCAAAGGTCTCCAGTGGTTAGCGGCCCAATGTCGCTATCTTTCCTGTGCCACTTGAAGTCTGTCTCTGATCAACTTAACCTTCTCCGCTGTACCCACAACCATCTCTGGCCAGCTCTCTCTCCAATATCGTCTAATGACAAGGGAGTACAACATCTTCAACCGTATAAAAACTCAAATGGTGACATCTCTATACTAGCCTGGTAGATTTTCTTGTAAGCAAACTATATCAAATGGAGATGGTCCTCCCAAGATCCCCCAAAATCTAGTACACAAGTGCACATCATATCCTCGAGAGTCTGAATAGTCCTCTCTGACTGCCCATCCGTTTGGGAGTGATATGCTGTACTGAACTTGAGCTGGGCGCCCAAACTCGCCAACAAACTCCTTCAGAAATAAGAAGTAAAACGACTATGCTGACGGGAACCCTATGTATCATGACGATCTGTCTCACATACATCTCTGCCAGCTTCTTCATAGACAAACCTACCTTGAAAGGAAAAAAGTGGGCCAAATTGGTCAACCTATCAACGATAACCTAAATCGCGTCTTTCTCTCTTGGGGATCGTGGAAGTTCGGACACAAAATCTATAGTAATGTGCTCCCACTTTCACTCTGAAATGGGTAATGGCTGAATTAAACCACATGGCCTCTTCCTCTCGGCTTTCACCTGCTGGCATACTAAGCATTTGGATAAAAACTATGTCACTTATCTCTTCATGCCATACCACCACCCACTCTCTCGCATATCCAGATATATATTATTGGAACTTAGATGCATAGAATATTGAGAGCGATGCGCTTCCTGCAAAACCTCCTCATGCAGCTCTCCACTAGGCACACATAATCTAACACCGTGCGGCAAAGAACCATCCTCAGCAATGGTAAAATCATCCTTCAATCCATCTCTCACCTGAGCTCTGATGCTCCTCAGAGATACATCCTCATAATGGGCACTTTGATCATATCCATCAACTCTGAGTGTATCTGTAACCCCCATATCTGCATAGCAAAACAAGGAACTATCACCTCAATACCCAAGCTCTCCAAGTCCGCCAACAAATATTGATCCTGCATCAACAACAAAGATACTGGATACCTACTCAAGGCATCTATAACTATATTATCTTTTCCAGGATGATACTGAAAAAATATATCAAAATCCTTTATTAGGTCCAGCCATCGATGCTGCCTCATGTTCAACTCCTTTTGAGTGAAAACATACTTCAAGCTCTTGTGGTCTGTGAAGATCACCACACGCTCTCCATACAAATAGTGTTTCCTCAACTTTAAGGCAATGATGACTGCTAGCAACTCTAAATCATGGGTAGGATAATTCTTTTCATGAGGATGCAATTGCCTAGATGGATAGGCAATCACTTTTCCATTCTGTTGAAGAACACAATCCAGCCCTTTCCCCGATGCATCACTATAAATAGTGAAACCTCCAGATCCTGATGGCAACATCAAAATAGAAGCAAAAATCAGACTAGTCTTTAATTCCTCAAAAGCAACCTGGCACTCCTCTATCCAAACAAACTCTGCATCCTTCCTGGTGAGTCTAGTCATTGGCTCGGCAATCCTTAAAAAATCTTGCAAAAACTTCCTGTAGTATCCTGCTAGACCCAAGAAACTTCTAATCTCTGCCACTGAACTCGGGGTCTTCCATGACTCCACTGCTGCGATCTTCTTTGGATCCACAAAATTTTTATCACCAGTCATAACGTGTCCTAAGAACTCCACCTTATCCCGAAAGAACTCACACTTGGACAGTTTTCCATATAGCTTCTCCTTCCTCAGCACATCCAACACAATTCGCAAATTCTTCTTGTGCTCCTCTAGTGTCTTCGAGTATATGAGTATTTCATCGATGAACACTACTACAAACTTGTCAAGGTACTGGTGGAACACCTTGTTCATCAAATTCATAAATACTGTCGGGGCATTAGTCAACCCAAACGGCATCACCATAAACTCATACTGGCCATACCGAGTCCAAAAAGTAGTCTTCAGAATGTCCTCCGGCTTCACATTTACCTGGTGGTATCTTGATCTCAAGTCTATTTTAGAAAATTGTCACTACCACATTATCTAGGAGAGGGTATTTTGGTATTTTTATAATTATTTAAATATTATGCATATTGAATAATTATTTATTATACTATTTAATTATTGTTAGTTGTTAGTTTATTATTTTGGACTTACGTTAGTGGACCTAACTAGTTTAGTTTAGACTCATGGACCAACATTTATAATTAGTTAGAACTGAGCCCAATTAGAAGCCCATTCATTAGGAGGATGATTAGTTTAATTAAAACCAATAGACTAGAACTTTCCCTCCTTAATTATTTCTTCATGAGAGGTCCCAAGGGGTATAATGGACATTACATAGTGACTTGGAGAGGGGGTCAAGTGGCCGGCCTATACAAAGAGGGGGGAAGTTTTTCTGTCCTCTTTTTATTTTAAATCTAGATCTAGAATTTCTTTCAACCAAATTCCTTCATTCCTACATCAATTCCCTACTAAATTTCATCCCAATTCATTCCTAAATTATCATTGGAGGCTAGTAGAGCAAGAATTTAGAAGGAGAAAACAAGAATCTATAAAGAGGAGCAAGGATCTACAAGTTGAAGGCCAATTTTATCAAATTTGGAGGTTGCATTAGGAATCCATCTGCCAATAGGTACAATTCAGTTTTTTCTCTTTAATTAGGTTCTAAATTTGATATTTAACTATAAGAAACCACCCCATATGCATAAGCTATCCATAGGAATTGGAATTATGTTCATAGAAAGCCTATTGAGAAAGTTATGATACTTTTTGTGTCAATTTTGGGAGAATTCCGAGATTGACACTTATATTTGTCAATTGGTCATATATCATGTGTTTGCTTGATTTTGGCTAGTTTCATATCCACAATTGGATATGTATTGGTCGTATCCCAAAAATTTGGTGATACGTGTTGATTTGGGGGTTTTCCTTCCGACATGGGGCTTGTGTATGTCATATTTTGACACGGACACGTAGATGTATATTTTACTCTTCGTATTGTTCATAAATAGTAATTTAGACTTGCTTGTGTCCTTCAGGATATGTTTGGTTGTGTGGTGGACTCGTATCGTAAGCGTATCATAGATCTAGTGTGATACGGGTGCGATGCACTCCACGTGTTTGTTGTGTTGCATTCTAGATCCAATTTCTATTGTTCTTAGCCAATTGTAATAGATGTATATATATATATATATATATATATATTGTTGTGTATATATATGTAGTTATATGGATTAGAGTATTAAGTATCTATATGCATATGTGTTTATATATATACATGTAGATATATATCTATCTATCTATATAGCTAGTTGAATAGTATGATATATGTATATATGTAAGTTGAATATATATGTATATGTGTATGTGATGATATATATATATATATATATATATATATATATATATATATATATACATATATATATATATATATATATATATATATATGGAATCTAGTAGTATATATGTGTTTTGTTCATATATAAATATATGTAGACGTTTATTTATATATATATACTTATGTATATGTGTTTGTATATGTATACATATACGTATAGTGTAGAGGGGTATTATATATATAGATTATGTGAGAGTGAGTGTGTGCATATAGATGCATTGATATGTTTATATATCTAGTTACTGGTGAGGTATATATATATATATATATATATATATATATATATATATATATATATATATATATATAATATGTGTGTGTGTGTTGTGTGGAGAGGAAGTGTACCAGTGCACCTACAGGGAATCAATGCAAACAAGCAACGACATCAACATATATCAGTAAACAAGCAGCATCATATACCATCAGCTCGACAGGAAACCACCAGCAGCACCAGCGTTTCAGCAAAGAGTAGCACCAGCAGCTTGACAGGAAACTACCAGCAGCAACAGTATTTCAGCAAAGGAATGCAGCAGCAGCAACTCGGGCATGCCACATCACTGTGCACTTCTGAGTGCACAACAGAGTCTACGAGAAACAACAACTTAGACACGAGCAGTAGCATCAACAACATGTATAGCTAGGTAGATGGGTAGTTAACTAGATAGTTAGTTAAATATTCATTATTAGTTTGATAATTGGTAAATATGTAGCATTATATGGATAGGTAATATGTTAAGTTAATAGGTATGTATGGATATGATATATATGTTAGTAATTATATGGTTATATATATATATTGTAGAGATAGCCATTTAGTGATAGATAGATATATATCTCTTATGCATTCTAGTTAGTTATATGTATGTAGGTATATATGTTTTGTATGTTAGTAGTAGATAGTTGTGTATTAGTAAACATTTAATAGTACTAGTATATGCTAGTAGTTGTATAAGATTATTATATCTAAGCATATAGTTTAGTGTTGAGTAGTTAGAGATATACTAGATATCACATTACCTTGAGATACCAAGGTAGATATTAAGGTATTGGGTAAATACTGAAGGTATTCGAGTTGGGTATTGAAATGGGTGTTTAGTGGTGCGATACCAAGTTGGTTCAAAGCCAAAGTATCCACTTAGAATTATAATTAGGATTAGTATATTTAATATTGATTATAAATGCATATTGTGATATTCTCATACCTCTTGTTTGCGTATCCTGAGATACAATATCTTAGTGTGTTCTTAGTATCTTATATTTAACTAGTGTGACCTAGTTTCATAGTGTATGGACCCAATATCCCTGAGATAGACTCATACAGCCTAGAAATAGGTAGTTTGACCAAGTTTGACCAATTTGACCTAGAGTTGATCTAGTTTGACTAATTTGACTTAGAAATTGCTTTATAACCTAGAAGTTGACCAGTTTAACTTATTTTTATTCCGAAATCTTGTATTGATATTATATTCCATATATAGGTCTTTGAGGCACCATAATAGACATCTGTGATACTATTCATCAGATTTTAGGCGAGTACATTCTCTGGTAGTTTCTCATTTATGATATCCTCTATGTTCATTATATCTAGTATAGATATCCTTGATTTTCTGACACGATGGTTACACGGATTAGTATATCCGAATTTCGTCATGAGATATTATTTCTTGGTATATATGGTGTATCTTGTGTAAGCCTTATTTTATTGTTCTTCTTGTACATGTACATATACTGATTCTCGGGGAGACTTGCTACCTTCCAAGAGAATTCCGTGCCATAGCGTACCATGGTTGGATCCACTATACCAGTCGGGGTTGGGGAGTATGTAGTGTAGATATGTGATCATACCCTTCTTGTATCAAGTCTTGTTTATTGAATAGTGTTAATCATACACAACACATATGATTAGCCAGGCTATATATCTTGTATCAAGTTCCCAAGCCGAACACATGTTAAAGCTGGTACTCACTCACTTAGTCATTAGTATTCTTGCTCATTGTCATGTTGTTTATTCTTTTATTTATTTCTAGTATTTCCATATTGTATATCTCTTGTCTCTATTATTGCATCTAGTATATTTATATCTATTTACTGTTACATAGTTTATATCATTGATTAGAACTGCTGTTAGAGATATACTCTACTCCTTTCCTGACTGGATATATTTTTTTCAGATGATACTGAGGAGTGGTATCCTACTCATTACAGGCCTCAGGATATTGTGGGCTTAGAGTCAGAGACCCTCGCTCAGGAGGGGCTCATCCCGACTGAGACAGATGACCTGGGACTCATAGCTTAGATGTTTAGTTATTCTCTTGTACTGGATTTGTCTCCAGCTTATTGTTTAGTATTTTCTCTAACTCATAAATGTTATCATTTTGACTCATGAGTTGTATTATGATAATTCTTTTTTATCATATTTGTTCTATTCTCCATCTTAGATATATGATTGAGTATATTGATATTATTGGTTGCTCAATATATTATTAGATAGATTATCCAAATAATATTCTACCGCCGATTCTGTGACGTAGGCTGGGCATTATTCTCGACTTGGATCCCTACACCGAGTGCGGGTCATAAAAAAAATACCTTGGTGCCACTTAACTGATCGAACAAGTCATCAATCTGTGGCAATGAGAATTTTTTCATGATAGTGATATCATTTAATGCCATATAATCGATGCACATGCGTACCGACCTATCCTTCTTCGGTACAAATAATACCGAAGCTCCCCATGGTGAAGAACTAGATATAGTAAACCCCTTATCCTATAATTCATCCACTTGCTTCTTTAGCTCGACCAGCTCACTGTTGTTCACTCTATAGATATGCTGTAAAATTGGCTTTACACTTGGCACCAAGTCTATAGAGAATTCAATATCTCGATTTGGCGACAATTCTGGCAATTTCTCAGGAAACATATCCAAGAACTCTGCTATTAAAGGATGAAGCAACTCCTTGTCTTCCAGCATAGCTCTATTGATAATGCCTTCTCTCTGTTCTGCAGCTCCTCTAGCAAACTCAAACTCTAGCTCTCCTGGCGGGCTAAATAAAATTCTACCTCCTCTGCAATCTATACTAGCATGTTACCTACTCAACCAATCTATCCCGAGTACAATATCGTAGCTCGGAAGTGGCATTACAAGTAGACACGCACTCAGCTTCCAGCCTCCCAGAGTAACTCTTCGATCCTTACAAATATTACTAACCAGGATAATGCCTTCCCGGACATGATCTTGCAAGTCCTAAGCAAAGACTCAGCTACCAAATGATGCTTCAGAGAAAGAAAAATAGATACAAAACTATGACAAGCACCACTATCAAATAAAGCTAAAGCTGGAATGGAATCAAGAAGAATATAACGGCAATGACATCTCCGGTAGGCTCGGCCTCCTCGACCGTCATAGTGAATGCTCGTCCCTGACGTGCACTTCCCTAATACTGGTACTGGGCATAACGCTGCTTCTGGGTCAAAAGTGACGGTTCCCTCGACTGTACTGCAGGTGGCCTCGCTTGTGTCCTCGGAGCTGAAGAAGCTCCCTGAACTGTACAATGACGGTTGGAAGGACAATCTCTCAGTTGATGGCCCTCGGCACCAAAATACAAACAAACTCCTAACCTTTTCCTGTAAACTTTCCAGATATGGCCAGGCTTCTTACAGTAGTGGCAGAAAGCTTATTGTGACTATCTCTGCTGCTGTGGTGCTTGGTGGAACGGTGCTCTAGCTGGAGTCTGTTGCTATTGCGGTTGCTGAAAAGGCCTAGACTGGAAATGAGGACGCTTAGCTGTCATTGTGCTGTTATTAGCCCCTAGAGAAGAATTACGATCTCTCTTGGGTTTCAAGCCCAACTCTCGCTCAACCTTACGTGCCTCCGCAAGTATCTCCAAAAAGGTCTCATCGAAAGACGAAATGAGGATCTTCACTTCCTAGTTCAGACCCTCACGAAAGCGGATAGCTCAAACCTCTGGCTCCCTCACAAAATACTCTATAAATTGGCTCAGCCTACCGAACTCTATGGTGTACTCCTCCACGGACATGCTCCCCTAAGTAAGGCCCTCAAACTACCTCCCAAGTCTAATATGTCCACCTGAGCAAAGAACTTACTCTTGAAGAGGTTTTTGAACACCTTCCAAGACTGCCCTGCATCAGCAAGTAGTGGATTATTCTTGAACCAAGTACTGGAGATGCCAAACAGTTGAAGTCCTACTGCCTCAATCTTCAAACCCTCAACAAGACGAGACACCTTCATGAGACGCTCAATATCCTTGAGCCAATCATCAGCGTAGATGATGCCCTCAGTCCCCTTGAAGACCCGAGGTTCCAGCTTCTTAAAGTCCTGGACATTACCCGGCTAAAGCTGGGCAACCTGTGGAACAACCTGCTGTTGGACCGAAACTCCTCTCTCTACTGCAACAAGGGCAAGCTGATGAGTACTCTCAATTTTCTGCCATAATACGTTGGTCTACCTCTGGTGTACCTCGGACTGGGCCCTCTGAGCCTCCATCATCTCCCAAAATAATACGAACACCTGAGTCACATCTGTCGGTATGGGAGGTGGAGGTGGAAGTCCCTCAAACAGAACCGAAACAGTCCTCTGAACTGGAGGTAGACCCCCGAACACAGCTGATACACCAATCACCGAAGAAGTAACTGTTGCAGGCCCTTGGAAAGTCGCAAATCTCTCAGAAACTGCTCCTATCTATTGTGATCTAGTCTTAGGCGACATCCTGAGGCAAAACGAAAGGAAAGAGTTAATATGGCACATGATGTAATGCATTCAAAGAAGTATAGTTAAATTTCAAATATCAATATCAAGGAAGAACAGTTGAAATGAATCAATAGAGTTTTTTCTAGATGTGATTGAGTATTTTTATCCTATAGCCTATATCCTATATCCTGAAACAGGCTTGTAATAGCGCTCAAATAAGAGCACTACTATGAATTGCACTAATTATTACCTCGATGACCTGTATGGGCCACCACTAAAAATATGTTCTGACCCGCACCCGGTGAAGGGACACGAGTAATGAACAACGACCAGCCTACGCCGTAGCATCAATGGTAGAATACTGTTTGGATAAACTATCTATCTAGAAATCAAGATATAATAATGCCACCAAGAAAAATATGAATACTCAATCACAGATCTATAAGATGAAACAAATCACACGAATATGATAAAAGAACGGAAAAGACAATACAACTCACAAGACAAGATAATATCCAATGAGTCATATCAAAGAAATACTAATAACAATGCTGGAGACAAATCCAGTATAAAAGATCTATCTACTATGCTACAAGTTCTAGGTCATCACACCCACGTATTTGTAAGCGTATCATAGATCTAGTATCATCATACCCACGTATTTGTAAGCGTATCATAGTTCTAGGTCATCACAACCTAACCTATCCCGTAGGACACGAGCAAGTCTAAAATTATAATTATAAATAAGCCAAAGAGCTAGCTACTCATCTACGTGCCCGTGTCAAAATGTGACATGCTCAAACCACCGTGTCAGAAGAAAACCCCCAAATGAACCCATATCTCCAAATTGTCGAGATACATCCTACACGTATCCAATTATGGATACAACACTAGCCACACACAATCGAACACATGTCAATTTGGTCTAATTGACCTATTGATAAACACAAGATGTGTCAATCTCAGAATTTCTCTAAAATTGACACAAAATACCACACAACTTTCTCCATTGGCCTCATTTGAACCTAATCCCAATTCATATGGGTAGTCTTTGTATATGTGGTGGTATTAAATTATAGAATTATAGTCTATTTAGAGGAAGAAAACTGAATTATACCTATTGGGAGATAGATTCCCAATAAAACCTCCAAATTGAGTGTCAAGCACCTCCAACTTATAGATCATTGCTCCTCTTTGTAGATCCTTACTTCCTCTACTTATAATGATGATTAGGAAAGGAATTGGAAAGAAATTTGGGTAGAATTTGATTTGGAAATGAAGAAATTTGGAAGAGGAAAATTCTAGATCTTGATTTAAACTAAAAAAATGAAGAGATAGTCTCTCACCATTTCTTACTAGGCCGACCACTTGTCCCCTTTCCCAAGCTACTATAAAATATCCATAATACCCCTTGGGGATTGTCATAAAAAAATTAATTAAGGAGGAAAGGTTCTAGTCAAATTAGTTTAACTTAATAAATCATCCTCCTAATGATTGGGCTTCTTATTGGGCTCAATTCTAACTAGAATAAAATGTTAGTCTATTTATCTAATCTAAACTAGTTAGGTCCACTAACATAAGTCTAAAATAAAATACTAGCATCTAATAATAAATAAATAATTTTATAATATATACCATATTTAATTAATTATGAAATGACCAAAATACGATTTCCTAAAAAATATGGTAGTAACAGTTGGGGACAAATATGATGCCCTAGGACATATGTCCTAACGGTAGCTACCATGCATGATCTCGAGATTCCATTTTCTTCCAATGCTCTACAAGTTTTCTTACTTAATTAGCCTTATAGTTATTAGAACATCGTGTCGTTGTTATATTATCGTCCTCCTTAGATGACGCACTGTGGTACATGTACGCTAGATACAAATCCACATTGTTGCTTGAGAGCCAAATCTGGATTCCTCTAAGTGCAATTCAACAAATCAATCAAACAAATATCCTAACCACGTTATATTTTCTGACCAATCACTATGCTCGTGCCATGAAAAATAAGAACGCATAGCATGTACACTTAGTATGATCAAGTTGCATCTTAATGCACATGTAGGCTACAAGTGAGCTGATAATTACTTTCAAGTAAGAAAATGTATCAGCACGGGTATAATGAATCAGGTCAAGATACTAGGCCTATTAGCTGGTTAGATAACTATTTTAACTAGGTCAACAGTCGCATAGTCATGTTATATCTAGTAAGGTTGCCACACTTTGGTGCATAGGAAAATCAGTTACCTAAATCTTCTTATCACATTAAAATAGGTTCATAAGTTGTCGGTCAAATGGAAGCTTTAATTTATATGAAATCCTTGAATTAACAATTATGTCGCCGAACGTGAGTAAAAGAAAAAGTGTGAACTACTCTGGAGTAGATCTATAGTCCTTAAACCAAACAATGACCAGGATTATAGATCGTCTCCCGAGTAGAACTACGCCCCTCGGTTTATTCAAAGGTCAAAGGAAAAGGTAACTAATCTACTAATCATGCTTAAATTAACAATTATGTAATGCCGCCAGACGAGAGAAAGAATAATTGTATGAACCACTATGAAGTAGATCGATGACCCTTAAACCAAACAAGGACCGGGGTTGCAGACCGTCTTCCGAGTAGAACTACACCCCTTACCCTGTCCAATGTAAAAAGTAAGATATAATCCACAAATCGGAGTCCACTTAGCCGGTACTGAATCAGTATGCCACTCACATCTATTGGGGTCAACATAATGTTATGTTATGCACATAGCCAATTCTAGTGCATGACTCTGGTTTACTAAGTCCACTCTTCCTTAGAATAACACAAGGAAGAAACCATGATTAACCACAAAGGATACGATAATAAATATTTTAAATAAAATAATTAAACATAAGAAATTGTAGAATATGTAAATAGATTACTAGGATCGCATAGGATCACATATGAAAAACTTTAACCTTTGAATAGATCAAAACCAAGAAAAACTTTTGGAATCCATGAAAACCCAAACTTTAAAACTCGGATTTACTTAAATCCGTTCATCAAAACCAAAACCTCAAAGAACTAAAGCTAATAAGAAAATCAAGGAGAATATTTCCCATTAAACACATTTTAATTTACTAATCATATAAAAAATCCTAAAAATTATGGCTTTACCACTTTGGATAAGATGTACTTGCCATGGTGGACTAACAAACCTCTTCCTAGAACCAAGTCTAGGACTAGGGCTTAGGATTTCAGCCAAGGAAAGCTCTTGAAGGAAGGAGGAAAAATAAAGGAGAAGGGAAGTAGAAATATGGAAAAATATGAGAGGAGAGAGAAAACTATATATATATATATATATATATATATATATATATATATATATATATATATATATATATATATATATATATACCAATTGGAGAAATGAGGTTAGACCTAAGATTAAGTCATGAGACTCTCCAACCAAATCTTAACCATCCATAATAAACTTAGTGTTTCCAAGTGTATACCGGGTCTGGTAACCATCCTGTATGCGGGTCCTAGTACGGGTCCATGGCAATTACCAAGGTGTTCACTATTGGTCTCAGGTAGTCTCCCATAATAAACATGAATACAATAAAATAAAATATATCATAATTAGCAGGTATCAATATGTAATATATAACATGAATACATCTATAGGAAAGATTTTAAATATCACAAATTTAAGAATTCTAAATCCTGGAACGAGTGTGACAGTATACTACAATATACGTACGATATACCGATATGTTGGAATCCAGAACTTGCTATATTTTTCCTATCTCTGGACTGGTGTACTAACAGTGAAGTGGACTGTAACGACGGTATATCGATCATGCTCTTTCTTTAGAAATTCTTGGCTTTTCGTAATTTCATGTTAAATCTTTTATCTTTTTCTTGGACACGCGATGACTTGACCAGCTTTGGACATGAGCTTACATGGCCTCAGATGACATGACTTGACTTGACTTGGCTTTACTCAATTTTACCCGGCTTTGTTCGGCTATAAGTGATGACATGATTGACTGGACTGGACTTGGCATGACATTACATGGCTTCATCGGACATGGCTCGACTTGGTTTCATCTGGATTGATATGGTTTCACATGGCTTTATCTGGATTAACATACTTTCACTTGGCTTTACCTGGCTTCACTTGATTACACGTGGCTTGGTTGTTGTCATGGCATACATGAGTCCTTATGTGCAATATATATTAAACATGTTTATATTAATATTAGAACTTGATTTGTCTACATCATGTCTAGGATTGATTTTATGAAATGCCATACCCGGATTCATACAAGAAATTGCTAGCAATTATAACTAGAGATTCACTTAGTACAAGGCTAGACATTTTTCTAAATTTCATGTAGTCTCAGTAATTCATACTGTTATCTTGAGAAGTATCTAGTAGTTTTTATTGTGGTGTATCTTAAGGATTATCCAGTTGGTTGTGTGTATGGATATCCCGAATAGACTGCAGGGGCATGCGATTAGAAGAAATTTTTGCATCGCGTTACATTATAGTTGTTAGTAATTAGGATTTTGATAACCCTAGTTAGTTGAAAGTATCAAGTTGTACTTATATGATTTGCCTTAATTTATGGATGATGGTTAGTCTAGGCTTTACATGATCACACTTTTTATTTTCTGTACTTGTTACTTTATTGATTATCAGTTCAGGATATGTCTTATTGTAGGTTTACAATCTTTATTTTACTATTCTGAGATCTTTTACATTCAGTCTTTATTTTTCAGTATTTGTATTGCTTGTGTTGTTGGTTTAAGTTCCTAGATTGGCTTCCTTTGTGGTACTTGTAATTTGGGGGTCTGACCCCACTGAATTTTTTTGGCCAGATCCAGTAGCAGCACTGGAGGATCTTCTATACTTTTCTGAGGATTATGGCCACCATGAGCACCATAATGCTTGAGTGAATTTTCTTACTTCTCCACCGTGATGTATATTCTATTTTTGGGGTATTTAGCCACCGAGCATGTATTTAGCTCATGTTTTTGTTTGATCAGTTAGCCTACGGTTATTAGCATGATTGATATATCATAGGATTGATCATGTATGACTCAAATTCTGGCTAGTTTATTCATTTTGTGTTCACTAGCATCATGATCATCTGTATATTATAGTTTATGACGCTTTACTATTATATTTCAGCTGATCTTATATCTTATTATTATTCTAGTTGTTCTTGTGATTGAGACATTAGGGTTGTTGGACCTAGGCTTGACTGTTGGTTTGTAGTAGTGACCCCTCATATCTTACAGCTTCACCGTATATACAGAGTACCGGAGTACTTTAAGTATATGCAGCTGGCCTTGTTAGTCCCACTTTTTAGTATTCTGGTTCTGGGGAATGACACACATATAGGATTCTTACTTTGGCCAATGGTCGTTCCTGTATGATCTACATGATTGTTCTTACCACCCCTGCATAAGATATTATTAGTATGCAACTCATTCCCACCGGATCATTTATGGTGTAGCACTACGATGGACATGCCATATAGGACTTCGATGGGCATGTGATGCACCATTCAAAGAAGGTAACAAGCCTCAATGAATGTTCTACTTATACCTGGCACTACCAAAGTGCTACTATTTCCCCCAGGCCGAACAGTCCCAAGTGCCCCAGGTTCCGTTTGAGAAAATTTACTACCTTGTGCACAAGTTGTCCATGACCATACAATATATCTACGACTATATAATAAGCATAAATAACAGTGTAAGGTATTAAAATATTTAAAGCAAAAATGCACATTTACCCATTCTTATTTTAGCATACTTAATCATTGCTCCGATTGGTACTCCGTAGACTCTAATTTACCACTAAATCATGGCACCAAACCATGACATAATAATTATATCCTTCTGTGTGTTATATAATTAAATTTCTCTCTTATCAATGCAATTCATTAATTTATAATAGTGGTATAAAACTTATGGCATTAGTGGCTTTATCGATCATTAGACTTAGTAAGGCTACAAGGAACATTTTTGATTATTGGCATAGAGGAGTAGATAAGAAGGGACAGAACCGTTCAGCAAAATAGAGAATGTTGAAAGAAAATATGCTTGCTCGCTCAGGCTCCGATCACGCTTCTATCTGTATTGGCACCAACATTTTGTTAGACTACCATATTAATTTCTCTCAGAGTTCTCTATAATGAATGTATACAATTGATGAAAATGGGCAAAAAAATTAATCATCGAAAACCAATCAAGAAAATGCATTTATCAAAACCAAGCAGCAAAAATCCAAGAAAGCCAACCAAAAATCCAACGAAAACAATTAGACTCATTCCAACAGAAGCTGATTCATCAATAGAAAAGTTTTATTGGAAAATCCGTGATCGATTCCGCTATAAATTTTCTCCATACTCAATTTTGACAGAGTCAATCGAGCCATATTCCTTATATAGTGCACCGCTAGGAATGGGGCACTACAAGCATAGCCCTACATTGCTCTACCCGCGACTTCTGAACTTTTTCCAAGCTTGCTTGCCCGTTGGAGTCTTCATTTCAGAGTAGGCACATCCCATCTTGGCTCATGCTTCTTTCTTCAGAAGTGCGCACTCATGGGAACGAGATTCATATCCTTGAAGGGAATCTCAATATTCTTTTTCCTGGCTGAGGTGCGCGACTTCTCAAATGGCAGCACGTCGATATCCTCTGCCATGCAAAGAGTGGCCACAACCTGAGCATTAATTTTTTTGGTGGAAACATGTGCCTAATGATTTTGTGAGGATCTCCCATCCTATTGTGCAACTACGGGGAGCAGAGACATGATGCGCGCATTTTGCCTCAAAAATAGGAAGCGCATCCTCTGCAGTCCTAGGGTGCGATCACTGGTCTTGACCACCAAGGTCTTACGGGTCTTTTTCGGATTTCTTGCCTTAGAGAGGGGTTTGACCTATCCCTCGAAAGGATGTCCTCGAAAGACTATTGGTCGAAGTGGACGACCAACATCTTTTGGGTTGATCCCAGCTTCGCCGTGTTAGATTGCGTCACGACCTTCTCGTCAGAGGAGGAGGTCCCAAGCAGAGTTCCCATTTTGTTTCCATTATAAAAATATGTCTTGCTAACTTGTTTGTAAATTTAACAAAGAGAAAAAAGGTACAGAGAATTCCTAAATAGAAACTCTAAGTACAAGAATGATTTTGGGGAAGTGTGGCGATGGAGATCGAGTATTACAGTTGACTCCTTTACTTTGTTGATGATCGACCGACGAAGGGGGTTGCAAATTCTCTGGCTCACTGGCATAAAAAGATAGCAACTGGGCTCTTGGCCCTGCTCTCCCTATGTGTGCATGGAAGTATGTTCCTATTATTTATAAGCATTGGTACTGTGATGCTCATTTACGAGCATGTGCTAAAACTTACTGTTTTTAGCCTATACGCGCATGATGTTCGGTTGTCGCATGGAATTCTCAACAGATAATAGCTACAACCTGTACGCGCATGTCACTTTTTGAATGCCACGTGGCATTAGTTAGGATTTTATTGTTACTTAGAATCTGGGCCATTTATACCAGTCGTGAGCATGACTTGGTCAACTTGACACGTGGCATGCGCCAGCTGCTGAGGATCATGATCGATTATTATTTGCCATTTAAATCAACAGAAAGAACTATGAGGACTTAATTTTGATTGACAAACTTGAGAGTACAGAGTAGAGTCCTAAGAGACAATCTATATACAAATTTATTTTGATCTGGGGGAGACGATAGAGGGTTAGAAGTGTAGCAACTCCCTTTATTCCGTGGACGATCTGGACGCAGATCCGGACGCAAAAACTTCTCTTCTTGGTTCTAGTACAAATTTGTAGATAACCCTCCTACCGTATATGGGTAGTACCCTGCATTTTATAGTCGTGTTAGGGGTGCCGCATATCCCCGTGCATGGTGGCCGCATAGGGCTCCTTCAGTTGGATTTGGCTGTAACGTTAGCTGCATGGTGTGGGCAGGCCACCACGTGGGCTCGATTAGGATTTTTTGTTTAAAGAGATCTCAGGACTGTTGTGAGTATTAGGTCAATTGGATGCTCAGTCTTCCTAACTGTGCGAAAAATCATCCATGGTTGTAATAGAAAATCTTGTGAGATGAGAGCCGCATATTTTTTTGGTCGCATAGAAGCGCTTGTTGGTCTTAGTCGGAATAACCATCTGACCTTATGTAGATGAGGTTGTATGGGTCTTGAAGCCGTATACGTAGGACACGTTGCATGGCCCGTCTATCGGGGCAATTAATGCACTGACGTAACTTGTTGTCTTTTCCTGAGTTATCGTCTGCACGTATTCCAAAATATCTCAAGGCAACAAGTAGGGTGTCAGAACTTATGATAGACATCGAAGTCTGTGTCAGGGGATTTTATGTAACCGTCCTGCTCCGTGGTCGTTCAGGCCGCATATGTGAACTGTGTGGAGTCAAAGCCGCAAGGAGTAGAAAACCGCATGGAGCTAGAGACGCAAAGGACACATAGAGTCTAGGATACATTAGGCCAGAGACCCATGGAGTCTGGGATGCATTGGACCAGAGACTCATCGATCTTTTGTCATTTTTTGCTTTCTTTGAATTTGAACAGCTGTATACTGCCAAAAGTAATTATGATGCAGTTGTGAGCATAGATTCTCATCAGTGGTGCAGGATTTGAAGCGGTCAGAATGACTGTCTGTTTTGTCAGAGTCATAAATACTTTAATCTGACTGTAGGGACAATGCGTCACTGGACAGTATGCATCTTGGCCTGTACGAGGAAGTCATGCGTGTCACCCTCACTTTTCCAACTAGGAGAAGTTTGGTAATTGGACATAAATATTTTTATTTTTAGGATTATTATATTAAATATTGAGAATGTTATAAATATTTATTTATTATATTATTTATTTATTGTAGATGTTAGATTTATTTTGGACTTGTATAGTGGACCTAACTAGTTTAGTTTAGATCCATGGACCAATATTTAATTCTAGTTAGAATTTAGCCCAATAGTAAGCTCATTCATTAGGAGAATAAATTAATTAGTGAAACCAATTAGACTATAATCTTCCTACCTTAATTAATTTCTTTATGATAGGCCCCAAGGGGTATTTTTGACTTTCCATTGTCGCTTAGAGGAGGGGCAAGGACCGGCCACCATAGGGAGGAGAGAGACTCTCTCTTTTCATTTGTCATTCTAAATCTAGATCTAAAAATTTTTCTCTTCCAAATTCTTCATTCCCACACCAATTCCTACTCAAATTTCTTTCCAATTCTTTTCCTATTCTTTATTGGAGGCTATTAGAACAAGGATCTATAAGGAGGAGCAATGATCTATAAGTTGGAGGCTCTTTTTATCCAATTTGGAAATTTTATTGTGAATCCATATCCTAATAGGTATAATTCAGTTTTTTCTCTTTAATTAGACACTAAATCTATGATTTAATGATTAGAAACTACTCCATATGCTAAGGCTACCTATAGGAATTGGAATTAGGTTCATAGGAGGCTATGAAGAAAGTTATATGGTATTTTGTATTAATTTTAGGAGAATTACGAGATTGGCACATCTTATGTTTGTCAATTGGCCAATTAGACTAAATTGACAAGTGTTTGATTGTATGTGACTAGTATCGTGTCAATAATTGGATACGTGTAGGTCGTATCCCGATAATTTGGAGATACGGGTTGATTTGGGGGGTTTTCCTCCGACACGGGGGTTTGAGCATGTCACATTTTGACACGAACACATAGTTGAGTAATTAGCTCTTCGATTGTTTATAATTATTATTTTAGACTTGCTCATGTCCTTCGGGATATGTTTGATTGTGTGGTGGAGCCGTATCACAGGTATATCATAGAATAAGTGTGATACGGGTGTGATGCACTCTATGTGTTTATTTTCTTGCATTTCAATATACTTGTTTATAGTTATTAGAGTATTATAATTATATGGTTATGTATATGTGTATATATATCTATAGTATTATATAGATAAGTATCTATAGCTATGTGTTAATGTCACGACCCGCACCCAGTATAGGGGCATGAGTATGCGGGTACGTCCAGCCTACATCGCAGCATCGGTGGTAGAACGCTGTCTAGGTCACAATAAGTACTATATAACTAAATACCTGTCAATAATATCAATCTCCATAAGGAGAACAATATACATCCCATAATGTCTCATAATATAAACTCAATCACAACAACTATAAGAGTATAAAGGCATGATAAGAGATAAGAAGAAAGACATAGTCAAACACAATGTCTCAAAATGTAGATAAACCACAGTCTAGCTGTCCACCAAAAAGTCTCCACAAGTCTAAACATAAACTGAGAATAAGTATAAACATAAACTCAATAACCTCAAATAAGTCTCAGATGCATAAGATAAATACTATCTAGATAGCTGCAGGTAATGTCTCTTCTAAAGGAATAGTCTCCTCTAAGATCTCTTGTATGTAGTCTGCATCTATACCCGGTCCATAGTGTGTGATACAGAAATCCTCAAGATCCTCTGGAAAAATATCCAGTCAGGATTGGAACGAAGTACAAGCACTAACAACAGGTTCACATATATTGACAAAAACTATAACATAGTATAAAGAAATATAAGACAGATATAAAAAACTGGCAATAAGAAATACTGGAATAAATAGAATAAAGAAATACTGAAGTACTGGATCATATGTCATCATCAATATACAACTAGCAATGAAATAGAAATACAAGTACACGCTAGAACAATGAACTGGTATATATGTGAATGCTATAATCATGACGAGAACATAAGGAATGCTATATCAATACACTAGAGATACATGTCAAGAACATCTAACTAAGTGTGTGAAATATCAGTATATCATGTGATTAGCTTAGGACTGATCAGGCTTGCTATGTATGACTAGCTATGATTCATGTAATGTCAAGCTAACCATCCGGATAGCTATAATGGGAGTAATAGTTAGGCTAGTCACACAAAATATCACCACCACATTTCCAGATAAGGGCATTTGTGTAATTTTACTATTCTGAATAATTATGTATTAAATTAATCTGCTGAGTTTTTATAAACTATTTATATATTGTTAGTTGTGTTTGGTTTAGGTCAAACCCTAGAACTCATTAGGACTAACCTAATGACTAAACCCTAGTTTGAAACCCGAATTCTAGAGAAACCCTAGAATGACTAAACCTTAGTTAATTAGGTTCTTCATGACCTAACCTGGGGGATTAACCTAATCCTATGCATTGAAACCCTAACCTAGTTTTAATATAAAAGGGAGCCACCCTCAACCCTTTTCTTCTTCATGAAGAAAGAAAACCCTAGCCTCCATTAAAAAAAACTATTTCTCCCACCACAAATTCGGAATCTAACCCTAGGGATTCCATCTTCCTCCTCCAAAGCAAGGAAAACAAGGAGCTTGGGTCAAGAAGCCTTGGGGAAGAAGAACTTTCATAGGGAAACCATCTCCCTATAGGTAAAACCCGATTTCTAATCCATTTTAATTCTGATTTCTGTTGTAGTTGGCCTTTAGGAACCCCCTTCACTGTGTGGACCTCAAATTCTAGGGGTTCTATGTGGAAACCTAGGTCGAATTAGGTTTGGTGACCTACGGGTGTCTTTCCCCCAATTTTCAAGAACCCTAACCCTAGGGGTTTGCTAGTGGACCGATTTCATCCCTAATATATGGTTTAGATCTCGGTTCTTAGGGTTTTGATTGGGAAATTATGGGTTTGTATGTAAATTGTTTTTCTGCACTGCATATGTTTGATGAAATGATTACTAAGGGAATAACTTTCTAATCTAATCTATATAACCTATTTTAATGTATGGTATATATATATACACATATATGCATGCATTTTTGGTGGTGTTGGTTATTTTGAAGGGTGTGAGCAGTCGAGTTTTAGAGTTGGACTGTGTGTGCTGTGCGCATTGGGGGTCCTGTGCACAGCCAGGTGAGGTTCCAGTATACCTGATACTGTGCAGTGTAAGTTTTTAGTGTTCTGTGCATCAGGGATGTTAGTGAGTTATGTTGTATCAGTAGCTAGTTTAAGTGTGAATGAAATTCCCAGTGTCAATAGGTATCAGTTAGATTGTGTATTTCCTGTATGTGTATGAGATAGGAATTAGTATCAGTAGCTGGTTTATGAGTGTGTGGATTCTGTGCAGTGTGTCCATGTGCCAGTGTCTCAGTGTTGGGTGATTACCTGTGTCCATGTGCCATTGTATCAGTGTGTAGTGTAAATTTTGGGTGAGGAAACTTGTGCCTATGTGTGTTGTGCATATGTTTTATTAGACTGTGTGGTAAAGAGTGCTGTGAGTATCAGTAGAGCTATCCCTGTGTGTATATGTGTGTGTGAGTGAATTACCTATGTGTTAGATGCCTGTGTTCTTTGTTTATCAGTGTGTAAATGTGCCTGAGAGTGTAAAACAGTATGCATAGTACCTGTGTGAGCAGTGTCTATTGCCCCAGCGATTAGACTGTGTAGTGAGGACTTATGTGTATGAGTTGAGAATTAGAGTATCAGTGAACACAGTGTGTTATCTGTGTCTATTAGATACCTGAGTGTGTCTGCAACTACTAGTGTGTGAATTTCAGGGTATCAATACCTGTGTGACAGTGTGTGGCAGTATGTGTGTATCTCCGAATTTCCTAAATCAGTGCAGAACCTGTGTTTGTGCAGTGAGTTCACAGTGTGTCTAGGAGTGAGAGTGTGTGAGTGGCTGTGTGTAGGGGTGAGAACCTGTGTGAGTGTAGGGTGTCAGTGAGTTGAGATGGGTATCAGTAGAACCCAGAACCTAGTGTGTTTGAAATGCTGTGTGAGTGAGTGAACCATAAGTGTCTGTGTATTGGAAAATGCTAGTGTGTGTGGGTGTGCAGTAAGGTTAAGTTCAGTGGATAATTTGAGGGAGTTGGTTGTGTGCTAAGTTCCTGATACTGTGTTGGTATGACCAATGTTCAGACCTACCTATTGATCCTGCCAGTAGCCTTATGTTTGTCTCAAGGGTCAGGCCATACATGTATGAAGTCTGAAATTTTAGACTGAAAACTATGATGTGCAGTGTTGTGTATTACCTTGAGCATTTGGGTTTTAGTTGGGTTGATGATAGGGTAGCTAATATGTACAACACCTATGGTTATATAGCTAAGGTAAATAAGCCAGAACTATATTATTACTAAAATAGAAACGAAGTATAATTACTAGCTAGTATAGGTGGATACCCTAGTATCAATGACATATAGTACATAATAGCAGCTAGTATTATACTAGATACCTTAGTATGATAGAGAATTTGACTAGTATTGACCAGAAGTTCTAGTATGACCTAGAGGCCTCAAAATTAAATGTTGTTAAAACATGTTATTTCCTTAATTCAGTATCTAACATTTATATTCCACAAATAGGTCATTGTGATTCTACTTTGGACATCGATCCTCACACCTTGCTCAGGACCACAGGCGAGTACATTCTCTGACAGTTTTCATTGTTGATTTCTTCTATAAATTCAGTTGTAGTTCATACTTGATTCCGACACTATGGATACACGGGTTAGCACCCTAGATCCCCATCACGAGGAGTCATGATTAGAATCCATCGTGCTAGCTGGGGGATGGGGAACTATTAGTAGATTATGTGATCATATCCAAACATTTACATGCACCATAGTTCTCCCCACTTTTCACGTCGGGTACGGCCTGACCATTTACATGCATCATAGCTGTTATATATGATTAGCCTGACCACTACATGCATCATAGCTAACCATATGGTTAGCCTGACCTACAAGAATCATAGCTAATCATATATAACCAGCCTGATCTAGTCCCAAGCCTATCACATAATAAACTGATAATTCAAACACTTAGCTAGATGTCTATTTTCTTCAGATTCACTTGTTCTAGCATTCACTGTTATTGTTCATTGCTAGATGCTCTATTGCCTATTCATTTCTCTAGTACTTCACATTTTCAGCATATATTCTCATCTTGTATTTCTTACACTGTTTATAGTTTTTGTTAATTTAATGAAACTGCTGTTAGTGCTTGTGCTTCGCTCCAATCCTGACTGGATAACATTTTTCAGAGGACCTGGAGAACTTTTGCCCCACTCATTACGGCCCAGGATTAAAGGGAGATTGCACTCCGGAGATCCCAGAGGAGTTGCCTATTCTAGAGAAGATCTTACCTGCCTGTTCTTAGATTATTTTTCTGTATTATTGTTTTAGACTGAGACTGAGTTGTATTTATTATTTTGTGACTTTGTGAGGTCATCTAGACCCAGAATTTGAGGTGGACTTATTGTGGTTGGTTTATTATAGAACTCTTTTCCATTCTCATCGTGCCCATTATTCTTATAGCTTGTGATTGAGTATATTTATAGAACTATGGATTATTATCATTGTCCTCCGTACGGAGTTAAGACTATTGACAGGATATATATTATGTTGAGACCTAGACAGCGTTCTACCGCCGATGCTGTGGCGTAGGCTGGACGTACACACGACTCATGCCCAAATTCCGGGTGCGGGTCGTGACACATTTTTAGTGGTGGCCTATGCGGGTCTAGTCCTTGTATCGCATTAGAGCGATATCGTAGTGGTGCTCGCTTAGAGTATTACTACGAGCCTGTTTTAGGAAATAGGAATTAGGCCGAGGATATGCTCAATCACAATTAGGAATTTCTGATTCTTATAATACTACTCTTAATGATTTTTTCCTTTAGAAATTACTGTCCTTCCTTGATGATATCGTGTCTATTGCCTTAATTAAATCTTTCAATCTGTCTTCAGGATGCCGAGGACCAGGTCCCGGAGACTCGGAGCAGCAGAGTCAGAGAGGTCTGCCACCTCTCGTCCTGCCGGACAGACATCTGCAGCACCCCCTACATCTCCAGTACATGTGGGAGTGTCTGCAGCTTTCGGGGGTCCTCCACCACTTGTTCAGAGGGTTCCCATAGCTACGACGGTGCCTCTACCACCACCACCACCACCACCAGTTCAGTATCCAGGAGGTGTGCCCGTCGATGGAGCACAGATGTTCGCTTTGATTCAAGGCATGGTCGATGCCCAGAGGACGTCGGCAGAAGCCCAGAGGGTGCAGGCTGAGGCACACCAGGCCCAGACAGAGATGATGAGGGTGAACATGGAGAATGCTCATCAGGTGGCTCTCTAGGCTGTGGAGAGAGTCACTCAGCAGCAGCAGCATCCTGGTCAGCACCATCAGAGGCCGGGCACCATTGTGGACTTCAAGAGGATGATGCCTCGGGAGTTCAAGGGGACAGAAGGGATACTCTACGCCAATGATTGGCTAGAGGACATCGAGAGGAACTTGTGCTTGGCGCAGCTTCCGGAGGCCCTTCAGATCGAGGCCGCCGGCAGCCAGATGTTCGACATCGCCTTGACGTGGTTTCGCACAGAGCCGAGACTCCTTGACAAGGGACTCACTTGGGAAGCTTTCAAGGAGCTCTTCAAGGAAAAGTTCTTTCCTGATGTTGCCCTGGGAGCTTTGGAGGGTCAGTTCCATAACTTAGTAAAGGGGAGCTCGTCCGTCGATGAGTATGCCGCGGAGTTTTGCCGCCTGAGCTGCTTCGCGCCATCGATGATTAGAGATCCGGGGGACAGGGCCCGGAAGTTCAGAAAGGGGCTGGCATGGGAGATTAAGTCTCGCACGTCGGGACATCGCACAGCTACCTACGAGGGCATATTGATGGATGTCCAGATAGCCGAGGACGACTTGGACCTCAGGCCCAAGAGGGGACACAATGTTTCCGGAGGAGCAAACAGTAGTGCGGGACCAGGCAAGCGTCCACACTACCAGCAGCAGCAGAGGCCCTTTCAACAGCAGCACTAGCAGCACCAGGCACCAGCCCGAGGGCAGGTTCAGCATCAGCAGCAGAGGCAGACTCAGCCCGCCATCTAGTGTGCGTACTGCGGGAAGGCAGGACATACTAGAGAGATCTGCAGGAAGAGATTGGGCTCATGTCTGTCCTGCGGATCGACGATACACCAGCTAAGGGATTGCTCTACCATTCGTCCAGGTCAGGATGGAGCAGCCGCCCAGAGAGGACCAGACAGGGTACCTGCCGTACCAGGGGGCCAACAACAGAGGGCACCACTTCCACCGCAATATCAGAGGTTTGCCCAGCATCAGCAGCAGAGAGGTACACCCCAGGGATGAGCGTACACCATGGCAGTCGAGAAGATCGAGCCAGCAGGAGACTTGATCACAGGTTCGGTTCTTCTCGATTGTATTCCCGTATTTACTTTATTCGACTCTGGCGCTTCCCATAGTTTTGTGTCTGTATCTTATGCACTTCGACATTATTTAGACATAGAACCATTAGCTAGGACTTGCAAGATCATGACTGGTGGAGGTATTATCCTAGTCCGTGATCACTGCAAGGACCGGAGAGTGTCCGTAGGAGGCCGGGAGTTGAGCGTGAGCTTACTTGTCATGCCACTTTCGGGGTACGATATTGTACTCGGAATGGACTGGTTGAGTAGGCATCATGCTACTATAGATTATTATAGAGGCAGAGTATTATTTAGACCACCAGGAGAGCCGGAGTTTGAGGTCGTCAGAGGAGCAGCGGAACAGAGGAGGAGCATATTTTGCGGAGCCAGGACGGAAGAAGAGGAGCTGCCACATCCTCTGATAGCGGAGTTCCTGGATGTATTTCCAGAGGAGTTGCCAGGCTTGCCGCCAGACAAAGATGTTGAATTCTCTATAGACTTGGTTCCAGGAGCGGAGCCCATTTTACAACATGTCTATAGAGTCAACAACAGCGAGCTGGCAGAACTGAAGAAGCAAGTTGAGGAGCTGCAGGACAAAGGCTTCATCAAATCTAGTTCATCACCATGGGGAGCTCCGGTATTGTTCGTACCGAAAAAGGATAGCACGGTGCGCATGTGCATTGATTATAGAGCTTTGAACAACCTCACTATCAAGAACAAATACCCGCTGCCGAGGATAGATGATCTTTTCGATCAGTTGAGCGGGGCGAGGGTGTTTTCAAAAATAGATTTGAGGTCAGGCTATCACCAGGTGAAAGTGAAGAGAGAAGACACGCCGAAGACAGCCTTTCGGACCAGATACGGCCAATTTGAGTTCATGGTGATGCCATTTGGTTTAACCAATGCACCGGCAATATTCATGAACCTGATGAACAAGGTGTTCCACCAGTACCTTGACAAGTTCGTGGTGGTGTTCATCGACGATATTCTTGTGTATTCTAAGACCCCGGAGGAGCACAAAGAGCACCTGAGGTTGGTCTTAGAGACTCTCAGGAGGGAGAAGCTGTACGGGAAACTCTCTAAGTGTGAATTCTTCTTTGACAAGGTTGAATTTCTTGGGCATGTGGTATCAGGTGACGGAATCTCGGTTAACCCACAGAAGACCGAGGCAGTGGAGTTGTAGGCTACCCCCAGTTCGGTAGCTGAGATCAGGAGTTTTCTCGGGCTAGCAGGATACTACAGGAGGTTTGTACAAGACTTCTCCAGGATTGCAGCGCCGATGACCAGACTGACTAGGAAGGATGTGGATTTTATCTGGACAAAGGATTGCCAGGCCGTATTTGATGAGCTGAAGAAGAGGTTGACGACAGCTCCAATTTTGACGTTGCCAGCAGGGACAGGTGGTTTCACCATCTACAGTGATGCTTCAGGGAAGGGTCTGGGATGTGTTCTTCAGCAGCACGGGAAGGTAATTGCCTATGCTTCCAGGCAGTTATGCCCTCATAATGAGAACTACCCCACCCACGATTTGGAGTTGGCAGCTGTTATCTTCGCCCTAAAGCTATGGAAATATTACCTGTACGGAGAGCGTGTGGAGATCTTCACAGACCACAAGAGCTTGAAGTACGTGTTCACCCAGAAGGAGCTGAACATGAGGCAGAGGAGGTGGTTGGAGTTGATGAAGGACTTTGACATCTCATTGTAGTACCACCCAGGGAAGGCCAACGTAGTCGCCGATGCCTTGAGCAGGTATCCGATGGCTATGTACTTGACAACAGATAGATATTTGTTGGCTGATCTGGAAAGCTTGGAGATTGAGGTGTTAGTTCCCGGTACTGAGATTCAGATATGGGGATTACAGATACAGTCCGAGCTGATGGACAGGATCAGAGCTGCGCAGTATGATGATGAGGCTCTGAGGAGTATCAGAGCACAGGTTCGGACAGGATTGTCGGACGACTTTACTATCGCAGAGGATGGTTGCTTATGGCATGACACGAGGATATGTGTGCCGAGCGGGGAGCTGCGTGAGGAGGTTTTACAGGAGGCACACTGCTCTTAGTACTCGATGCATCCCGGTGCCAACAAAATGTATCGAGACTTGAGGGAGCATGTATGGTGGTATAAAATAAAGCGCGAGGTAGCACGCTTCGTATCCGGCTGTCTAGTGTGCCAGCAGGTAAAGGCGGACCGGCAGAGGCCAGGTGGTTTGCTTCAACCTTTACCGATCTCAGAGTGAAAATGGGAGCACGTGACCATGGATTTCGTTTCAGGGCTTCCACGTTCTCCAGGAGGAAAGGACGCGATTTGGGTCATCGTGGACAGGTTGACCAAATTAGCCCATTTCTTACCTTTCAAGGTGGGCACGTCGACAGAGAGGCTAGCAGAGATGTACGTGCGACAGATCGTTAGGCTTCTTGGAGTTCCTTTAAGCATCATCTTGGATCGGGATAGCCGTTTTACTTTCCACTTCTGGAGGAGTCTGCAGGCTAGCTTGGGCACTCAGCTCAAGTTCAGTACCTCATACCACCCCCAGACAGACGGGCAGTCTGAAAGGACTATTCAGACTCTCGAGGATATGCTATGCACTTGTGTTCTAGATCTCGGAGGTTCTTGGGAGGATCATCTACACCTGGTAGAGTTTGCTTACAACAACAGCTACCAGGCCAGCATCGAGATATCACCATTTGAGGCTCTTTATGGACGGAGGTGTCGTACACCGTTATCTTAGGACGACGTTGGGGAGAGAGCCTTACTAGGACCAGAAATGGTCGTGGATGCAGCAGAAAAGGTGAAACTCATCAAAGACAGACTGCGAGTGGCACAGGACAGACAGCGGCATTGGGCCGACAGCCACCGTAGACCCCTTGAGTTTCAGGTATAGATTATTATTTTTCTGGCTTGTGTATGTTGTTTAGACTGCATGTTGAGACTATTTTGTTTTAGGTTGGCGATCTAGTATTCCTACGAATTTCTCCGACGCGTGGCATGATTCATTTTGGTGGAGGCGGGAAGCTTAGCCCCCGCTACATCGGACCCTTCGGTATTCTTGCAAGGATAGGTGTAGTGGCGTATAGACTAGACTTGCCACCTGCATTAGAGGGAGTGCATGATGTGTTCCACGTGTCGCAGCTGAGACGGTACATGGCAGACCCTAGTCACGTACTTGATCACTCGGAGTTTGAGGTTGGTCCGACGCTAAGCTACCCCGAGCAGCCCGTAGAGATCTTGGACCGCAGAGAGAAGGTGTTGCGGAACCAAACTATTTCTTTGGTTCGTGTTGCATGGAGACATCACTCTCCAAGGGAGTCAACCTGGGAGAGAGAGGACGAAATGCGCGAGCAATACCCGTATCTCTTCTAGACTTGAGGTATATTTTCCTTTTCTGATTTCGTTCTTGTTCTAGTTCAGTCCAATTTCGAGGACGAAATTTTTTAAGGAGGGTAGATTTGTCACCACCACATTTCCAGATAAGGGCATTTGTGTAATTTCACTATTCTGAATAATTATATATTAAATTAATCTGCTGAGTTTTATAAACTATTTATATATTGTTAGTTGTGTTTGGTTTAGGTCAAACCCTAGAACTCATTAGGACTAACCTAATGACTAAACCCTAGTTTGAAACCCGAATTCTAGAGAAACCCTAGAATGACTAAACCTTAGTTAATTAGGTTCTTCATGACCTAACCCGGGGGATTAACCTAATCCTATGCATTGAAACCCTAACCTAGTTTTAATATAAAAGGGAGCCACCCTCAACCCTTTTCTCCTTCATGAAGAAAGAAAACCCTAGCCTCCATTAAAGAAAACCATTTCCCCCACCCCAAATTCAGAATCTAACCCTAGGGATTCCATCTTCCTCCTCCAAAGCAAGGGAAACAAGGAGCTTGGGTCAAGAAGCCTTGGGGAAGAAGAACTTTCATAGGGAAACCATCTCCCTATAGGTAAAACCCGATTTCTAATCCATTTTAATTCTGATTTCTGATGTAGTTGGCCTTTAGGAACCCCCTTCACTGTGTGGATCTCGAATTCTAGGGATTCTACGTGGAAACCTAGGTCGAATTAGGTTTGGTGACCTACGGGTGTCTTTCCCCCAATTTTTAGGAACCCTAACCCTAGGGGTTTGCTAGTGGACCGATTTCATCCCTAATGTATGGTTTAGATCTCGGTTCTTAGGGTTTTGATTGGGAAATTATGGGTTTGTATGTAAATTGTTTTTCTGTACTGCATATGTTTGATGAAATGATTACTAAGGGAATAACTTTCTAATCTAATCTACATAACCTATTTTAATGTATGGTATATATATACACACATATATGCATGCATTTTTGGTGGTATTGGTTATTTTGAAGGGTGTTAGCAGTCGAGTTTTAGAGTTGGACTGTGTGTGCTGTGTGCATTGGGGGTCCTGTGCACAGCCAGGTGAGGTTCCAGTATACCTGATACTGTGCAGTGTAAGTTTTTAGTGTTCTGTGCATCAGGGATGTTAGTGAGTTATGTTGTATCAGTAGCTAGTTTTAGTGTGAGTGAAATTCCCAGTGTCAATAGGTATCAGTTAGATTATGTATTTCCTGTATGTGTATGAGATAGGAATTAGTATCAGTAGCTGGTTTATGAGTGTGTGGATTCTGTGCAGTGTGTCCATGTGCCAGTGTCTCAGTGTTGGGTGATTACCTGTGTCCATGTGCCATTGTATCAGTGTGTAGTGTAAATTCTGGGTGAGGGAACTTGTGCCTATGTGTGTTGTGCATATGTTTTATTAGACTGTGTGGTAAAGAGTGCTGTGAGTATCAGTAGATCTATCCCTGTGTGTATATGTGTGTGTGAGTGAATTACCTATGTGTTAGATGCCTGTGTTCTTTGTTTATCAGTGTGTAAATGTGCCTGAGAGTGTAAAACAGTATGCATAGTACCTGTGTGAGCAGTGTCTATTGCCCTAGCGATTGGACTGTGTAGTGAGGACTTATGTGTATGAGTTGAGAATTAGAGTATCAGTGAACACAATGTGTTATCTGTGTGTATTAGATACATGAGTGTGTCTGCAACTACTAGTGTGTGAATTTCAGGGTATCAATACCTGTGTGACAGTGTGTGGCAGTGTGTGTGTATCTCAGAATTTCCCAGATCAGTGCAGAACCTGTATTTGTGCAATGAGTTCACAGTGTGTCTAGGAGTGAGAGTGTGTGAGTGGCTGTGTGTAGGGGTGAGAACCTGTGTGAGTGTAGGGTGTCAGTGAGTTGAGATGGGTATCAGTAGAACCCAGAACCTAGTGTGTTAGAAATGCTGTGTGAGTGAGTGAACCATAAGTGTCTGTGTATTAGAAAATGCTAGTGTATGTGGGTGTGCAGTAAGGTTAAGTTCAGTGGGTAATTTGAGGGAGTTGGTTGAGTGCTAAGTTCCTGATACTGTGTAGGTATGACCAATGTTCAGACCTACCTATTGATCCTGCCAGTAGCCTTATGTTTGTCTCAAGGGTCAGGCCATACATGTATGAAGTCTGAAATTTCAGACTGAAAACTATGATGTGCAGTGTTGTGTATTACCTTGAGCATTTGGGTTTTAGTTGGGTTGATGAGAGGGTAGCTAATATGTACAACACCTATGGTTATATAGCTAAGGTAAATAAGCCAGAACTATATTATTACTAAAATAGAAACGAAGTATAATTACTAGCTAGTATAGGTGGATACCCTAGTATCAATGACATATAGTATATAATAGCAGCTAGTATTATACTAGATACCTTAGTATGATAGAGAATTTGACTAGTATTGACCAGAAGTTCTAGTATGACCTAGAGGCCTCAAAATTAAATGTTGTTAAAACATGTTATTTCCTTAATTCAGTATCTAACATTTATATTCCACAAATAGGTCATTGTGATTCCACTTTGGACATCGATCCTCACACCTTGCTCAGGACCACAGGCGAGTACATTCTCTGACAGTTTTTATTGTTGATTTCTTCTATAAATTTAGTTGTAGTTCATACTTGATTCTGACACTATGGATACACGGGTTAGCACCCTAGATCCCCATCATGAGGAGTCGTGATTGGAATCCATCGTGCTAGCTGGGGATGGGGAACTATTAGTAGATTATATGATCATATCCAAATATTTACATGCATCATAGCTCACCCCACTTCTCACGTCGGGTGCGGCCTGACCATTTACATGCATCATAGCTGTTATATATGATTAGCCTGACCACTACATGCATCATAGCTAACCATATGGTTAGCCTGACCTACAAGAATCATAGCTAATCATATATAACCAGCCTGATCTAGTCCCAAGCCGATCACATAATAAACTGATAATTCAAACACTTAGCTAGATGTCTATTTTCTTCAGATTCACTTGTTCTAGCATTCACTGTTATTGTTCATTGCTAAATGCTCTATTGCCTATTCATTTCTCCAATACTTCACATTTTTAGCATATATTCTCATCTTATATTTCTTACACTGTTTATAGTTTTTGTCAATTTAATGAAACTGCTGTTAGTGCTTGTGCTTCGCTCCAATCCTGACTGGATAACATTTTTCAGAGGACCTGGAGAACTTTTGCCCCACTCATTATGGCCCAGGATTAGAGGGAGATTGCACTCCGGAGATCCCAGAGGAGTTGCCTATTCTAGAGGAGATCTTACCTGCCTGTTCTTAGATTATTTTTCTGCATTATTGTTTTAGACTGAGACTGAGTTATATTTATTATTTTGTGACTTTGTGAGGTCATCTAGACCCAGGATTTGAGTTGGACTTATTGTGGTTGGTTTATTATAGAACTCTTTTCCATTCTCATCATGCCCATTATTCTTATAGCTTGTGATTGAGTATATTTATAGAACTGTAGATTATTATCATTGTCCTCCGTACGGAGTTAAGACTATTGACAGGATATATATTATGTTGAGACCTAGACAGCGTTCTACCGCCGATGCTGCGGCGTAGGCTGGACGTACACACGACTCATGCCCAAATTCTGGGTGCGGGTCGTGACACATAACAGGCTATGGGGCATGTAATGTTCAGGCTACACCGACGTGAGGTATGGGTGAGCTATGATGCATGTGAAGTTGTGTATGATCACATAAGCTACTAATATCTTCCAATTTTCCCCAGCTAGATGATGGATTCCAAATTATGACTCCTCGTGACAGGTCTCAATGATGCCAACTCGTGTAAATAACAGTGTCAGAGTCATGTACGCTATACAACAAGAGTTATATAGATAATCAAGATAATAGAAACTGTCAGAGAATGTACTCGCCTGTGGTCCTTAGCTGGCAATACCAATGTTCGGGTTCCAAAGTATCGTATGAAAGTTCCAACAGTCCAATAGATATAACATATAATATAATACTGCATCAGATATTATACTACACACACAATCAAACACAATGATCTCAGAGACTACGTTAGGGGGGCCACGTATGTAGTTGCTGTGCATAATAGACATTCAATGGTACGGTCTTTCAGTACGTCAGTGTACTTATGGCAGTCTGCTAACATGTTATCTGGTCACAGATCAATGTAACTATGGGGTATCCATGGTTATGCTTGGGTCATCAAGTACATAATCATATACTACATATTATTAACTAATATATACAGTAATACTCATTAGTTACAATTATAATAGATATGTGTATATATATATATACTTTAAATAGAATTAATACTATGCACATATATATATATTAACCATGTACTAGGGATACATATTCAATACATATACGTATGTATATACATAATTGAGAATTATACTATATATATACTAATCGGGTTCATATACATATAGATATATACTATGTACATACAATTATACAAATATACTATCATATACTAAATACCATGTCTAAATACGTATGCAATACGATGGTAAAATATACGGGTGCGCATACGTGTACATGCACGCGGGGGAAATTGAACCTAGGTACGTGGGATGAGTCGTGTGCGTCGAGGTCGTTACAGATTCGAAGTCGTTTAGTCGAGTGGGTCAGGCCTCCGGTCTTGTGCAGGTGACTTCTGGCGGTTGACAGCGGGGATGCCGAGGTCCGGTGCTGTGCAGGTCAGGTGAATATGGTCGCAGGGATCATCCAGCGGTTGGGATGATTATCGTCGTATGGATGAGGCACTGTCGGGTTCGAGACTGTTCGGTTCAGTCAAGGTAAAGTCGTTATGGTATTCAGGCGAGGTTGTTGTGCGTCTCAGGCGAGGGCTCTGAGCAGTCGGGTCTCCGACGAAGGACGAGGCAGTACGGTGTGCTGGTGTCGATTGGCCGCGGGTTAGTTCGTCGAACTCCGGGGCTGTCTCGAGGCAAAGCGGAGGGGGTTCAGGCGTCGTGTAGTGCTCTCAAGCGACCGGCGTTCAGTTCGGTGCAGGTGGTGTCGAGTCTGGTTGGTCAGCGAACGGGAAGGGTAAGGCTCCTGTCGTGGGTTGAAGGATGGGGACGATGGGAATAGGGTTCGGCTGATGACTATTAGCTAGGTTTGAGAAAAAAAAGAAAACACAAGGAAATGAATAATTATATGCAATGGGTTTGGGTTGACCTAGGAATAGGCTTGGTCAAAGCCCTCTTGGGGTTGGGCCTTGCCATGGATATTTCAATGGCTAGAATTTAAACAAATTAAAAATGAATGGCTACGATGCATTGGTTCGAGGTTTTGAGGCCATGCTTTCAAGGATGTTGATGTTAATTTACACACTCCCAAAAATTATGGAAAAATATACATGAAGGAGAATTTTTTTATTTACGTATCGAGTCCAACGGGATGGACACCTTAATGCCTTGTGCACAAAAGTGCCCAATAATTAAAAAATGACACGAAGTTGGATTTATTGTTTAATTAATTAAAATAAATGCAAGTGGTGTTCTAAAATTAATTAGATGTACAGGGGACTGAATTTAAGTAGGACACAAGCATCAGGAATAAAGTAGACTCAGAGTAGAATATTTCCCTAATTTGGGTTGCTCAAAATAGGTCGAGGTTGTGTCTCAAATTTTGATTGGAACACACAAGGGTACAAAGTTAGATTTATATAGAATTAGATACAAATCGGTTGCGAAGAATGTTGTGTATCTAAAATAAAGTACAACAAGGCATGGTTATGAGCTACACAAGGATCAAAATAACAGTCTGGCACGTCTAGGACAAGGGTATAAAATTTGTTGGAAGACAATGGCTAGCATAGCGCTCTAATTATCGAAGCAACAATAATGTACAACAATTAATTAAATTATAGCATTTAAATATAATTAAATATCATGTAATCATTTTCACATTAATTATAAAAAGATAAAAATACCCTTAATCTGAAATGTGCGGGTGACAAATCTACCATCCTTAAAAGAATTTCGTTCTCGAAATTAAAAATAAACTAGCACAAGAACAACAATGAAACAATAAAATATACCTCAAGTCTCAAAGAGATACGGATACTGCTCGTTCGTCCTCTCTATCCCAGGTTGATTCTCTTGGAGAGTGATGTCTCCATGCAACACGAACCAAAGGAATAGTCTGGTTTTGTACTGCCTTCTCTCTATAATTCGAGATCTCAACGGGTTGTTCAGGATAGCTGAGCGTCGGTCCAACCTCGATCTCCCAGTGATCTAGTACGTGATTAGGATCTGCCATGTACCATCTGATCTGTGACACGTGGAACATGTCATGCACTCTATCTAGAGCAGGCGGCAAGTCAAGTCTATAGGCCACTGCACCGACCCTTGCAAGAATACTGAAGGGCCCGATGTATCGTGGACTAAGCTTTCCGCCTCTACCAAAACAAATCGTGCCCCATGTCAGAGAAATCCGTAGGAATACCAAATCGCCAACCTAGAACAAACAGTCTTAACACGCAATCTAAATAAAATAATCACAACCAAAAAAAAAATCCTGAAACTCAAGGGGTCTACGGTGGCTATTGGCCCAATGCCACTGTCTGTCCTGCGCCACCCGTAGTCTGTCTATGATAGGTTTTACCTTTCTGCTGCATCCACGACTATTTCTGTTCCAAACAAAGCTCTCTCTCCAATATTATCCCAAAATAATGGTGTACGACAATTTTGTCCATATAAAGCCTCGAATGGTGACATCTCAATTCTAGCCTGGTAGCTGTTGTTGTAAGCAAACTCTACTAGGTTTAGATGATCCTCCCAAGAACCTTCGAGATCCAAAACACAAGCGCGTAGCATGTCTTCAAGTGTCTGAATAGTCCTTTCAGACTGCCCGTCTGTCTAGGGGTGATATGTGGTACTGAACTTGAGCTGAGTGCCCAAGCTAGACTGTAGACTCCTCCAAAAATGGGAAGTGAAACGACTATCCTGATCTGAGACAATACTCACAGAAACTCCATGTAATCTGACAATTTGTTGTATATACATCGCTGCTAGCTTCTCTGTCGATGTACCCACTTTGAATGGTAGGAAGTGGGCTGATTTGGTCAACCTATCCACGATGACCCAAATCGTGTCCTTTCCTCCTAGAGAACGTGGAAGTCCTGAAACGAAGTCCATAGTCACGTACTTCCACTTCCATTCTGGAATGGGTAAAGGTTGAAGCAATCCTCCTGGCCTCTATCGATCTGCTTTTACCTGCTGGTACACTAAACATCGGAATACAAAGCATGCTACCTCGCGCTTCATACCATACCACCATACATGCTCCCTCAAATCTTGATACATCTTGTTGGCTCCGGGGTGCATCGAGTATTGAGAGCGATGTGCCTCCTGCAAAACCTCTTCGCGCAGCTCTCCACTTGGCACACACATTCTCGTAACGTGCCATAAAGATCCATCATCCGCAATAATGAAGTCGTCTGTCAATCCTATCCGAACTTGTGCTCTAATATTCCTTAGAGTCTCATCATTATACCGAGCAACTCTAATTTTGTCCATCAGCTCTGATTGTATCTGCAATCCCCATATCTGAATATCAACTCCTGGAACTAGTACTTCAATTCCCAAGCTCTTAAGGTCAGCTAATAAATGTCTATCTGAATTTAAGCACATAGCCATCGGATACCTGCTCAAGGCATCGGCGACTACGTTGACCTTTCCTTGGTGGTACTGTAATGAGATATCAAAGTCTTTCATCAATTCTAACCACCTTCTCTATCTCATGTTCAGCTCCTTCTGTGTAAACATGTACTTCAAGCTCTTGTGGTCTGTAAAGATCTCCACACGCTCTATGTACAGATAGTGCTTCCACAGTTTTAGAGCGAAGATAACTACTGCTAACTCCAAATCGTGAGTGGGGTAGTTCTTTTTATGAGGGCATAATTGTCTTGAAGCATAGGCAATTACTTTCCCGTGTTGTTGAAGAACGCATCCCAAATCTTTTCCTGAAGCATCACTGTAGATAGTGAGTCTACCTGTCCCTAATGGCAACGTCAAAACTAGCGCTGTCGTCAATCTCTTCTTCAGCTCATCAAACGTAGCCTGACATTCTTCTATCTAGATAAAATCTATATCTTTCTTGGTCAGCCTAGTTATTGGCTCTGCAATCTTGGAGAAGTCTTGTATGAATCTTCTGTAGTATCCTGCTAGTCTGAGGAAGCTCCTAATTTCAGCTACCGTACTGGGGATAGCCCATGTTTCCACTGCTTCGATCTTCTTTGGGTTAACTCAAATTCTATTACCTGTTATCATATGTCCAAGAAATTCAACCTTGTCAAGGAAGAACTAACACTTTGAAATCTTTCCGTATAACTTCTCTCCTGAGAGTCTCTAAGACCATCCTCAGCTGCTCTTCATGTTCTTCTGGGGTCTTCGAATATATTAGAATGTCGTCAATAAATACTATTACGAACTTGTTAAGGTACTGATGGAATACCTTGTTCATCAAGTTCATGAATACTGCTGGTGCATTAGTTAAACCAAACGACATTACTGTGAATTCAAACTAGCCATATCTTATCCGAAAAGATGTTTTCGGTATGTCTTCTCTCTTCATCTTCACCTTCACCTGGTGATAGCCTAACCTTAAGTCTATCTTTGAAAATATCTTTGCTCCGCTCAACTGATCGAAAAGATCATCTATCCTCGGAAATGGGTATTTGTTCTTGATAGTGAGGTTGTTCAGCGCTCTATAATCGATACACATGAGTACCGAGCCATCCTTCTTTGGTACGAATAATATTGGTGCTCCCTATGGTGATGAACTGGATTTAATAAAACATTTATCTTGCAGCTCCTCAACTTGCTTCTTCAGTTCTACCAACTCATTATTGTTGACTCTATAGACATATTACGAAATAGGCTCTACTCCTGGTATCAAGTCTATGGAGAAATCAATATCTCTGTCTGGTGGCAAACCTAGCAATTTCTTTGGAAATACATCCAGGAACTCCGCTATCAGTGGATGTGGAAACGCCTCTTCTTCCATCTTGGCTCCACAAAAAGTGCCTCTGCTCCGCTTCTCTGCTCCTCTGGCAATCTCGAACTCTGGCTGTCCTGGCGGTCGAAATACTACTCTACCTCCATGATAATCTATAGAAGCATGGTGTTTACTCAGCCAGTCCATTCTGAGTATAATATCGTATCCTGTAAGTGGCATGACGAGTAAACTCACGCTCAACTCTCGGCCTTCTAATGACACTCTCCGATCCTTGCAACAATCACGGACTAGGATAATGTCTTCTCCTGTCATGATCTTGTAAGTCCTATCTAATGGTTCCATTTTTAAATGGTTCATAAGGGCATAAGATACAGATACGAAAATATAGGAAGTGTCAGAATCAAATAATGCAAGTGCTGGAATATAATCGAGTAAAACTGAACCTGAAATCACGTCTCCAGCTGGCTCGGCCTCCTCAGTAGTCATGGCGCAAGCTCGTCCCTGTGGTGCTCCTCTCTGCTAGTGCTGGTGCTGAGCAAACCTCTGCTGCTGTGGTGGAAGTAGAGGTCCTCTTTGTTGGCCTCCTGGTATAGTAGGTGCTCTGGCTGGTCCCCTTTGAGTTGTTGCTCCTCCCTAGCGAGTATGAACAACTGGCCTGTCCCTCAGCTGATGTGCTGATAATCCACATGACAAGTAGGTACCCAACCTTTTCCTACATATGTCTCTATTATGTCCCATCTTTCGACAATATGCGCACTGGGCAATGGGTTGATTCTATCTCTGTGGTTGCTGCTATTGGATATGTCCTCGAACTAGTACCTGTTGCTGGTGTTGCTGCTGGTACGGCCTCTGTTGTTGTTATTGTTGAAAATGTGGGCGCTTGGCATATCCTATGTTACCACCTGTTACTCCAGAAGTATCGCATCCTCTCTTGGGCCTGAGGTCCAAGTCATCTTCAGCAATCTGAGCATCCATTAGAATACCCTCACAGTAGCAGTGCATCATCCCGAAGTACAAGACTTGATATCTCTATTCAATCCCTTTTTGAATTTTTGTGCTTTATCTCCTGTATCTCGAATCATCGATGGCACGAATCGACTCAATCGATAAAACTCTGCGGCGTATTCGTCAACTGACATGCTCCCTTGGGCTAAGTTGTAGAACTGACTTTCTAATGCTCCCAAAGCTACCTCAGGAAAAAAATTCTCCTTGAAGAGCTCCTTAAAGTCTTCCCAAGTAAGTCCTTCAATAGCGAGTCTTGGCTCAGTACGATACCACTTCTGTGCGATATCAAACATCTGACTGCCAGCGGCCTCTATCTGAAGAATCTCCGAAATCTGTGCTAAGCGCAAGTTCCTCTCTATGCCCTCTAACCAATCGTCAGCATAGAGTATTCCTTCTGTGCCCTTGAGCTCTCGAGACATCATCCTCTTAAAGTACACTATAGTACCTGGCCTCTGTTGTTGTTGGCCATGATGTTGTAGTTGTCGTGCTACGCTCTCCACAGTCTGGAGAGCTACCTGATGAGCATTCTCCATGCTCTCTCTCATCAGCTCTGTCTGTGCCTGGTGTGCCTCTGCTTGCACTCTCTGAGCCTCAGCTTGAATACGCTGAGCTTCTGCTGTTACTCTCTGGGCCTCTAGCATGCCCTAGATCAGTGCGAACATCTGTGCTCCGTCAGTAGGCACTCCTCCGGGAATCGGTGTCGGTGGTGGTGGAAGGTTGTCCGTCACATCTGGGGCAATCCTCTGAATAGGTGGAGGAGGAAACTCGTTAGCAGCAGATACTCCCATATGAACAGAAGATGTAAGAGGAACTCCAGGGGTCTGTTCGTCAGGTCGAGAGGTGGCAGACCTCTCTGAAATTGATGCTCCCACTCTCATAGATCTAGTATTCAGCGGCATCCTGAATACAGATCAAAAGAATCAATTAAGGTGATAGATACGATATTATCAAAGAAGGACAGTAAAATTTTAAAGAAAGCAATCAATTAGAATAGCATTATGAAGATCAGAATTCCCTAATGTGATTGAGCATACTCTCTTCCTAAATCCTATTTCCTATATCCTATTGCAGGCTTGCGGCAGTACAACTAAGTTGTCGCACTACCACAATATTGTGCAATTTACAAAACGAGACCTGCATGGGACACCACTAAAAATGTGTCACGACCCACACCCGATATAGGGGCACGAGTACGCGGGTACGTCCAGCCTACGCCGCAGCATCGGCGGTAGAACACTGTCTAGGTCACAATAAGTACTATATAACTAAATACCTGTCAATGATATCAATCTCCATAAGGAGGAAAATATATATCTCATAATGTCTCATAATGTAAACTCAATCACAACAACTATAAGAGTATAAAGGCATGATAAGAGATAAGAAGAAAGACATAGTCAAACACAATGTCTCAAAATGTAGATAAACCACAGTCTAGCTGTCCAACATAAAGTCTCCACAGTCTCAACATAAACTGAGAATAAGTCTAAACATAAACTCAATAACCTCAAATAAGTCTCAGATGCATAAGATAAATACTATCTAGATAGCTGCAGGTAATATCTCTTCTAAAGGAATAGTCTCCTCTAAGATCTCTGGTATGTAGTCTGCATCTATACCCGGTCCATAGTGTGTGGTAGAGAAATCCTCAAGATCCTCTGAAAAAATATTCAGTCAGGATTGGAACGAAGTACAAGCACTAACAGAAGTTCTACATATATTGACAAAAACTATAACACAGTGTAAAGAAATACAAGACAGATATGAAAAACTGGCAATAAGAAATACTGGAATAAATGGAATAAAAAAATACTGAAGTACTGGAGCATATGTCATCATTAATATACAACTAGCAATGAAATAGAAATACAAGTACATGATAGAACAATGAACTGGTATATATGTAAATGCTAGAATCATGACGAGAACATAAGGAATGTTATATCAATACACTAGAGATACATGTCAAGAACATCTAACTAAGTGTGTAAAACATCAGTATATCATGTGATCGGTTTAGGACTGATCAGGCTTGCTATGTATAACTAATTATGATTCATGTAAGGTCATGCTAACCATCTGAATAGCTATGATGCGAGCAATAGTCAGGCTAGTCACACATAATAGGCTATAAGGTATATAATGGTCAGGCTGCACTAACGTGAGGTGTGGCTGAGCTATGATGCGTGTGAAGTTGGGTATGATCACATAAGCTACTAATATTTCCCTATTTTTCCCCAGCTAGCACGATTGATTCCAAATCACGACTCCTCATGACTGGTCTCAATAATGCCAACTCATGTAAATAACAGTATCAGAGTCATGTACGCCATACAACAAGAGTTATAGAGATAATCAACATAATAAAAATTGTCAGAGAATATACTCGCCTGTGGTCCTTAGCTGGCAATACCAATATCTGAGATCAAAAGTATCGTCTGAAAGATCCAACAGTCCTATAGATATAACATATAACACAATACTGCATCAGACATTATACTATACACACAATCAAACACTATGATCTCAGAGACTACGCTAGGGGGGTCTCGTCTGTAGTTGTTGTGCATAACAGACAGTCAATGGTACGGTCTTACCAGTACGTCAGTGTACATATGACAGTCTGCTAACATTTTATCTGGTCACAGGACAATGTAACTACGGGGTATCCGTGGTTACGCTTGGGTCATCAGGTACATAGTCATATACTACATATTATTAACTAATATATACAGTAATACTCATTAGTTACAATTACAATAGATATATGTATATATATATATATATTTTAAATAGAATTAATACTATGCAGATATATATATATATATTAACCATGTACTAGGGATACATGTTCAATACATATACGTATGTATATACTTAATTGAGAATTATACTATATATATATACTAATCGGGTTCATATACATATAGATATATATTATCTACATACAATCATACCAATATACTATCATATACTAAATACCATGTCTAAATACGTATGCAATACGATGGTAAAATATACGGGTGTGCATACGTATACATCCACACGGGGGAAATTGAACCTAGGTACGTGGGATGAGTCGTGTGCGTCAAGGTCGTCGCAGAGTCGAAGTCGTTCAGTCGAGCGGGTCAGGCCTTCGGTTGTGTGCAGGCAACTTCTGGTGGTTGACAGCGGGGATGGCGAGGTCCGGCGCTGTGCATGTCAGGAGAAGATGGCCGCAGGGATCGTCCATCGGTTGGGATGATTGTCGTCGTGTGGATGAGGCACTGCCGGGGTTGAGACTGTTTGGTTCAGTCAAGGTAAAGTCGTCGTGGTGTTCAGGCGAGGTTGCTGCGCGTCTCATGCGAGGGCTCTGAGCAGTCGGGTCTTCGATGAAGGACGAGGCAGTGCGGGGTGCTGGTGTCGGTTGACCGTGGGTCAGTTCGTCGAACTCCGTGGTTGTCTCGTGGTGAAGCAGAGGGGGTTCAGGTGTGGTGCAGTGCTCTCAGGCGAGCGGCGTTCAGTCCGAAATAGGTGGTGTCGACTTCAGTCGGTCAGCGGACGGGAAGGGTGAGGCTCCGATCGTGGGTTAAAGGATGGGGACGATGGGAATAGGGTTCTGCTGATGACTATTAGCTAGGTTTGACAAAAAAAATAAAAACACAAGGAAAGGAATATTTATATGCAATGGGTTTGGGTTGGCCTAGGAATAGGCCTGGTCAAAGCCCTCTTGGGGTTGGTCCTTGCCATGGATATTTCAATGGCTAGGATTTAAACAAATTAAAAATGAATGGCTACGATGCATTGGTTCGTGGTTTTGAAGCCATGGTTTCAAGGATGTTGATATTAATTTACACACTCCCAAAAATTATGGAAAATACACATGAAGGAGAATTGGGTTTATTTACGTGTCGAGTCCAACATGATGGACACCTTAATGCCTTGTGCACAAAAGTGCCCAACAATTGAAAAATTACACGAAGTTGGATTTATTGTTTAATTAATTAAAATAAATGCAAGTGGTGTTCTAAAATTAATTAGAAGTACAAGGGACTGAATTTAAGTGGGACACAAGCATCATGAATAAAGTAGACTCAGACAAGAATATTACCCTAATTTGGGTTGCTCAAATAGGTCGAGGTTGTGTCTCAAATTTTGATTGAAACACACAAGGGTACAAAGTTAGATTTATATAGAATTAAATACAAATTAGTTACGACGAATGTTGTACGTCTAAAATGAAGTACAATAAGGCATGGTTATGAGCCACACAAGGATCAAAATAATAGTCTGGCACGTCTAGAACAAGGGTGTGAAATCTGTTGGAAGACAATGGCTAGCATAGCGCTCTAATTATTGAAGCAACGATAATGTGCAATAATTAATTAAATTACAGCATTTAAATATAATTAAATATCATGCAGTCATTTCCATATTAATTATAAAAAGATGAAAATACCCTTAATCTAAAATATGGGGGTGATAGTTAATGTGTATATATATCTATATTATTATTATTATTATATATATATATGTGTGTGTGTGTGTGTGTGTGTGTGTGTGTGTATGTTTATATATGTATATATAGATATGTATATATATATATATATAGTGTTATGTATGTATGTATGTATGTATGTATGTATGTATGTATGTATGTATGTATGTATGTATATATATAGATATGTATATATGTATAGATTTGTTTATAATTAGTGATATGTATATATTACATAGATATGTGTGAATATATAGATGTATGTGTGGGTGTGCATAGAGTGTGAGTGAGTGTTGTGTTATAAGAGGGGATCGGAACAGTGGGTTCAACATATATGCACACAGCAAACAGTGTGTAGCCTGCATCACCAACAGCAAAAACCTGCAGCAGCAAGCCACAAGAATAGTGTGTGCAGCATCCAATTCAGTAGTAGCCAATACAGAAAACCACAACAAGGCATTCAGTAAGTAGCAGAGCTGCAACAGCATGTTGTAGCAGCAGCTTCAGCAGTGTCCAAAGCAGGCAATAACAATAATGTAGCAAGCAGATAACACAGCACTGCAGTAGCCAATGCATCAACTAGCAAGTGTGCAGCCAAGCCTGCTACTAGCACAGCAGCAACAGCATAAAGCATAAAACAACAGCAGCAGGATCGGTTAACCATAGCATGCAAGGGGCAGCAGCAGCAAGAAGAGCAGGCACAACAATATCAATGTCCATAACAGCTAGTTAAGGTAAGGAGTTGATAGTTTAGTTGGCTTGATGTGTAGTTAGTTAAGTTAGTTACATTATTAGGTAGTTTGTATATATATACATTGTTATCTAATAGTAGATATGTATATACTTGTTAGACTAGTTGCTATATTTATGTATATATGTATGTATGTATATATGTATGTAAGTATTGATGTGTTAATAGGTAGTTGTAGTATTGTAATAGTTAGTTAATGTTAGTTATTGTTTAGTTTATTGGTAGTTAACTATCTATTAGAAATTGAATTACCTTGTGATACCAAAGTAATGCTAAGGTATTGGTGGATACTCAAGGTATTAGGTTTGACTATCAAGATGGGTGTGAAGGTGGTGAGATACGCATTGGTTCAAAGCCAAGGTATCTACTTTACATTAGTTAGCTAAGAGTACTATATGTATTATCTTGTATATATATAAATTACTATTTGCATATCTAGTAACTTGCGTATCTTAGGATATGGTATTTTTGATTGGTATCCTAGTATCTTAGCTTAGCTAGTATGGCCTAGTTATATAGTGTATGGACCTAATATACTAGAGATTGACTCATACAACTTAGAAATAGCTAGTTTGATCAAGTTTGACCTAGAGTTGTCCTAGTTTTACTGTTTTGACTTAGAAATAGCTTTATAACCTAAAATTGAACTAGTTTAACTTATTTTTATTCTAAAACCTTGTATTGATGCAATATATCATATATAGGTCTGTATGACACCAACTTGGGCATCGAGAGACACACCTTGCTCAGGACCTCAGGCGAGTACATTTCTCTGTTAGTTTTTATTTCATAATAGTGTATATATCTCATGTTCTGGAACTGTATACTTGATTCCAATACAGTACTTTCACAGACTAGTACTTTATGGATCCTGTTAAGAGATGTTATCCCCTACTGTATTCAACGGGTACTCATTCTCCTATATTTTATCATGTGTATTGGGTATTAATTATTTATATTTTGTGTTCACATACTGCTCGTATTCAGTGTGCTTATATTCATGTACACACACTGCTCGTATTCAATGTGCCCATATTCGTGTTTGTAACATGTCATGATTAGATCTATTGGTATTAGTTGGGGATGGGGGAGTAGGAGTTGATTATGTGATCAAAGCTCCAGTATATTCATGTACATGTCGATTACGTACCACACTTGTAAACGAGTTACCTTATTGTATTCGTGTTCAACCTAAACCGATCACATAATAAACTTGTATTCTAAGGTACATTAGTTAGATTTTAGTTATTTCTATTATTAAAGATATTCATATTGCTTGTTCTTTATTCCAGTACATTACATGTTCACTCTCGTTCTTTTTATTCAGTTGTTTAGTTATCTTGTATTCTTTTCTATTATCTGTTTTATATGCTCGATTATGTATTTGAAACTACTTTCACAGGTATGTACTTTGCTCTAATCCTAACTGGATATATTTTTCTAAATGATTGGCTCATAGATTAGTGTCCTATATTCTACAGATCGTTTGAGGGCAGACCATTATAGGATAATCCTATAGACCAGGAGGACTTAGTTTCAGAGCCCGAGGAGGTTTAGTTTATATTTTGGTGGACTTGTATTAGACTGTTACTGAGATTCATGGCATGTATATTATTTCAGACTTGTGGATTGTATCTTGATTCTTTCTTTGTTATTATATTCATACTTTATCTTTCTTAGTTTACATTGTGATCGAGTATAGTTCCATTTGTGAGATACCATATTGTTCCTCCGTTTGGAGTTGAGATGATTGACATATACCATATATATATATATTATTGAGATGTTTAGTTAGTTAGAATTAATCCAAACAGCCTTTTATCATCGATTCTGCGGTGTAGGTTGCGCGTACCTACGTATCCGTGCCCTAATATCCGAGTGCGGGTTATGACACATTTTTAGTGGTAGCCCATGCAGGTCAAACTATCACAATTAGGGCGATATCGTAGTGTTGCTCACCTAGAGTACTGCTACGAGCATGCTATAGGAAATAAGATTTAGGCTGAGAGTTTACTCAATCACAACTAGGAAATATTTCCAAATATCAGTTTTGCTATCCTTATCTATTGAATATTTCCTTTACTTTGAATAAAATTTGTCATTCATTGACGATATCATATGTTACTCAATATTGATTTCTTTGTTCAATCTATCTTCAGGATGCCGCCAAAGACGCATTTCCAGCGCTCAGGTTCCATATCAGCACGATCAATCACTTCATCTCCTATGAGGGTACCACCATCAGATGCTGTTCCAGCACCTATATTCTAGAGGTCAGCTTCACCAATCCAGGTCAGCATTTCTGTAGCAGCTTTCGGAGGTGCTCCACCTTCGGTATAGAAGACAATACCGACAGTTTCAGAGGATCTTCCACCCCCACCATCCGCAGTCGATCAGACGCAGATGTTTGCATTTTTTCAACAGATGATGGAGGCACAGCAGAGTTAGTCAGAGGTTATAAGGTAGAGCATTGAAAATGCTTACTAGATTACACTCGCAGCAGTTGAGAGAGTCTCCTAAGTCCATTCACAGACGACACCACCTCCGTTTACCCCACAATAGCCAAGGTCGAGTACTATCATAGACTTTAAGAGGATGAGGCCGAAGGACTTTAAAGGCACTGAAGGGATCCTTTATGCTGATGATTGGATAGAAGATATTAAGCAGAACCTACGGCTGGCGCAGATTCCAGAGAGGTTATAGATAGAGGTCGAAGGGAGCATGATGTTCAATATTGTGTTAACTTGGTTTAGGACGGACCCCAGGATTTCAGTACCTGGACTTACTTGGAAAGCTTTCAAAGAGATCTTCAAAAAAAAAAATTTCCAGATGTAGCTCTGACATCTCTAGAGAGCCTGTTCCAGTACCTTGTTCAGGGAGGTATAACTGTGGATGAGTATGTGACAGATTATTGCAGATTAGGTTACAATGTGGAGAGGCAGAACCCCAGAAGAAGATCTAAGAAGTTCAGGAAGGGCCTGAACAAAGAAGTCAAATCATATACGATTGGAGATCCAACCGTCACTTTCGAGGAGATTCTGAGACAGGAACAGTGGGCAAAGAATGATGAGGATCCAGTACCAACACAGGTCCAATAAAGCGGCCTCATTTTTAGCAGCAGCACCATAGGCACTTTCAACAACCGAGGCAGCAGTATCATGGACCAACTAGAGCGCTGACACATCAAATGCACCAGATTCAGATGCCAGCTATTTTTGTTCTTTTTGTAAGAAGCAAGGACATGAATATGATGCATGTAGGATGAGATTGGGCCAGTGCTTATTCTGCGGATCAGGAGACCATAAGTTGAGGGCTTGTCCTAAAGTTCCAGCTCATCCAGCTCAGGACGGAGCTCAAGCACAGAGAGCACCAGCGAGACCACCAGCGGGACAGCAGAGAGGACCTCCTCTACCACCACAATAACAATAGTTTACTCAGTTCTAGTAGCAGCAGAGAGGTGCCCACCATAAGGGCGAGCTTTCGCCTTGACCATCGAGGAGGAGGAGCAAGTCGGTGATATTATTTCAGGTTCAGTTTATCTTAATTCTTTTCCAGCTTATGCTTTATTTGATTCCAATGCTTCTCATAGTTTTGTATCTGTATCTTTTGCTCTGAAACATCATCTTGATTATAAACTGTTGGTGAAGACTTGCAAGATCATGACCGGGGGTGGCATTATCCTGGTCAGTGATATTTGCAAGGACCGAAGGATTTCTTTTGGAGGCCGAGAGAGTTGGGTGTATGTCTACTTGTAATGCCACTTATGAGCTAAGATATAGTACTCGAGATAGGTTGGTTGAGTAGACATTATGCTAGTATCGATTGTCGAGGAGGCAAAGTTTTGTTCCCGATGCCAGAAGAGCCAGAGTTTGAGTTCGTCAGAGGAGCAGCGCAGCAGAGCGAAGGAGACTTCTGTAGAGCTTTGGTAGAAAAGCAGGAGCCACCACATTTATTGATTGTAGAGTATATGAACATTTTTCTGAAGGAGTTGTCGGGGTTGCCACCGGACAAAGATTTGGAGTTCGATATACATTTGGTGCTAGACGTAGAGCCAATATCATAACACATCTATAGAGTGAACAACAACGAACTGACGGAGTTGAAAAAGCAGGTGGATGAGTTGCAGGACAAGGGTATATGTGTATAGCATATGTATTCTCTAGTATATGTTTAATATATATATAGTATAAATTCATTTAGTGTATATGCATACATATATATATGGTATATGCATTTAATTGGTGTATATATATATGTTATAAGTATTAATGTTATATACTAGTTAAGACTATGTATGTTATATATGTACTAGGTGACCCGAGTGTAATAACGGATATTCCATATTTACCATTGACTTGTGACCATGCGATATGTTAAGCAGACTGCCATATATACACTGACGTACTAGCAAGATCCATGTTATTGACTGTCTGTTATGCACAACATTTACAGACGTGACACCCATGCAACTAGACGCACACTTGACCCTAGTTGACAAGTGTCACCTTAGTGTAGCTACTGATTCAGCGTAATTATGTTGTGTATGTGCTAGTATAATGGCTGATGTCATATTGTATGATATTATATGTATATTGGACCATTGGATCGTCCTGCGAGACTTCAGGAGTAGGACATTGGTATTGCCAGCTGAGGACCCCAGGCGAGTACATTCTTTGATAGTTTCTTATTTATGATATCCTCTATATTCATTATATCTAATATGAATATCCATATTTCTTGACATAATGGTTACACAGACTGGTATATCCTGATCTCGTCATGAGATGTTATTCCTTGTATATGGTGTATCTTGTACAAGTCTTGTTTCATTGATTATCTTGTGCATGTACAAACACTGATTCTCGGGGAGACTTGCTACCTTCCTTGAGAATCTCGTTCCATAGCATACTATGGTTGGATCTACTATACCAGTTGGGGGTGGGAAGTATTTTAGTGTAGATATGTGATCATACCCTTCATATAAAAGTCTTGTTCTCATGTTAGTGTTGGTCATACACCGCACGTATGACTAGCCAGGCCAGTACTCGTGTATAAGTTCCTAAGCCAATCACATGTTAAAGCTAGTACTCACACACTTAGTCATTAGTATTCTTGTTCATTGACATATTGTTTATTCTTGTATTTATTTCCAGTATATGCATCTTGTATATTTCTATCTATTTACTGCTACATAGTTTATATCATTGATATCGAACTGCTGTTAGAGATGTACTTTGCTCCATTCTGACTGAAAATATTTTTCTAGACTGCGACCTAGAGGACTTGTTTCCGGCATACTTGGAGACTTGGATTTTACTCATTGCAGGTTAGATTATTTTGTTATTTAGACTTGTCTTGTATTTTATTTGTTTTCTTTGATATCTCATCGTGCTTTAGTCCTGTGATTAAGTATTTTCAGATTATATTGTGATATCCGTGTCTCCTTATGGATATGGATACTAATATGAGATTGATTAGATAGAGTATTGACCTAGGCAGCATTCTACCGTCGATGTTGCGGCGTAAGCTGGACGTACCCACGTACTCGTGCCTCAAAATTCGGGTGTGGGTCGTGACAGGTTAGCCAAATTACCTCACTTTCTGCCACTCAAAGTGGGTACATCTACGGAAAAGCTCGCATAGATGTATGTGCGTCAGATAGTCAGATTGGATGGAGTTTCGATGAGCATAGTCTCGAATCGGGATAGTCATTTCATGTTCCACTTCTGGAGGAGTTTGCAGTCTTGCTTGGGCACTTAACTTAAGTTTAATAGCGCATATCACCCTCAGACAGACAGGCAGTCATAGAGGACTATCCAGACTCTCGAGGATATGCTATGTACCTTTATTTTAGATTTTGGAGGTTCTTGGAAGGATCATCTTCACTTGGTAGAGTTCTTTTACAATAACAACTACCAAGCCAGTATCAAGATATTACCGTTTGAGGCGTTGAATGGACGAAGATGTCGTACTCCGTTATTATAGGATAATATTGGTAAAAAAGCCTTATTGGGACCAAAGATGGTAGTGGATACAACTGAGAAGGTGAAGCTCATCAAGGATAGACTTCGGATAACGCAGGATAAACAGCGGCAATAGGCCGATAGCTACCGGAGACCATTGGAGATTAAGCTTGGCGGTCTGGTTTTCTTGAGGATTTCTCTGATACTAGCATGATTCATTATGGTGGAGGCGGAAAGCTTAGTCAACGATTCACCTTTCCTATCAGTATTCTTGAGAGGGTCAGTACAGTTGCCTACAGACTAGACTTGCCACCTGTATTAGAGGAAGTACACAATGTGTTTCACGTGTCGCAGTTGAGACGGTACGTGGCAGATCCTAGTCATATGATGGATCACTCAAAGATCAAGGTGGGCCCTACTCTTAGCTATCCCGAGCATCCAATTGAGATTCTGGATCGGAGAGAGAAGGTGCTGAGGAACCAGACGATTCCTTTGGTCCACGTCACGTGGAGGCATCACTCGCCAGGGAGAGTACCTGGGAGCGAGAGGCCGAGATGCACGAGTATACGCACCCTAATTTATGAATTAATTTTTTTAAATTTATTAATATTGGTATTATGCAATTTTTGTGATTAAGGGATTTTTTATTTATTTTTAGCTAATTATAATATATAGTATTCATGGATTTTCTAATTATGTGTATTTAATTAATTATTAATATTATGCAAAAAATATATTTTTTGATGTACAACTATTAATAGTGTATTGTATAATTTTTTTGGAATTTATTAAGGTCCAAAACTATTTTTAAATATCCATACACATACATATATATATAGAGAAAAGAATTAAATAAAACCAAAAAACTCAAACCCTAAACCCATAACCCGTTAGCCCAAACCCAAACCCAAGTTTGGTTCGATTCTGAGAACGTTGATAAAACATAGTTTTGTGGGCCCCACGGTTCCACATAACGGGCGATTTTGAGATCGGCTCATCGAAATCCAGTTCTGGATGTTCCGTTGGATTCATATCATCGTTCTAGACTTGTAGACACTATGTTTGATGAATTTAGAGAACTATATTTCTGACACATTTTACGGTACAAAGTGGGCCACATGTGAACACCGCTTTGACCCAAAACTGTCAATTTTTCCCCTGTGTCCAAATTGGACTTATGGATAGCCGATCCTAGCTATTTCAAGTATTCTGAGAAAAATAGTGATGTTTGTTTCAGCATCAGGAGGTGTGCGTTCAGATTTTACTTTTTCCATGAGTAGTTGACGGAGTTCAAAATTCAGGCAAGTGTACCTTGCCATGATGTATAACAGTTTCTTGCCTTTATTATATTATTTAGTTATTATAGTTATTTTACATAAATTATATGTGTGTTTACCCTAGGACCGTGAGACGTTGCTTAGCGCCTGAAAGGTTTACAGGATTCGTGATATGAGACTTGCACATTATACAGATATTATTATTACTTGTTGTACTAGCTAGGGGTCATGATCTTGCGTGTTATGGACATGAGATATGGGATTACATTGGGTGGGGAGAGTCTTCATCGTGCTCTGGGCATATTTTATTATTACTATTTATGTGTACTATTAGCTACGAAAGTATCCATTGGGATCTTTCTTGAGTACTTTATATATACATCTTCCTCCTGGTTCTCTCACACGGAGCCTTGAGTGTACTATTAGCATAAGGAAGTGTCCATTGGAATCTTTTATGAGTACCAGCCCGGGGTACGATACCATACTCTTATTTTTATATCACATAGATGGTTATAGTAGTTTACACTTGAGTATGTGGCATTATACTATTTTACTTTTTGGCATGCTATTTTTTGTACCTTATTACGTCCCTCTGAGGACGTGGTCCCCTGCCAATTTTTGCAGTTTAGACGGTTATGGAGCCTTTGGAGTTGCTGATGGAGTTATTTGTCTTGCAGGCATTAGTACCAAGTACTTATATCATATATACCGGATTTAGGGTTATTTATTTATATTGTTTATTTATCTGCTGATGTAGCCTAGTTTTATAGACTCATATTTCTTTCTCGAGTCTATTCGAGTTTTTGTGTTACTGGGCGGTCAAATTTAGCACATGTATCTCATTCTTGTGTATTCTGTTCATTGTGGATTGAGGCATAGATATTTATATTTACTTGATTATTTTGATAGTAACCATTATAATACAATTTATACGTATTCGAGTCGGACAGAGTCTGGTCGAATGCGTAGCTGGCATGTTACGTATTCCTAGTCCTATGTATTTTAGGACAGGGTGTGTCATATTTTTGTGGTGGCCCATGCAGGTCTTGATTAAATAATTTTGGTTCCTTTTTGGTACAAAACGAGCATGTAATCAGGATTAGCAGTATTAGTATCTCAATCTACAACTGATTTAAAAATCCTTAATATTTTATTATCGTTTTTGGACTTCATAATTGTACTCGTTTATTCCCCTCGACATCCTTATTATTGTTTATCATCTCTTTCTACTACAGAGAGATGGACGTTCGTGCGCTGTATTTCTTTCAGAAGCAGATCCTTGTCATGGCGGAAGAAGACATGCTAGATATAAAGTTTTGAGAAGATAGTTACCCTTAGTTGGGTAGATAGATAGGTTATTCCTATATGCCAGAGCCAGTGTAAATTATTAGCATAAGAATTTAATATAGTATTCAGTTTAAGGATTAGTTGTACTATCCCCTCGACTCCATTCCTATATTTTCTATCAAATTCTTATCTTGTGTTACATATATGGCCTTGTGCTTTTTGCAACAACGATCTTTCTAATTATAATAATGAGTAGATCCTCCCTATTTTCCTAGTTGTGCCTTAATTACAAAATCAACCCCTTAGTTGGTACCACTCCTTGTGTTAATATCCATATCACCATAGATATCAATACTTTCCTACTCTAATCTCCTTGATCTAGTCACCATGACTCGATTCTCCAAATACCTGCCTAATCGTGCCTTATTCAACCATGTAGACTTATCAAAAAAATTTCTTGTCGTGACCTAAATTTTGGTCTCTTCGTTATCAATGTCAATCAATGATCGAAGCCTCTCTACCACCTTGCCTTAGTTAGATTTCACTCAGTCATTTCTTCTATCTTATAGAATCTTAACCTATACTAGAGCAGTAATGGATGGGTAGTAATTTCTCTTATAAAGTTGTTGATTAATAGCACCCTGATAGTTTCTAGGTTCCTTTGGAAAATCCTTGATTACGGCCAGTAAATCTTAGAATTCTTGTAACCTTATTTAGAAAATAGATAGAAAATAGGCCCTTCCAGAAATTTTATTAGCAGGACCATGACCTTAGTTTTGGATACCAACTTAATTTTTATAAGTTGGGTAGATCGTAGCCCCTGGTTTTAGTATAGGGTTATTTCTAGAAGTTCAGGGAAAATTTGAATTTATTTTCATGTTAATTAAGTTAATCTCAAATGGATTAAATTACCTATATAATTTATGTATCCTTGATACCCTTTGTTGTGGCTCGGATATTTGGAGCACAACATTATCCTTTCCATTTCAACAACTTTCATCCTTATGACCTAGACTAGTCACTCTACACCTATGACATGACTATCACTCATAAATGGCGTTCCCATGTTTTGTTTTAGTCGCATAACATTCGTGACGCAATTGTACACAAATGACACATATATATCCTTTTTCTGTTGTGGTCGATTTTAACACTCAACACCGACTTAATTCTTCTGGCAACCTTGACATTCAAGAGCCTAACTAGAAGCTACTCACTGATGACACAACTGTTACTTCCAAATATACACACCCATGCTCTATATAGACCCCACAACATTCGGGGCATATCTTCTTCTAAATCCTATATCCAACTCTATTGCAATTTAATTAAATTATACATAGGCAACCCAAATATCCCAATCCCTAATATACCCGTATCCCATTCATGCCAACCTATGTACATGACAATTGTATTGCATTAAATTGAACCCCTCGTACTTTTTATACAATACAAAATACCTTGATGAGTTATATCACCTTTTGACTCTTATTGCTGAACCATTCATCGGCATCCATGAAATGCAATGAATAACTTCTCGGTACCCTCTCACCCTAATTATATTTGTCTATGGTAATTCCTATTGTCTTATAGACTCATGACCTAATTAGAAGCAAGAAGAACTGGTAAAACTTTTTTATAGAGTTATTGACTCATTAACGCCATGGTAGTACATAGATTTCCTTTAATAGGCTCTGACAACGGTCACAAAATTCTTACCATCTCGAATCCCTCCTTGAAGTTAGACTTTCTAAAAATTCTTGAAAATATGATCATAACTACAGTTCCTGCGGCCAACTTTATTCTTATAAGTTGGGTAGAGCCTTGAATAAACGTACCCTTATTCTTAGAATACGACGTCAAACTAGGACTCCACTTGGTAACTGTGTTCCCATCTTTAGTGCAAACTTCTTAACTAAAATATTTTCTACTATGCTTATTTTTAATTTTGAGGACAATTTTTATAAGTTGGGTAGATTGTAAGCACCCTTATTTGTGAATTAAATTTTTTTAAATTTATTAATATTGGTATTCTGTAATTTTGTGATTAAAGGATTTTTTATTTATTTGTAGCTAATTATAATATATAGTCTTTATGGATATTTTAATTATGTGTATTTAATTAATTATTAATATTAAGCAAAAAAAATATTTTTGGGGGTACAACTATTAATAGTGTATTGTATAATTTTTCTGGAATTTATTGAAGTCCAAAACTATTTTTAAATATCCGTACACATACATATATATATAGAGAGAGAAAAGAATTAAATAAAACCTAAAAACTCAAACCCTAAACCCATAACCCGTTAGGCCAAACCCAAACCTAAACCCCGTTAAATTAAATCCTAACTTCCCCCCCGCCCGTGCGTACACATGAACTCCTCCCCACTATATATATATATATATATATATATATATATATATATATATATATATATATATATATATATATATATATATATATATATCCATCCTAAACCCTAACCCTAATCCTCTACCATCACTCGGCCTCCACCCCTATCTCCAGCAACCGTCGCCCGCCGCAGCAATGCCAGAGCGCCACCGCAGAAGCCGCGCGGCAGCAGCAACAACGCACAGTAGCAGCCGTGCGGCCCACTTCGTGTGCAGCCTCCACCCTCCTCGCTGATTCGTTTTACGTTTCGTCTTTGCTGGTACATTTACAACCTAACCCTCTAGGATTCCCTTCTTTAAGTGAAACGAATTTAGGATCCACGATTTGATCGAAAAATCGACCGAAAGTTAGCCGAAAAACTTGTCGAAAACAGTTCAGAATTCCAGTCCAAGTACCCATGTTCATACCCAATTTTCCACCAACTCGTTAATCATTTTCAAAATATAATTAAATGGACTTCTTTAAAATATAACCAAGAATTTTACTATTCTTTTAGATTTTATTAGTTTGTTATAATGTTTCAAAATGACCAAAATCTTGCAATACGAGATGCGTCCCACCAAACAAGGTGCCTTCATCCTGTGCGAGTTGTACCAAAAGGCGCATATCGTAAACTCGGATGTCTGAGCTTTCGCGAAACTTGATTTGGATGTGCGTGCACACCGAAATCAATGTGTATCCTTCAAAAAGTCCCGTATCGGACATGTTCTGACACTCATTGTAACTTCGTGTGTACTTGTCATTTCATAACAAAACTTGTGCCATCAGATTCTCAGCATTATGCTTGTCCTGTGACCCAAGTTTTGTTCGATTATGAGAACATAGACGAAAGATCATTTTGTGGGCCCCACGGTTCCATATAACGGGCAATTTTATGATCGGCTCATCAAAATCCAGTTTTGGATATTCTGTTTGATTTTTATCATCATTTTTGACTTGTAGACACTAAGTTTGATAAATTTGGAGAACTTTATCTCTGACACATTTTACGGTGCGAAGTGGACCACATGTGGATTCCGCTTTGACCAAAAACTGTCAATTTTGTCCCTGTGTCAAAATTAGACTTATAAGTAGTCAATCATAGCTATTTCAAGTATTCTAAGAAGAATGGTAATGTTTGTTTCAGCATCAGGAGGTGTGCGTACAGATTCCACTTTTCCAGGAGTAGTTGACGGAGTTCAGAATCCAGGCAAGTCTACATTGCCATGATGCATCACAATTTCTTGCCTTTATTATATTATTTAGTTATTATAGTTATTTTATATGATTGATGTGTGTATTTACCCTAGGACCGTGAGACATTGTTTAGCGTCCGTACAAGATTCGGGTGCCGACGTCGTACGCGGAGTCGTACAACATCACTTAGAGAGTTGATTCCACGATCCTATTTTTACGTGCTTCATTTACCAAGTATGCCATACCCTAGGACACTTGACACTATTTCATATGACAAAATCTTTTTTGAGTTATTCATGGGAATTCTGTAAAGGTTTACACGATTCGTGATATGAGACTTGCATATTATATATATATATATATATCATTATGACTCATTGTACTAGCTAGAGGTCATGATCTTGCGTGTTATGGATATGAGACGTGATGTTACATTGGGTGGGGAGAGTCTTCATCGTGCTCTGGGCATATTTTACTATTACTATTTATGTGTACTATTAGCATACGAAAGTGTCCATTAGGATCTTTCGTGAGTACTTTATATATACATCTTCCTCCTGGTTCTCCCATACGGAGCCTTGACTGTACTATTAGTACACGAAAGTGTCCATTGGGATCTTTCGTGAGTACCAGCCCGGGGTACGATACCATACTCTTATTTTCATATCACATAGATGCTTATAATAGTTTACCCTTGAGTATGTGGCATTATACTATTATACTTTTTGGCATGCTATTTCTTGTACCTTGTTATGTCCCTCTGAGGACCTGGTCCCCTGCCAGTTTTGCAGTTTAGACGGTTCTGGAGCCTTTGGAGTTGCTGATGGAGTTGTTTATCTTGTAGGCATTAGTACCAGGTACTTATATCATATCATATCTACCGGAGTTATGGTTATTTATTCATATTGTTTATTTATCTGCTGATTTAGCCTAATTTTATAGACTCATATTTCTTTCTCGAGTCTATTCGAGTTTGTGTGTTACTGGGTAGCCAACTTTAGCACATGTAGCTCATTCTTGTGTATTCTGTTCATTGTGGATTGAGGCACAGATATTTATATTTACTTAATTATTTAGATAGTGACCATTATAATACAGCTTATACGTATTCGAGTCGGACCAGAGTCTGGTCGAATGCGTAGCTGGCATGTTACGTATTCCTAGTCCTACGTATTTTGGGATTGGGGCGTGAGAACGAGCGATATCCATATTTGTTTGAGCCGTGAGGTATAATTCTTTCTTGCTTGTATTGATTGCTTTTGGTAGTTAGTTTCTTCCTTAATTTCGAGGACAATTTTTTTTAAGGTGGGTAGGATTGTCACCCTTACTTTTCCAACTAGGGGTAGTTTGGTAATTGTGCATAAGTATTTTTATTTTTAGGATTATTATATTAAATATTGTGCATACTGTAAATATTTATTTATTGTATTATTTATTTATTGTATATGTTAGATTTATTTTAGACTTGTGTAGTGGACCTAACTAGTTTAGTTTAGATCCTTGGACCAATATTTAATTCTAGTTAGAATTGAGCCCAACAGTAAGCCCATTCATTAGAAGGATAAATTAATTAGTGAAACCAATTAGACTAGAACCTTCCTCCTTAATTAATTTCTTCATGAGAGGCCCCAAGGGATATTTTGGACTTTTCATAGTGGCTTGGAGAAGGGGCAAGGGCCGGCCACCATAGGGAGGAGAGAGACTCTCTCTCTCTCTCTCTCTTCTCATTTGTCATTCCAAATCAAGATCTAGAATTTTTTCTCTTCCAAATTCTTCATTCTCACACCAATTCTGACTCAATTTTTTTTTCCAATTACTTCCCTATTCTTCATTGGAGGCTAGTAGAACAAGGATCTACAAGGAGGAGCAAGGATCTACAAGTTGGAGGCTCTTTACATCCAATTTAGGAATTTTATTGGAAATCCATCTCCCAATAGGTACAATTCAGTTTTCTTTCTTTAATTAGACTCTAAATATGTTATTTAATTATTAGGAACTATCCCATATTCTAAGGCTACCCATAAGAATTAAAATTAGGTTCGTAGGAGGCCTATGGAGAAAGTTATGTGGTATTTTGTGTCAATTTTGGGGAAATTCCTAGATTGGCAAATCTTATATTTGTTAATTGGTCAATTAAACCAAATTGACATGTGTTTGATTGTATGTAACTAGTATCGTGTCCATAATTGGATACGTATAGGCCGTATCCTGACAATTTGGAGATACAGGTTGAATTGGGGGTTTTCCTCCGACACGGGGGTTTAAACATGTCATATTTTGACACGGACACGTAGTTGAGTAATAAGCTCTTCATGTTGTTCATGATTACTATTTTAGACTTGCTCGTGTCCTTTGGGATACGTTTGGTTGTGTGGTGGAACCGTATCACAAGTGTATCATAGAATGAGTGTGATACGGGTGCGATACACTCCACATGTTGTTTCCTTCTATTTCAATATACTTATTTATAGTTATTAGAGAATTATAATTGTATGGTTATGTATTATATACATACATATATATATATATATATATATATATATATATATATATATATATATATATATGTGTGTGTGTGTGTATGTTTATATATGTATATATAGATATGTATATATATGGAGATGTATTTGTATCTCTAGTGTTATATATATCTATGTATGTATATATATAGATATGTATATATATATATAGATATGTATATATAATATATATATATATATATATATATATATATATATATATATATATATATATATTTGTATATATATGTTTATAATTAATGATATGTATATAGTACTTAGATATGTGTGAATATATAGATGTATGTGTAGGTGTGCATAGAGTATGAGTGAGTGTTGTGTCATGAGAGGGGATCAGGACAGTAGGTTCAGCATATATGCATACAATAAACAATGTGTAGCATGCGTCACCAATAGCAAAGAGCCTGCAATAACAAGCGACAAAAACAGTGTGTGCAACATCCAATTCAGCAATCGCCAATACAGCAAACTGCAGTAAGGTGTTCAGCAAGTAGCAGAGCTGCAGCAGCATGTTACAGCAGCAGCTTAAGCAGTATCCAGAGCAGGCAGTAGAAGCAATGCAACAAGCAGTTAGCACATCACTGTAGTAGCCAATGCATCAACTAGCAAGTGTGCAGCCATGCCTGCTGCTACCATAGCAGCAACAGCATAAAGCATACAACACCAGCAGCAGGATCGGGCAACCACAGCATGCAAGGGGCAGCAATATCAAGAATAGCAGGCACAACAATATCAATGTGCACAGCAGCTAGTTAATGTAAGGAGTTGATAGTTTCGTTGGCTTGATGTGGAGTTAGTTAAGTTAGTTACATTGTTAGGTAGTTTGTATATATATACATTGTTATCTAATAGTAGATATGTATATACTTGTTAGACTAATAGCTATATGTATGTATGTATGTATGTATGTATGTATGTATGTATGTATGTATGTATATATGTATGTATGTATGTATATATGTATGTATGTATGTATGTATGTATGTATGTATGTATGTATGTATGTATGTATGTATGTATGTATATAAGTATTAATGTATTAGTAGGTAGTTGTAGTATTGTAATAGTTAGTTAATGTCAGTTATAGTTTAGTGTATTGGTAGTTAACTATCTATTAGGAATTGAATTACCTTATGATACCAAGGTATTGGTGGATACTTAAGGTATTGGGTTTGAGTATCAAGATGGGTGTGTAGGTGGTGAGATACACATTGGTTCAAAGCCAAGGTATCCACTTTGCATTAGTTAGCTAATACTATATTTATTGTCTTGTATATATATAAATTAGTATTTTCGTATCTAATAACTTGCGTATCTTAGGATACGGTATTTTTGGTTGGTATCCTAGTATCTTAGTTTAGCAAGTGTGTCTTAGTTACATAGTGTATGGACCTAATATACTAGAGATTGACTCATACAACTTAGAAATAGCTAGTTTGACCCAGTTTGACTAGTTTGACCTAGAGTTGATCTAGTTTGACTTAGAAATGGCTTTATGAACTAGAATTAAAATAGTTTAACTTATTTTTATTCTAAAATCTTGTATTGATATAATATACCATATATAGGTCTGTGTGACACTAGCTTGGACATCGAGAGACACACCTTGCTCAGGATCTTAGGCGAGTACATTTCTCTATTAGTTTTTATTTCATAATAGTGTATATATCTCATGTTCTAGAACTATATACTTGATTCCAACACAGTAGTTTCACAGACTGGTACTACATGGACTTTGTCAGGAGATATTATCCCGTACCGTATTCCGACCGTACTCCTTCATATTTATTTTATCGTATGTATTGGGTATTAATTATTTATATTTTGTGTTCACACACTGCTCGTATTCAGTGTACTTATATTCGTATACACACACTTCTCGTGTTCAGTACGCCCATATTCATGTTCGTAACGTGTCGTAATTGGATCCATTGGTATTAATTGGGGATGGGGGAGTAGAAGTTGATTATGTGATCAAAGTCCCAGTTTATTCGTATATATGTCGATTACATACCACACTTTTAATTGAGTTACCTTATTGTATTCGTGTTCAATCTAAACCGATGACATAATGAAATTATATTCTAAGGCACATTGGTTAGATTTCAGTTATTTTTATTATTGCAGATATTCATATTGCTTGTTCTTCATTCCAGTATATTACAAGTTCACTCTCGTTCTTTTCATTCAGTTATTTAATTATCTTGTTTTCTTTTCTATTATCAGTTTTATATGCTCGATTATGTATTTAAAACTGCTTTCAGAGGTATGTACTTCACTCTAATCCTGACTAGATATATTTTTCTAGATGATTGGCTCATAGATACAAGTCCTACATTCTATGAACCGCATAAGGGCAGACCATTAGAGGATACTCCTATAGACCAGGAGGATGTTCCAGAGCCTGAGAAGGTTTAGTTTATTTTTGGTGGACTTGTATTAGACTGTTACTGAGATTCAGGGCATGTATATTATTTCAGACTTATGGATTATATCTTGATTCTTTCTTCGTTATTCCATTTGTACTTTATCTTCCTTAGTTTGTATTATGATTGAGTATAGTTATATTTGTGAGATACCATATTGTTCCTCCGTTTGGAGTTGAGATGATTGACATGTACCATATATATATATATTATTGAGATGTTTAGTTAGTTACAATTGACCCAGATAGCGTTCTACCGTCGATCCTGCGGCGTAGGCTGGGGTACCCACGTACTTGTGCCTAAAAATCTGGGTGCAGGTTATGATAATGCGTCCGCTACTGTTATGCGCCCACCACAGTTATGCGTACCTTAGTTATTTGTTGACTGTAAACTAGAGCGCATGGGAGACTTTTTATGCTTCTATAAGACCCCCTTCAAAGTTTTCAGACTTAGCTAACTTTGGAATACATTAAATAATAAGCATGAATCCAGCATACATAAACTGTTTATTTTTGTAATATTAACACATATTGAGGTTGTCGAATGGAGGGCTCTACCATGTTGTCAAATCTGCATAAATAGCGAGATTTGATTCTATCTTTGCGCGAATATCTTAGGATTTCGTACCGTCTCCTGATACGGGGCTCAAGGCATCGATTTTCGAGGAGATAAAAGAGGGTCATGTGGATTGAGGTGTTAGGTTCATCTTATTAACCGCTCAGTTTATTGTCTCGATCCCATCACGGGGTTTTGGATCCTATAAATAAGCAATCAGGGGGGAGAAAAAGAACTTTATCTCCTTATTCCGTTCCCTCTTTTTTCTGTGAAGGATGTCGAAGGCTGCGACTCTCCTCGTCGAAGAATTTGTTAGGGGTGGTCTCGCTCCGTGGCTTCGTGATCTGAATATTTTGCTTGGAGGTAGGCTAGTACCTCCCTTCTCATACTTGGCGGTAAAGGACATAAAGGCACCAATACACCGTCTTAGTGCAGGAGACTCATATTGGGCATACGCGATCCTCTACCGTGTGAACGAGTACTCTCCATAACATGTGTGCCAAGTTATGGCATGGCCGCGTGAGTGGGGGGGTCATCTCCTTTCATGGGCACAAAGCTCTATCTTTGTCTTGACCGCATGGATGAGGCCTCCTCTTGCTCGTGCGTGCAGACTCGATCATACGTCGCTGTGGCCGGACAACAGTGTATGGCAATTGTGTCTTTATTCGATCTTCGCTTGAGACTAATGCATATCTTCTTTCTGCAAGTTCTGTCCTTGCTCGTGATGCTCATGGTGGATCATGGAAGGATATCATAAGACAAGTTGTTCGGGATGAAAACCCACCTTATATGACATTTCTTCAGGAGACGCGATTAGTTCGGCAAGAACTAATCGAGGAGACGAGAATGAACATCCTGTGTCATGTGCTGAGTTGCCCTTGTTTATGCAGCACGTCATCTTCTTTTTCCCCTTTTATGTAGTTCGCTATCGACCAGGAGGCTGCGGGATCGATGATAGGATTTGGATTAATTATAATTTCTGTCATCGATTTTCCGTATGGTCGTAAAGCGTCTGCTCCTGCTCTTTCCTTGCTATCCATCAACATGGATTTTCTATATACTAAGGTTTACAATGTGCAGTAGTGAGCCAGAAAGCCTTGATCTCTGCTCTTGGCCCCGACTTGTGTCAGTAGCGATAATAGCATGGAGGGGCGCTTCCAATAAAAAAGTTTTGTATCCGTGAGACTTCATAGAAAACCTTTAACACAGGTTTCTATCATATGTACTCATGACCTTGAATACTAATAAAAACCCTTGAATATAATAAATTTTTATCATATGTACTCATAATCTTGAATATTAATTAATGACCTCTCTCTCCTTTTTCATAATGCGTTGTGGACTTTTGGGTATTGTACTGGAGATTGCAGTATCATACCTTAGCTTTTTTTTAAGGATATCCCATTAGAGGATTTTGGTGGACCTATTATCCTTTTGCGCCTTCTAGTACAGGTAATAGGTTTGAGACAGGCCCTGCCAGAGGTAATATGGAGGTGGCAAAATATGACTCTATGGCGAGTACAGGTGATAAGTTTAGATGGAGATCGATATCAACGGCCTTGTAGACGCGATGATCGATAACCAACCCGACAGGTTTGCTCAGAGGTGGAAAGGACATGGCAAACCCTACTAGGGAATTTTTGGGTAAACTTATTATTTGTTGCGTACATTGAGTGCAAATATTAAATTTGAATAACAACCCTATCAGAGATAATATGGACGTGATAAGTTTTGTGGACCTATTACTTTTTTACGTATGTTAGTGCAAGTAATATGTTCGAAACAAGCCCTGCCAGAGGTAATATAGATGTGGTAATTTTTGTGGACTTAGCACCGCTGGCGTACCTTGGTGAGTACGGATGGTAAGTGGAAATGATAATCGATATCAGAGGTAATATGTACATGATGATTGATAGCCAAGATCCAGGATATTTGCTTAGAGGTAATATGGACGTGTCATACTCCACTGGAGTAGGGTATTAGAGCGACAGTTTAGAGGTCCTGTGGACATGAACAATGCTCAAGAATATACGATATAGTTTGGTGATAGAGGAGTACCAGTCTAATTTAGATGTATTAGTTTTTCTGGAACTTGCCGTTGATAGGCATCATGAGCAAGTCGCCGCTGGGTTTCGCTAACCGGTAAACGCCGTTGGAAAATACGGTTTTCACGTTGAACGAGCCATCCCATTTAGGTTGGAATTTGCCTGCTATCTTGTCGGTCATAACCATGGGTATTCTTACTGTTAAGACGAGGTTACCCACTTGGAACGTCCTTTGTTTTATCGGTTTGTTGAAGGCTCCATAGAGACGTGCTTGATACAACTCTATACGTTGTTGAGCTAAGAACCATTTTTCGTCGAGTGCTTCTAGTTTCTGTAGTCGTCGGCGGTGATTGTCGTTGATGGTTAGCTGGTGGGAGACGGTCACTATAAGTGAAGGGATCTGGATCTCGAGAGGAAGGACAGCTTCCCTCCCATAGACCAGGGAGAAGGGTGTACTGCCAATAGCTAAACAAACCGTTGTACGGTAGGCCCAAAGATTTTCGTCGAGTTTTTTTATTCCAGTCGCGCTTGTTGGATAACACAAATTTATTGAGGAGCTTGATAATGGTTTTGTTGAATGCCTCGGCCAATCCATTAGCCGCTAGGTTATAGGCGGTTGATGCCACATTCTAGATACAATTTTGTAAACCCTCTGATTTTTAAATTTTTAAATTTTATTATTTTTATTATTGGTATTATGTAATTATTGAGATTATTAGAGAATTTTCATTATTTTTAGTTAATTAAAAAATATTAATTCATGGACAGATAATTATGTATATTTAAGTAATTATAAAAATTATAAAAAATATATATTTTTGGGTGTATAACTATTATTAAAATAATATAGAATTTTCCTAGAAATTATTTGGGGTTCAAACCTATATTTTAATGGCTATATATATATATATATATATATATATATATATATATGGTTAATATAATAATTATAATAAAACTAAACTAAACTAAACCTAAACCCGAAATAAAACCCGAAACCCACCCTTACCCGAAACCAACCTAGACCCGCAACCCGCCCAACTACAGTAACTTCCCCCCCTTGACTCCTCCGTTCGAATCACCGAAACCCTCGACCCTCTCGATTCCTATTCTAAACCCCCCCTTCACTCCCTATATAACCCCATCAGATCACCACCCTCAGCCATCTTCCCTGCATTTAGATGAATCCTCCACCACCGCCGATGATCACCATCGACCGTCACCGCGCGCCTCCATGACCAACCGCAACCAAAATCACGAGCAGCAGACCTAAATGTGGTACCCTTCTTCCCATCTCCTTCTCTTCCTGTATAGTAAACTAAACAACGAACCGTCAAATCCTATATGAAGACCACATGCCCCCCTGAATACCGTTTAGTTAGTTTAGCTTACCGTATCCGGTGTCGATCGCAAATTATGACACAAAACAGGGAAAAATGACTTAGTTTTAGGAACAGAAACTATTCCAGGTACGCGTGTTTAAGTCCCGATATCTCCATAATAGCATGTGATGCTAAAATTCTACTTGAACAAACTTCTGGACAACATAAACTAGTTTTAATCCCTTTAAACACTTTATTTTAATTTGATTTATTCTATGATTTATTTATTGTTAAAATCGGTCAAAAACTTTATTTTGTAAAACCAAATTTTCTCAATACGGGAAGCGTCCCTCCAAATAAGGCAACTTCGTCGCAGGAGGATTTCACCGAAAGGTGTGTATCGTCAAAATGGACGTGTGAGATTTTACGAAACTTGATTTGGATGTGCGTGCACACCAGAATCAATGCGTATCTATCAAAAAATATTGTATCGAAATATTTTAACACTTGTTATATCTTCGTTTGTGCTTATCATTTTGTAATAAAACTTGTACCATCAGATTTACAGTATTACTTTGGTCCTGTGACCCAAGTTTGGTTTGATTCTGAGAACGTTGATAAAACACCATTTTGTGGACCCCCACGGTTTTTCTTGACGGGTGATTTCATGATCGGCTTACCAAAATCCAATTTTGGATACACCGTTGAGTTCGTACCATCATTTTGGACACATAGATACTACATTTGCTAAATTTGGATAACTTTATCTCTAGCATATTTTTGGTGTGAAGTGGGCCATATGTGAATCCTGTTTTGACCCAAAACTGTCAATTCTGCCCCTATGTCCAAATTGGACAGATAGGTTGTCAATCCTAGATATTTCAAATATTATGAAAACATTGGTGATGTTTGTTTCAGCATCTGGAGACGCATTTGCGTATTCCAGTTTCCCAAGAGCAGCTGACGAAGTTCAGAACCCAGGCAAGTATACCTTGCCAAACTTAAAGTAGATCATGTTATATTATATGCTTATGTTTTTTTATATTTATATATTCTTGTGATGTGCCTGCTCAACCTAGGACCGTGAGACATTGCTTAGCGTCCGAACAAGATTCGGGTGTTGACGCCGTACGCGAAGTCGTGTAACGTCATTTAGAGAGTTGATTCCACGATCCTATACTTTTGTGTGCTTGCTTTACCAAGTACGCCATACCGTAGGACACTTGACACTATTTTATGTGACAGAATCTTTTTTGAGATATTCATGGTGATTTTGTATAGGCTTACAGGATTCTTGATATGAGACTTGCATATTATAGAGATATCATTATGACTCGTTGTACTAGGTAGAGGTCATGATATTGCGTGTTATGGACATGAGACATCGTGGATATGAGATATGAGATTAAATTGGTTCGGAGAGACACACCATACTACAGGCTAATTCTGATTATATATATTTATATACTATACTACTGGAGGTGCCTGATCTTTGACACATATACTAGAATATGTGATATTACTTGCTGCAATGGGCTCCCTGACACAGAGCCTGTAGTAGTTTCAGCCTGAGTATGAGTGATTCTCTCATGTGCATATCACTTAGATGGTTACAGTAGTTTACGCTTGAGTATGTGGCATTATACTGTTTTACTTTGGCATGTTGTTTCTTGTACCTTGTGACGTCCCTCTGAGGACTTGGTCCCTTGCCAGTTTTGCAGCATAGACCGTTGTGGAACCTGCCTGGATCTGATGATATGTGTTGCTTTGTCATGCGGGCATGGGTGCCAGGAAATTATTTTATTTCTACCAGAGTTATGGTTATTTATTTATATTATTTATTCATCTGCTGATGTAGCCTAGTTTTATCGACTCATATTCCTTTCTCGAGTCTATTCAAGCTTATGTGTTACTGGATGGCCAACTTTAGCACATGTATCTCATTCTTATTGTATTATGTTCATTGTGGATTGAGGCTTGGATATTTATATTTACTTGATTATTTAGATAGTGACCATTATAATATAGCTTATACGTATTCGTGTCGGACCTGAGTCTGGTCGAATGCGTAGCTGGCATATTATGTACTTTTAGAACAACGTATTTTGGGACTAGGGGCATTACATATTTTTATGGTGATCGATGCAGATCATGATTAAATCATTTTTGTTAGTTTCCAGTATCGAGTGTGCCTGTAATCAGGATTAGCAGTATTAGTATCTCAATCCACAACTGATTTAAAATTTTCTTAGCATTTAATTATCGCCCTTGGACTTTATAAATGTACTATTTTATTACCCTCGACATCCTTATTATTTTTATCATCTCTCCTTATTTTAGAGAGATGGACATTCGTGTGCGGTGTTTACTCCATAAGCAGATCCTTGTCAAGGCGGAAAAAGACAAACTAGATATAAAAAATTTAGAAAATGGTTACCCTTAGTAAGGTAGGTAGATAGGTTATTCCTTATGCTAGATCTAGGGTAGATTGTTAGCATGAGAATTGAATATAGTATCATAGGCCTAGAACTAATAAAAACTTACCCTTGCTTAAGGTAGCAGTAATTTGGAAGTATTGGAAGATAAGAAAGATGGTTTGATTCTAATGCACTAGAATACTTTACGAAATATATAGCTAAATGCTAGGGATTAGATGTGGCCCATGATGGTGATACAAGAAATTATATTATGACCTTGAGAAATTGGAACCTTACGTAGCAGGCCATAGTGGATAAATCTCTATTTGTCTTGTGACTTTTAGTATCAAACTAGATCTTATGACCCCCTTAAATTATTGATGACTATAGGTCTGTACTAAATAGATAGGTAGATTGTTAGATCAAATGTTTGAGTAATTAGATAACTCGAGTACTAAAGTATAGCTTTCGAAATCAAACTAGATGTATTTGATTATTTGGGTTGTCAGTGTTAATTGAACAAGTGAAGTTCCACCCTTGATTACTTGGGGAGATAAGCTAGTATTTGTGATAGAGCAAATAGGTTGAAGGATGAGAGACTTAATAGATGTTATAGTCTTGAGTTAGATATAGTTTATGATATCCTCTATGTTTATTGTATTTAGTGTAGATATCTATGTTTCTTGACACGATAGTTACACAGATTGATATATCCGAATCTCGTCATAAGATGTTATTCTTTGTATATGGTGTATCTTGTACAAGTCTTGTTTTATTGATTATCTTATGCATGTACAGATACTGATTCTCGGGGAGACTTGCTATCTTCCTAGAGAATCCCGTGCCATAGCGTACCGTGGTTGGATCTACTATACCAGTCGGGGTGGAGAGTATTTTAGTGTAGATATATGATTATACCCTTCATGTACAAGTCTTGTTCTCATGTTAGTGTTAGTCATACATCGTACGTATGACTAGCCAGGCCATTATTTTTGTACAAGTTCCCAAGCCGATCACATGTTAAAGCTAGTACTCACACACTTAGTCATCAGTATTCTTGTTCATTGACATATTGTTCATTCTCGTATTTATTTCCAATATTTCCTTTATTATGTATCTCACGTACATATATATGCATCTTATTTATTTACACCTATTTACTACTACATAGTTTATATTATTGATTTAGAACTGCTGTTAGAGATGTACTTTATTCTATCTTGACTGGAAATATTTTTTCAGACTGTGACTTAGAGGCCTGGTGTCCGACATTTTATGGACCATAGGGAGAGTAGCTGCAGCCTTGGACCTTATAGCCAGGTGTAATTTCTGGAAGGTCTAGCCGGGATCACTAGTCATTCAGTTAGTTTCTTTTAGCAGTTATTGGTACTGGATTTGTCTCCGACATACTTGGAGACTTGGATGTTATTGCTTTTGAGTTAGACTATTTTGTTTAGACTTATTACAGTTCGTTATTTTCTTTGATATCTTATCGTGCTTTAGTTATGTGGTTGAGTATTTCATATTATATTATGATATTTGTGTCTCCTTATGAAGTTGGATATTCTTGTGCGATTGTTTAGATAGTATCATGACCTAGACAGTGTTCTACCGCTGATGCTGTGGCGTAGACTGGACGTACCCACGTACTCGTGCCCCTGTTCCGGGTGCAGGTCGTGATACATTTTTATTGGTAGCCTATGCAGGTCAGACTTCACAAGTTGTGCGATATTGTGGTAGTACAACATCTTAGTTGTACTACTGCATGTCTGCGATAGAATCTAGGATATAGCATACTAGAATGAGAGCGAATACTCAATCACAACTAGAAATATTTCTAATCTATCTACCTTGTTATCCTTATTCCTTCTGAATATTGCTTCCTTAGAATTTTACTGCCCTTCCTTGATGATATCGTATTTATTGCATAAATTGATTCTTTTTGGTCTGTCTTAAGGATGCCATCGAAGATAAGATCTATGAGAGTGGGAGCATCAACTTCAGAGGGGTCTGCTACCTCTCCACCTGACGGACAAATATCTGGAGTTCCTTCTCTCCCACCTGTTCTGAGTGTTACCCTAACTATAACGGAGAACCTTCCTCCTCCACCGACTCTGTTTCCCGGAAGTATGCCCATTGATGGGGCACATATTTTTATTTTGATCCAGGGCATGGTAGATGCCCAGAGAGTGATGGCAGAAGCTCAGCGAGTTCAAGGTGAGGCTCAGAGAGCGCAGACAGAGTCACACCAAGCGCAGACTGCACTGATGAGAGAGAGCATGGAGAATGCTCACCAGATGGTACTACAGGCGGTTGAGAGAGTTGCCCAGCAGTATCCTGGCCAGCAGCAATAGTAGAGACCAGGTACTATAGTTGATTTTAAGAGGATGATGCTTCGATAGTTCAAAGGCACCGAGGGAATACTCTACGCTGACGACTGGCTAGAGGATATAGAGAGAAACTTACGTTTGGCGCAGATTTTGGAGATTCTTCAGATCGAGGCCGTTGGCAGTCAGAAGTTTGATATCGCGCTGACATGGTATCGCACGGAGCCGAGACTTTCTACACAAGGACTTACTTGGGAGACCTTCAAGGAGATTTTCAAGGAGAAGTTTTTTCCCGACGTGGCCCTGTGAGCTTGGAGAGTCAGTTTCATGACTTGGTTCAAGGAACCATGTCGGTCGACGATTATGCCACAGAATTTTGTCGATTGAGCCGCTTTGAATCGTCTATGATTCGAGACCCAGGAGACAGAGCCCAAAAATTTAGAAAGGGGCTAACGAGAGAGATTTGGTCGCGCACTTCTAGTCATCGTACCGCTACCTTTGGGGATATCTTGATGGATGCCCAGATTACAGAAGATGATCTAGATCTCTGGCCTAAGAGGAGTCACAATATTTTTGGAGATACTAGTGGTAGCGCGAGACCGGTCAAGCGTCCCCATATTCTGCAGCAACCAAGGACGTTTTGGTATAACCACCAGCAGCACCAGGCTCCTGTTCGTGTTGAGCAGGATCAATAGACTTGTCATTTTTGTAAGAAGCTAGGTCACCTTTGGGAGAGCTGTAGATTGAGGCTAGGAATTTGTTTGTGCTGTGGATGCGGGACATCGAATGAGGGATTGTCCCCTAGATCCTTATCTTCTCGGCCAACGCGCAGCTCCAAATTATAAAGATCTAGTTAGGCCACCTGTGGAACCGCAGATTGCTCAACACCCACGGAGGGAGCCACCCAAGCAGGACGGAGCATTTATGATGACGGTCGAGGAGACCGATACTGCAGGTGATGTGTTAGCAGGTTCTGTTCTTTTCTTTCCTTCTGTTCTATTTTTGTCTGTTTGATTGATTGATTTCTTAGTATCGTAGATTATATCAGTATTTTTTTTGCTAGTATGTAGTTAGTAGTACACCCTGGCAGAAACTGCAATATCATGATAAAATAAACCATAAACTATACATATATTTTTTTAGATTGTATGTTGTGTGACTGTAGGTAAGATTTTTTTAGACCTTGAATGTTGGGGGTTTGACCGTAGTGAAGATTAATGAAGAGGTTATGACTTGACAAAGAGAGACAAGGTACCTTAAATTTTGAGGATAAATATTAATTTAAATAAAGAGTTAAGAATTTAATATGGCAGAATTGACGATTTTGTTAATTCATAGATTTTTAGGAAGATTATGATACGATTGAAATTATCATTTAATTTTGAGAAATTTAAGAAGATTATCATTATATTTATTGGACTGCAAGATATAAATTTATATTTGAATATGGTATTTGAAGATTTCATAAGTATTACATTGTTGAGTATTGTGTGAAAAAATTAATCGAGGAGTAAGATTACTAATGGATTAGAGCTTGAATTCAATTTTAGGGATGAGATTTTAAATTTCTAAATATACCTTGATTGGATTTAAATTAGAGGATTGGATATTAAATTTTGAGTATTTAGTTATTAAGTTAAAATTTTGGAGGAGATCGTAATAATGATGGAATTTAATTTCAAATTTGAAGATTTTTTAGGAATATGATATTTATAGAATTCTGAAGTTGTGAAATAACAACATAGATTTGCTTCATGATTATATTGGTTGTTGAATTTAAATTTTGATAGAAAATAATATAAGGAGTAAATACAACTATTGAAGATCTTAAATTTCGAGGGCAAAATTTTTCTAAGGAGGGTAGACTTGTCACCACCAAATAGGGGTATTTTTATCTTTTTATATATTATAATTATTGTGTGTACTTATTTTAAATAATTGCATGACATTTATTTATATTTAATAGCCATAATTTTATTTAATTGTTGCGCCTTACCGTTGCTTCGATATTTGGAGCGCTATCCTAGCCTTTGCCTTCCAACAAATTTTACACCCTTGTCCTAGACATACCCGTCTTTTATTCTGACCTTTGTGTAACTTATAATTATGCTCTCTTGTGCTATATTTTAGTCACACAATTTTCGTTGCAGACGTTTATTCTTAATTCTAATAAATTCAACTTTGTATCTTTGTACGTTCCAATCAAAATTGGAGACACAATCTTGACCCATTTCGTGCAACCCAAATTTTGATAATATTATACTCTGAGTCTTCTATCTCCATGACACTTGTGTTCCATAAAATTTTAGCTCCATGTACTTCTGATTAATTTTAGAACACCTATTACATTAATTTTAATTAAATTAAACCAAAACCCAACTTTGTGTAATTTTCTAATTGTTAGGCACTTTTATGCAAAAGTGCATTAAGGTGTCCACCCCATTGGACAAAACACATGAATAAACCTATTTCTTCCTTATGGAAATTTTTCTATAATTTTTAGGAGTGTGTAAAACTCAACATCAACCTTCTCAAACCGTAGCCCTCTATTATTTTGAACCAATGCAATCCTAACCATCCATTTTCAAACGATGTAATCCTAGTCCTTGAAATACCTACATGAGAAGCCCTTTTCCCAAGGAGTTTGTAGACCAAATTTCTAGGTCAATCCAACACCTTACATGTATATATATATATATATATATATATATTCTTTTCCTTTTTCTTTATTTTTTTATTTCTTTTAAACCTAAGACACAACCGAATCTTCTCCCCAACCATCTCCTGTTCACCATCTTCTTCTTCTTCTTCTTCTTCTTCTTCTTCTTCTTCTTCTTCTTCCCGCTGACCCCTCGCTGTAGTTAACCCGCCATGAACCCAATATACCACCCCGTCCCTCCTTCAACCCCTCGACCAGATACTCCTCCCGCCGTTTTCACCAGGAACTCGTCGGAGTTCACATCCAGCTCGCCTGCCTTGACCCATCGCCCAACCCGCCGGAGACTGAAACACTCGACCCTGCTACTCAACCCGACGTCTACACCGAGCCGCTCTACCGACTGCACCCAACTGCAACCCGTCTACAACCCGGTGGAACAGAACCCCTCCGCCAACCACTGGAACGGCCCCGACCCACCGTTCTCCTCTGACCAGACTGAACCCGCTGCCACCCCATTCTCTTCCACCTCCCTTCATCACATCCTGGTTGAACCAGAGCCAAGACCATCGCCTGAAGCACTAGACCTGAGGAGCACGACCTTCGCCTGAATGCCGCACCCGCCGGAAGCCTCGTCGCTAAACGTCGTACTCGCTGTCCCGTTAGCCAGAACCCGATGTACTTCAACCCCGTCGATGACCTGTTGCACCTCGACCGTTTGACTAAAAGCAGAACTCACCGGAGCCGGCGTCCTGACCCGCCTGCACCACCGCCAAATACGCCGAAGTCGACAATAATTTCATCTCGATGACCTCGACAAGAATGCCTCATTCCCGCGCTTATAGGTTTGAAATGAACCCAATCTCGTATACGTATACGTACGCATATTCGTATATCTTTCAGTTTGGATATATATATATATATATATATGATTAGTGTGTATACATTTCTCAATTCGGTACACACACACACACACATATATATATAAATATATATATATATATATAGTATGTATATATTCTTCAACTTGATATATATAGATATATATATATATTAAGTAGGTGTATATATACTATGTGGTAATTAAATGCTATGCTAGTTAAGACTATATATATTTATATGTACTGTGAGACCCTAGTGTTAGTTACGGATATCCCATAGTTATATTTGACATGTGACCCTGAGTGACTGCGAGAAGACTGCCTTATGTACACTAACGTACTGGCGAGACCCATATTATTTTGACTGTCTATTTTGCACAGCATTTGCAGATATGACAACCGTGCAACTAGACGCATACTTGACCCTAGTTGACCAGTGTCACCCTAGTCTAGCTGCTGAGTTCAGCGTAATTATATTGTGTGTGCTAGTGTAATGGCTGATGTTGTATTGTGTTATATTATATGTATATAGGACCATTGGATCATCCTGCGAGACTTCAGAAGCAGGATATTGGTATTGCCAGCTAAGGACCCCAGGTGAGTATATTCTCTAATAGTTTCTTGTTTATGATATCCTCTACGTTAATTATATTTAGTATAGATATCCATTTTTCTTGACACAATGGTTACACGGATTGGTATATTCGGTCGGATCTCGTCATGAGATGTTATTCCTTGTATATGGTGTATCTTGTACAAGTCTTATTTTATTGATTATCTTGTGCATGTACAGACACTGATTCTCGGAGAGACTTGCTACCTTATTAGAGAATCTTGTGCCATAGCGTACTATGGTTGGATCTATTATACCAGTCGGGGGTAGTGAGTATTTTAGTATAGATATGTGATCATACCCTTCATGTACAAGTCTTGTTCTTATGTTAGTATTAGTCATACATCGCACGTATGTCTAGCCAGGCCATTATCTGTACAAGTTCCCAAGCCGATCACATGTTAAAGGTAGTACTCACATACTTAGTCATTAGTATTCTTGTTCATTCTTGTATTTATTTCCAGTATTTCCTTTATTGTGTATCTCTCGTACATATATATGCATCTTGTTTATTTACACCTATTTACTGCTATATAGTTTATATCATTGATTTAGAACTGCTGTTAGAGATGTACTTCGTTCCATACTGACTGGAAATATTTTTCTAAACTGCGACTAAGGGGCCTAGTGTCCAATATTTTATGGACCATAGGGAGAGTAGCTGCAGCCTTGGACCTTATAGCCAGGTGTGATTTATGGGAGGTCTAGCCAAGATCACTAATCATTCAGTTAGTTTCTTTAAGCAGTTATTGGTACCAGATTTGTCTCCGGCATACTTGGAGACTTGGATGTTATTGCTTTTGAGTTAGACTATTTTGTTTAGACCTGTTGTAGTTCATTATTTTCTTTTGTATCTTATTGTGCTTTAGTTATGTGGTTGAGAATTTATATATTATATTATGATATTTGTGTCTCCTTATGGAGTTAGATATTCTTGTACGATTGTTTAGATAGTATCAGAACCTAGACAACGTTCTACCGCCGATATTGCGGCGTAGGCTGGACGTACCCACATACTCGTACCCCTATTCCGGAAGCGGGTCGTGACAATCCGGTAGCATTCCCCCACTACAATAACGTTGTGGATACAGTACCCAACATTATATTTTTGTAATAGGACATGCTGCTAAAGAATAACAAGCATGATCGTCCCTTGTACTATATAGGTTACATTGGTGCCATAAAGGTAGACCGGATGCACGTCGATCCCGATTCATCAATCAACATTATTCCGTGGAGCCTACTCCAAACTTTAGGGATTCTGATGCATCGCTTGGCAGCTACCAATACTGCCATCAGTGGCTTCAATGCGGGAAGAACCTATCCCCTGGATAATATCCGCCTAAAATGCCAGATCGACGACTTGAAAATGGAATTTACTTGCTACATCATCGACATATACGTATCATATAACATTTTGCTCGGACGGCCTTGACTACACCAATACATGATCGTGCCATCGACTCTGTACTAGTGTTTAAAATACGTCGACGAACAAGGAAAACTAAAAACAAAGTTTTGCAGACATCGACCCCTTCATGGGGGTCGAGGTATACTACTCTGATGCCATCCTATACAAACAAGTCCCTAAAGATAAAGAGGGCAATAAAATTGATGATAAAGCAGAGACTACAACTACACTAGTGGAACCAATGAGAATCAGCCTCAAAGTTTGAAATCCCGGCATAGACGGGACCCTCGTCGTCAAACTGCAAGGAAAGTAACCTAAGCCCTCGGCTCCTTCCACATCATCAAAGCCTTTAGTCATTCACCTCCCCAGGTCGAGGCGACCACCAACGGGAGAACCAACTACACCTACTCTTTTCGACCCTATGGTCATTCGCCTTCATAGGCCAAGCCGTCCACCAAGGGAAGGTCCAGCACCATCCTCGCCTTCCGAATCCATGGTCGTTCGCCTTCGCAGGTCGAATAGACCACCAAGGGAAGACTCGACAAGTACAGAACCTCTCGTAGTAAAGCTGTGCCAAGAATGGTCAGAACCTTCACCTGCGTTGGGGGTAGCTGAAGAGGAAGACGAGTTGGAGGAATACGTAGCTTCTCAGGCTGATATCCCTTCCCTTGATGATATAATCCCATATGAAAAGTTACCCTACTTTCTGAATAAAGGGATACCTTTGGACTATCCTGAGATCGCCCACCTAAATACACTATATTCCTTGGAGCATGGTCTAGGTTTACACTTGCAGACGCAAGTGACTACAACCTACACAGCATATTGGATACTCCTCAGCCAAGATTCTTACCTCCTAGTCTCGCCTAGGAAGAGGGAAGATAATCTTATCATCTTCGGCAGTGTAGAATGCCCTCAGTCCGTCATCCCAGGGAAAGAAGAACCAGAACTTGACATCTGCAGAATATCGCTCTATCGGTATAGTTAACACGCCCTGCACCTTATCCAGAAAATAGGGTATAATCTGAAGGCCACTGAAGGGCTAAACTTGTAAAACCCCTATTGCTAGAAATCGTTTTTATCCTTTTTAATTAATTATTAATTTAATTGTAGTAATTAGTGGCTAATTAGGAGAAATAGATTTTTATTAATTTTTAATTTAGGTGTTGGTGAACTTAGGGGATTTATGGGGCCATTAGGAATTTTTCTGAATTTATTTCATGTAGGAGATCCTTTGATCATTTGCTAGCTTAATGGTATGCATTAATATAATTCTAGAATTTTCTATGAGTATATATATATATATATATATATATATATATATATATATATATATATATATATATATATATATATATATATATATATACATATATATTTAAAAGAAAATATAAAAGATTAGAAAAAGAAAAAGAAAGAAAAAGAAATGAAAAAAGAAAAACAATTAATTTAAATAACTACTCACTAATGGATCCTTAGCAACTCCTACCTGCAACCCACTACCAAAACCACTACCTACCCGCCCCTTGTAACAACATGTGAGCCCAGCAGACCCGCTCACCCGTGAAACCACAACAGACCCACAGTACCCCTTCCTTTATGAAGCAAGCCCACACCGCACATTAGCATACACAGCACCCACACCCTTTGATAGCATGCACCCGCTACACCCCCCTTAGCACATGAAACAACAGCCCCGAGCCCCCAGCGAGTAGAACCCGATAACACCCTCTCTCCCTTTGCTATATATTCGCGCCTTTCAACTAAAACCCTAGCCCTAGATTATTTCTCTACTTCCCATTTAAAACCCTAGCAACCAGAGCGTCCACCGCCAGCCACCGCTCCCAGCCAGACCGCCAGAAACCAATCCCGACGACCGCGACCCCGCACACCCCGCGTACTACAAAATTCAGCAGCAACGTACCTGTATTCCCGTACAGTTTGCCGTCACCTCGCTCAACCAAATGCCCTTCCGTCTTCACCGGTACGCTCATCCCTTAACCCTCTTCAATATTTGTATGATAGTAGACCTCGAACAATGCGTAACCATAGGCAAAAATAGCATTAAAGTTGGCAAAAAAGACCAATTCTGGGTATCGCAGAAAACTGTTGTGATTACCTATGTTCCCGGATTCGTGTCTCCCACCACAGAGATCCAAATTTGGTGATTTTTTGGGTATGTATAGACCACTTGACCTTGTTTAATCTCTGTAAAATAACATTACATTATTAACTGCTGTAGGTAGAATTAAATTCGTTGGAAAATTCCGTAAACACACTTTTTCCAGATTTTCAAAAGTTGTAAAATGGAGCGCGCCCCCACCAAACGGGACTTCCCCGTCGTGTAACAAGTTTACCAAACGGTGCGCACAGTTGTTTGTGGTATTAAACGAAAGGAATGAAATTGTATTTCAATGACGGGGTTTATTCGAAACCCGCGCCCTTCTGTTTACAAACAAACTTGTACAATGTAATCCTATACGAGGATGTGGGAGTACAATTTATTTAATCTGGGTATAAATTGCTATAGGTGTCTGATCTGCGGTCGATCACTTTAGCCCTTGGACCACACGATGTTGAAGAAGTGCCGTGGAAGACAGGTAGCAGCTTCGAAGGTTGCAGAAGAGGTTGGACTCACGAGGCCAAGGTCGTCGATCCCTGCTCTTTGCCTGCTCTCCGGGCTCTCTCCCTCTCTCTCTCTCTCCTTGGACGATAATTCTCTCCTGGATGATAATTCTTTTTTTTCTCCTCTTTTTTCCCCATTGATAGGGGTCTCTATTTATAGAGTTTTGGTGACAGTGACCACTCCGTCGGTATAAAAACCGAGGAGTGGGAAGTACAATACCCTTTTACACAACGGTTAAAGTAACCAATGCCTGCGTATGGATGATCTTTTGAATGAGCGTATGACGCGGGTCCAACTAAGGGAACACAACGCGTACTATTGCTACGAAGATCACGGCATAAGAGCCACGCAGGTAGGTATCCCGTGTGTAGAAACGGTTGGCGTAGAAGCCAAATGACTGTCACCCTGGCACAGAGGCCAGATAGGCATAGAAGCCGAATAGGCGTAGAAGCTGGATAGGCGTAGAAGTCGGATAGGCATAGAAGCCGGAGAGGCGTTGAAGCCGGGTAGGCGTAGGAGCCGGAGAGGCGTTGAAGCCGGATAGGCGTAGGAGCCGGAGAGGCGTTGAAGCCGGATAGGCGTAGGAGCCGGACAGGCGTTGAAGCCGGAGAGGCGTTGAGAGCCGAAGGGGCACAGGTCTTGAATGGGCGTAGAAGCCGCTGCGTACCGTGCCCGAGTGCTGACGGGGACGTCTTAGCCGAAATCACGGCTTTCGAAGATGTAATCAAATCTTCTACAGAGATTTGCCATCATCCTGTGCATTAAATGCGAAGACGTGTTTCGAAGGTCTGCAGCCCTTCTGTGCATCCGTTGCAGAGACGTGCCTTGACTGAACCTGTCACCGCTCCGTACAATTAAACGTAGAGACGTGCCTCGAGCCCCGTACGATGTGCAGCTTTTGACGTGGCAGGCAGTTTGTCTACTGCGGAGCGTAAACCGGCTTATGCCTGCCTGTGTAAAATAATGCAGCGTATCCCTCTGTGCGAAAAAGAGCAGTTTATGCTGAGGGGACGTCAGTAAACGACGGTTCGGTGGTATCTTAACCCAATCCTCTGCATTAAATGCAGGGATCCGCCATCATACTGTGGTGTGCGTCCCGAGGGGTCTGTGCCTGTTTTCAGCCGTCGTCTGGGTCGCCGTGCAGCACTTTTTGTCAGGAGTCAGAGGCCAGGTTCACTGCGTGACTTGACAGGTTCATTTCGGGGAAGACGAAGCGTTCATCGTACGCTATTTTAATGCTGCTTTGAGAGCGGCTGAGTTTTTACGCCCTGGAGGCGATGGGGGGGTCCCGTCTACGCCGAAGCAGTTTTGGACGTGCTGCACCCTTGAGCTCTTACGCCTGATGGCACTGAAGGCCTTTGTTTGCGCTGCTCTGTATCAATACGCCGTGTAGCTTTTGCCAGCGTATTTTTCATGCTTCTACAAGACCCCCTTCAAAGCTTTTAAAATCCTTTGGAATTTGAAATGCTTTGAATGAAGCATGAATGGCCCCTCGTGAATCAAAATGTTTCTGAATGGAGCGTTAAAACGGTCGGTGCGGCCTTTATGGCGGATTTATTGGGGACCGCTGTGATCTCTTTTGCCTATAAAAAGGCGGGGGGTTAACCTGTTTCCCCATATTCCCATCACCATGCTAAAAATGATCGCCGGAGTTCGTCGGGTCGATCTGAGGAAGAAGGAGATCATGTTCTTCCAGCATGTTGGGAGCCGAAAAAGACAGCGTCTTCGAGCAAGTGTCCACTGCAGCGATGGATCATGGAAGGATATCTTAGCCTCCCTTGCTCGGGATAATCAGCAACTTTGTATGGCGTTGCGTCTGGCGAGAGGAACGGTCGTTCTTGACCGTGTTGCCTATAACTGGCGCCTTCTCCTCTTACCTCCGGTGACGAGAGTCAGACAGACTCGTGCTGTCCCGGTTTGAGCGGTACACGGAGTAGGGGATCTTCAAAATCTATGCAAGCCCCAACTCTGTCGTGTCCGCCGGTGATTATCTTCTTTAGAAGAAGAGGAAGACCTTCACCGACGTGAGAACCTGTCAGAACAGTCTCTCGATGCGATCTTCAGACGATGATGAGGAAACCTCTAATAGAGGCGTTTTCCCTCATATGTAACCATGAAAAGTGAAGAAAAAACCCCTGTAGACAGGGTTTCCCTCACATATAATCATGATTTTAATCTTCAATAAAGTCGTCTTTTCTTCATATGATCACTTGCCATACGTTGCTGTGAAGTTTGAATGTGTGCAGCTTCGACACGTCTGATACTTTATGCGACCCTGTATAGAGAGTACTAGGTTCTGTCCTGTTCTTTACGTGCAGCGGATAGTGCATAGAGCGCTGCTTTAGCCTTTTGAACACTTAGAACTGTCCTGTTGCTAGGGCTAAGGAACCGCGTAGAGTTCTGAACTGCTGCTTCTGATGAGCAGAACTTTGTTCAGTCTTCGTCTTCAAGAATGATCTCTCGGAACTCCCTTGAAACAGGGTCGAGGATTCTGGCTGAGCTTTGTCATCTTTGACAGACGAGATGTTCAGACTGGAGTCCGGATGAACCTCCAATTTTGGGACCCGAAAAGAGTAATTTCTTAATGGTTGTACTCTGTCCATTTCGGGTACTTGGGGTCAAGAACGAGTATCTTCTGTGTGAACTCTTTGCATTTGACCGGGTCGGAGACTGTTTTGGATAAGCGGAAAGTCGCGGAGTGTGAAATCCTCAGCCTGTAGCGTCTGGGCGTAAAACACCTTTGAGCGCGAAGTCGTAGACTTATGGTTCCTGAGTGTGAAGTCGTAGGTTTGTCGCCTCTCGAGCGTAAAAGCTACCGAGCACAAAGGCATCCGGGCGAGAAAAACCATAGACTTATAGCTGCTTGAACGTAAAGCCGTAGAATCGTTGCTGTTGAGTGTAGAAAGCTCCTTTAGCGTAGGACTTGTGGATCTGTAGCTCCTGAAAAGAGAATTTCTTCGAGCGTGAAGTTCTGCGGATCTGTTGCTTCTGAGCGTAAACTGAGCGCCACCGAGCGTGAGATCATCGATTTGGTATCTGCTGAGCGTAAAGTCGTAGGTTTGTCACCTCTCGAGCGTAAAAGCTACCGAGCACAAAGGCATCCGGGTGAAAAAAACCATAGACTTGTAGCTTGCGAGCGTAAAATCGTAGATCTGTTGCTGTCGAGCGTAGAAAGCTCCTTTAGCGTAGAACTGCTGAACTGTCTTGCGCGAAGAATTTTTTGAATTCGCTGACTGTCCGTCTTTTGAGGGTAGTGGTTTGACGTAGCACCCAATCATATCCGACTATTAATGCGAGACTTGGTTAGGGTCTCGAGGAGTCCGTCCGAGGATTCGAGGAGTCGATCCGGACTCTATATATATCCCAAGCTTTGGAGAGAGAAACTTTTCATCCGTCTTCTGCGAACGAGAGTTCTTGATTGTTCGAGCTTTTCTCCTTCATTCCTTCTCTGAGCACTTCGAGCTTTCAGAAATGGCGACGAAACAAACCTCCTCCGCTAAGGGAAAGAGCATAGGTTCTTCTTCTTCTCCCACTGCCCCAGCGAGGGAGTCTTCGGTCGGGCAAGGTGGACTTCCTTCCGGAAGTATCCCGCCGACGGGCAGTGCACCCGGTCTGAGAGGTAGATCCTTTGGGGTGACAAGAATAACGAAAATCCTTCGCACACGTTGAACGTGACCGCGCTAGGTCGCCTTCTGTGCTGATAGCCTCTTCTGAGGAAGATCATGCACGGAGGCGTTTTCATCTTTTACGCCCACATTTCTCGTGTGCTAGCGTAAAGGCGCCATATTTTCGTAGTTCCGAGCGTAAAAGCTCTGGCTACCGAAAACTGGCGTATGTCGTAAAATAAGCATTTTACGTTTGCGGAGGGGACTCCCGGCGTATAATAACCGAATTCGTACAATCCTGGCGTAGAGCACAGTTTGTCGTTTCTTTAGTTTTGTATGTTTGTGCAAGATTTTTGTAATGACATACTTTCTTTGCACCTTTGTAGTTAACCTGGGTGAGTCTCCGCTGACCGAGGTGATGGGTTCCTCCGCCGGGATGCTGCACTCGAACTACCTAGAGGACTTGTCCCACGTGGCATTTCCCCTCTCCGGATCCCAGTATCCTGAGGGAAGGGGATTTTTGTTGGCGGCTCAGGGCGAGCGGGCACTGCTAAGTATGATCAATGGGGAGCCCCTGACGTATGTAGACGAAGAGCGGTACGTAAAGCCGGCTTTTCTTTTCGGGGACATGATCGATAAGCGGTCCCAGACGAAGCCTAAGAGGGAACCATGGGTCTTTGCTGTCGAGAGCTTGGTTCTGTACCTGCCGACGATGCCGAGGGATTATCCCATCTCGGCTTTCTTCCATGCCACTCATCCCAGAAAGATGTCGTGGACGTTGACTCCCGACCTTCAGGGCAAGCCGGGGAAGATCTTTCATCAAAAAGGAGCTGACCAGGGATCGTTTGTCAGTCGTCCTTCTGGTCCTGTGACGTTGTTTCGGGGATTATACCCGGGTGGCGTCCCGAGCGAAGACAGCTCTGTGATCCAGCCGGTCCAACTGTCGACTTTCTGCAACAGCTTCCTGGGACGAGGTGGGGTGTACCCCAAGGAGAATCCTCGGTGTAATGGGTGGGTCACCCCAGCAAACCTCCGATGGACCAGCCTAGTTAACTGGGCCTTGAAGCGCTTTCGGCAAGAGCTTGAGGGCGTTGGACTGTATGCCGCTGTGAGCGCGACGAGCGTCGGGTTGCCTCCCAACCCTAATTTGTTCTTGGCACTGATGGAGCGATACGTTTCGCTCACTAGGACCTTTGCCACTCCACTGGGGGAGTTGGGATTGGCCCTTCATGAGATGGCGGTTGTCTCGAGGCTGCCGATGGAGGATACCCCGTATGAAGAGTATGTTCCCACCAACCGAGAGTTGGGGGATTCGGACCCTCGGGTGGCGGATGTGTATCAGGAGCTGATGTGCCAATATCTCGCCTGTACCACTTTTTACAATGAGCCCTCTGCTTTGGCCCACACTACCAAGTGGATGTCCTACCTTTTCTTCCACCGAGCTAGAGCTGCCAGGTTGGAGAAAGTTTCGGGGGGCAAGGATGAGCCCATGAACTGTTTGGGCGTGCTTAGTGCCCAGGTCGTGGATGGCCTTATGGAGGAGGCCAAAGCTTCGGACCAGATCCTCGTTGAGAGGGTAGGAAAGTACCCCGAAGGTACTACGGCCCGTAGTTACCTGAGGCGCTATCGCGGGTCTCTATCCAAGGAAGCCCAGCTGGCTGGTTTCCTCTCGTTATGGCTGCGTCGAGTAGTAGTGCCTGGTACTGCGTCCGCGGACCGCATTCACCGGAACATCTTGTGGCCGGCAGTGCGCCTGGTGTTCGGGGCAAGACTGGGCTTGCTTCCTGCCATGGTGTGCCGTATACAGGCGGGCTTTGAGAGCTCTGACCGATGGGTTGCTTGCTGATGAAGCCCGGCGTGAGAGTTTTCCCAGGGTGGAATTACCATACCTGTATCTGATGGGTTGGTTAATTCTCCACAATCCCCGGGTGATGTCTCCTGGCTCTGGTAGCAGCTCAGGGGGAAATTTCTTGTTGAACTACAAGGATTCTCCGTGGAACGTGGACACCGTTCTAGATTGTCGGCTGGCATTGAACCTCAGCCATGGCTGGAAGTTCCTCTGTACTCTCCCTCCCGTAGATCGCCATCAATTAGGGATGAGGCTTGAGGACTCGGGTAGAGAGAAGACCGATCTTTCTCCGGAGGCTTTTAATTGGCTGGTCTGCATTAGACCCTCCCATCTCCTGTACAGGAGTGAAGACCATTGCTTCTTCGAGCCTTATTTGCCTAGTCGGTTAGCCAGGCAATTTGGGTACGGCCAACTGCACGTGGGCAATGCCGTCACCAGCTTCAGGTCCAGAGGCGGGCTCATTGATGGAGCCAGAGGATGGCGGTATTTCACCACGGGTTGCACTGGAGTAGCCTTCGTCGTGCCGGATGTCACCCCCTCTACGGAGCTGCGCATCCTTCATTCTTACGCCTAATTTTACGTGGCGATCAACACCTTCTACCGCGATTTTGACATACGCGAAAGTCTTAGGGTGTCCTCTCCCATTGCCGGGGGAGGAGTTAAAGTTCCCTCGGTTTCTCCCGATGAGGGTGAGGAGTTTGATACCCCGGATGAACCCCTGGAGTCGATGCCGGGGTGTGAAGTGCCTCCGCCTGCGGGGGCTTTGGTAGTTCCTCAGAAGCGAAGGGCGCCTGCTCCTAAGGAGGCTTCTGTTCGTAAGAGGAGGAAGGAGACAGTTGCTCTTCCTTTCCGCATTCTTGGTGTTGAAGCTACCGGGAGTTGGCCTACATCTCCCCATGTCGGGGATGAGTCTTTGGCTGGAGGTTCCTCGCCTTTTAGAGAGGGACCCTCTATGGTTTCGGTTGGCGGCGCCGGAGGATCTTCGCTAGGGGTCGCTGCTGTGGCTACTGCTCCGGGTAGTAGAACGAGATCGCCTAGGTGGCCATGGTAGATGGGAGGATCCTTCCCTGGACCCGCAACGGATAAAGCTCCTGCTGTGCCTAGCGAGATTCCAGTTGACGAACCTCGACCGCGTCTTGGTGGAGACTTGGAGGAATTGCGGGCGATGTCAGTTGGTCCACCTCCTTCCCCAGGTATGATAGTTCGCATTGCGTCCTTAGAGCAAGGTTTAGCTGCCTCAGCTGCAGATGCGCCATATATACCATTGGCCCCGGGTAAATGTCGTTTTCATGTCTCCTTTTAGAAAGGTTACCGTTGTACTGATGTCGACTTTCGGGTTCTTTCTTCTCAGGGGATGGAGCCCACGGGGAGTGTAGCGTTGAGCCGCCTTCCGGCTCTGCTCCGGCCCCTGGTGGTGATACGGAGGCACCTGATCCTGAGGAGGAAACACCTTCGGGGGCTAGCTCGCCCGGAGTGGTTTCGTCGCCTCGAGAGGAGGATAAGCCTGCCACCGTGACCTTGCCTTCGGTCGTACCAACCGTCGAGGCGGCAGCTGTGGCTACCTCGTCTGCAATCATCTCTAGTGGGGGACTCGCTGATATCGCGGTCTCTCCTGGCGTTCAGTCGGGTTTAGTTGCACTGACTGAGCAATATACCAGCCTCTTTTACACCGGTTTGGGAGCGATGATATCAATGGTGTTGGCGAAGAGTCTGGATTTTGAGCGCCTGAAGAGAACTGCCCAGTTCTCGATCGGGGTTGTCAGGGAGTTCGGCGATTCCGGGGGAGCCAATGCCCTGGAGGCGATGGTTAATGGTTTAGAACAACCCATTAACGAGTATTTGCGGTTGGCTCAGGGCAGTCTTGATGCTGAGGCCTAGACCAGATACGGTCTTATGACTGCGCATCTTGCCAAACGGATGGAAGACCTGAAGAAACTCCTTCGAACTCGCCAGCTGGAGGCGATTCAGAGGAAAGCCGCCGTGGATGAGATCCTCGCCCTCCAGACAACGTGCCATTTCGAGCACGAAGGGAATGTAGCGAGGATTCACAGGTTGAGGAAGAAACTCGCTCAGGCAGAAGAGTGGGCTTCCCAGTCGTTGGCAGGCTTGGATGTGGTGGCCGGTCGACTGAGCACCGCGCGGTGGGATCTGGATCGCGCGGAAGGTGCCTGTACGGGCGTGCGTCGGACGATAGCCGAGCTGTCCCATTCGAGTGACAACGAGGCACTGCTGGAGTGGGCCCATGCTGATGCTCTAGCCATTAGGGACGAGAGGATGGCCGTGCTAGCGCGGCAGATCCGTGACATGACTGCTCCGCCGCAATGATGTACTCTCTCTTTTTTTTTTTTTTTGCTTTCCCAGATGTAATTTTGTTCTTTCTTGGGAATAAAAAGAGACTTTTTCCTAACTTTGGACCCATCATTTCGGAATGTAAATGACAGGTTAGGGCGAGAGTGGTATCAGAGGTAGTATGGACGTGATAAACTCTCGGTAAACTTCAGCAGGGCACGTCTATCCAGAGGTCATACGGACATGATAGAACGTGCTTTGGCCAAATTTTTGTAGGTAAAGTACTATCAGAGGTGAGATAGACGTGATAGGCTTTACTAGAGTTTACAGCTCAGAGGTAATATGGACATAGCTATTTTGTGGGCCTATTACTTGTTGCGCACCTAGGTGCAAGTAAATAGGTTCGAGGACAAGCCCTGCTAGAGGTAATATGGACGTAGCAGATTTTGTGGACCTAACACCACTGGCGTACTTAGATTTAGTACGGGTGTTAGTTGAAGTGACGATCGATATCAAAGGTGATAATCGATGGTCAGAATCTTGGAAAGCCTGTTCAGAGGTGATATGGACATGGCAGATTCTCCAAGGAAATACAGTTCAGAGGTGATATGGACATGACTGATTTGTGGGCCTATTGCTTTTTGCGCACCTAGGTGCAAGTAATAGGTTTGAGGACAAGCCCTGCTAGAGGTAATATGGACGTAGCAGATTTTGTGGACCTAACACCACTGGCGTACTTAGATTTAGTACGGGTGTTAGTTGAAGTGACGATCGATATCAGAGGTGATAATCGATGGTCAGAATCTTGGAAAGCCTGTTCAGAGGTGATATGGACATGGCAGATTCTCCAAGGAAATACAGTTCAGAGGTGATATGGACATGACTGATTTGTAGGCCTATACTAGTTTCTTCTTTGAAGTAGTTTCGTCGGATTACGAGAATCTTGCCGTATTCCTCCTGAGTGGAGGAGATTAGGCGTAGTACTTCTTCAGGAATTTGCCGTTGATAGGAGCCATTAATAGGTCTCCATTGGGCTGGGCTAGTCTGTAGGCTCCGTTCGAGAATGTTGTCTCGATCACATAAGGGCCTTCCCACTTGGGCTAGAATTTGCCTTTACTCCTGTGAGTAAGAATCATCGGCCTTCTTACGGCTAAAACTAGCTCGCCGACTTTGAACACCCTTTCCTTTACTTTACGATTAAAAGCTCTGGAAATGCGTGCTTGGTAGAGCGCGATGCGCTGTTGAGCTTGGAGGCATTTCTCGTCTAATCCTTCTAGCTCCTGAAGCCTTAACAGATCATTCTTTTCTTGAGTCAGCCCGTTAGCCACGGCTATCCTGAGCGACGGGATCTGGATTTCAATGGGGAGAACTGCCTCGCTCCCGTATACCAGTGAGAATGAGGTACAGCCTGTCGGCGTTCGTATCGTTGTGCGGTATGCCCAGAGACATTCGCCCAGCTTTTTGTTCCAATCTTTTTTGTTTGAAGAGACGAACTTCTTCAAGAGTTTGATAATGGTTTTGTTGAAAGCTTCCGCCAAACCATTAGCAACTGGATAGTATGCCGTAGAGGCGATATTGTGTATTCGATTTTTATCGCAAAATCAATGAAACGATTGGCTGATGAACTGGGGCCCGTTGTCATGGATTATCCTTCGGGGGACCCCGAAGCGATAAATGACGTGATGCTTGATGAAGCTGATCACATTAGACGCCTTTACCTCAGCAAAAGGGATTGCCTCTGCCCATTTGGAGAAGTAGTCCGTGATGGCCAGTATGAACTGGTGACCTCGGAAAGAAGACGGGTGAATGGGACCAATGACGTCCATACCCCATGCTTCGAAAGGCCAGGATACAACTGTAGGATGCAGATGCTCAGATGGTCGGTGTATGAAGTCTGCGTGAATCTGACAGTCTCTGCATTGTCTTGCATACCGTATCGCATCTGTGATCATAGTAGGCCAATAATAGCCTATTCTTCTGATGCGATCCTGTAGCTTAGGACCGGGTTGGTGTGCTCCGCATACGCCGTCGTGAGCTTCCCGGATAATCTGCTGTGCATCGTCGTTAGACAGACATCTCAACAGTAATCCGTCGTAGGTCCGGCGATATAGGCATTGTGCAGATGCATCGTAATAGAAGCGTAATGATCGTCGCTTGATGGACACTGCTCCTTTGGGGTCCTCTGGCAAGATTCCGTATGCGACAAAATCTATGAAGGGACTTCTCCAGTCTTTTCCGGGGAGATCTGTGTTCACAGCATGGCTGCGTCCTATGTGAAGATTGTTTTTCGCACAGAATAAGTCTCTGTTAAGAAGGATTACCGAATTCTGCCTTCTTATAGGAGTGGCTAAGTCTGCGGCTAGACTGGCCAGGGCATCGGCTTCCAGATTCTGAGACCGAGGTACATGCTCCAGGAAGAATCCTTTGAAGGTCATGGCTATCTCGACCGTTGCTTGGTGGTAGGGGATGAGGTCTGGATTCCGGACTTCATATATCCCTCTGACTTGATTGACGATAAGCAGAGAGTCACCGAAAGCTTCCAGGGATTCGACCCCCAGCTCTTTGGCAGCTCGGAGCCCGATTAACAGAGCGTTGTATTCTGCCACATTGTTGGAGCAGGGCTCGCTAAGAGAATATGCTCGGTAGATGACGAGCTGATCAGGAGTGACCAGGACGACTCCTACTCCTGAGACGATGTTTCCCTTGGGACCGGTTCTGGAGGCCCCATCGAAGAAGAGTTGCCATGCGTCGGTCTCCATTGCGGAGTTACATTCTGCAACTTCGTCGGGAATGTCCTCGTATAACTTGGAGGACTCCGAGATCGGATGGGCAGCTAGGAAGTCAACCAGTGCTTGGCCTTTAATGGACTTCTGCGGTACGTACACCATGTCATATGGCGTTAATAGCATCGCCCAAGTCGCGAGTCAGGAGTTAAGAACACTCGGTTTGCTCATTAGTACCCGCAGAGGGTTGATCCTGGAGATGATATGAATGGTCTGTCCGGTGACATAGTGTCGTGTCTTCTGGATGACGAACATCAGAGCCAAGCATTCCTTCTCCACTGGGTTGTACCGGTGCTCGGCCCCGACCATCATCCTGCTGAGGTAGTAGATAGCTTGTTCATGCCCCATATCATTTTTTTGTGCAAGAAGAGCTCCTAGTGAATGATCCATTGCTCGAACGTACAACAAGAATGGTTTTCCCATGACGGGAGGTGCCAGAACTGGCGGACTGGTGAGGTAGCGTTTGATGTCTCCGAACGCCTGCTGACAGGTTTCGTCCCACACGAAAGATACACCTTTCTTCATGAGGTGAGAAAAAGGCTGACATCTCCCCGAGAGGTTGGATATGAATCGCCGGATATAGGCCAGACGGCCTTGAAATCCCCGGAGTTCCCTCAGATTACGGGGTGGTCGCATTTCTACGATTGCCTGGACTTTGTCAGGGTCCACCTGGATGCCTTTGGTGGTGATGACAAATCCCAGGAACTTGCCACTAGATACACCCAGAAATGATTTCGTAGGGTTCATCTTGAGTTGATGGCGACGCATTAGCTCGAACACCGTCCTCAAGTCTTGGAGGTGATCACCTTTGAGGCGGCTCTTGACGGCTATGTCGTCTACGTAATATTCCACTGTTTTGCGTAAATGCTCATGGAATATGTTACTCATGGCCTGCTGGTATGTAGACCCGGCATTCTTCAATCCGAAGGGCATGACCGTATAGCAATATACCCCCAGTGGTGTCCGGAAAGCAGTGTGGTTCTCGTCTTCAGGATGCATCTTGATCTGATTGTATCTCGAGAACCCGTCCATGAAAGACATGCGTTCGAAACCGCAGGTATTATCGATCATGATGTCGGTGATAGGAAGAGGGAATTCATCTTTGGGACAGGCCGCATTTAATCACAACCTTGTGGCTATTACAATGATGCTCGCTAGGAGGCGTAATAGACATGTTGGAAGGTCCCCTCTCTTTATGCTTCTGGACTAGATATTTGCGTAGGTCAGGAGGAGTTGCCGGAGAGGCCCTTAGTCGGCCATTGGTTTCTCGCGTGATCCGGAGGGTAGGCATTCTGTTCCTTTGCTGGCGTGAAGGCCGAGAGGTTAAGTAGCCTGCCGCTTGCTTTCCTTCGCGGAGATCACAGCGCTCATCTGGTTTATCGTAGAGTTCAGATGATGTCTTACGCGTGGAGCGAGATCTGTTCTTCCGTCTTGGCGCCGAGGCACCATCGGAAGTTCTGTCTGTACCGCGCGGAGCGGGAGACAGATTTCTACGCGTAAAGCGCAGTAAAGGCTTCTGGGTTAGCGCTGAGGCTTCGTCCGAAGTTTTGTCTTTACTGCGCGTAGCGGGAGACTGTTTCCTACGCGTAAAGCGCAATAGATTCTTCGGGGTTAGCGCTAAGGCTTCGCCCGAAGTTTTGTCTGTACCGCGCGTAGTGAGAGACTGAATTTTATGTGTGGGGCACGGAGGGAGCGTCGCTACAACCTCGTTGGCCGAAGAGATCGGAGAGATCGGAGAGATCGGAGAGTCCGGAGAGATCGGAGAGTCCGGAGAGATCGAAGAGTCCACAGGAATAGTAGAGGATGTCTTGGGCATCCACACATTGCGCAGCTTCCTGTTGTCCTGGACGGAGAGAGGGCGAGAGCTACCCCCGGCTCGAAGCATGTCTTCGTAGGCTGACTGGTCGAAATAAACGACCAGCGTCTTCTTCACGGTTCCCACGGATACCGTATCGTGTTGAGCAATTACTTCCTCGTCAGAAGAGAAAGATGTCCCCAGCAGAGTCGCCATCTTCTTTGTGGTATTAAACGATAGGAATGAAATTGTATTTCAATGACGGGGTTTATGCGAAACTCGCGCCCTTCTGTTTACAAACAAACTTGTATAATGTAATCCTATACGAGGATGTGGGAGTATAATTTATTTAATCTGGGTATAAATTGCTATAGGTGTCTGATCTGCGGTCGATCACTTTAGCCCTTGGACCACACGATGTTAAAGAAGTGCCGTGGAAGACAGGTAGCAGCTTCGAAGGTTGCAGAAGAGGTTGGACGCACGAGGCCAAGGTCGTCGATCCTGCTCTTTGCCTGCTCTCCGGGCTCTCTCCCTCTCTCTCTCTCTCCTTGGATGATAATTCTCTCCTGGATGATAATTTTTTTTTCTCCTCTTTTTTCCCCATTGATAGGGGTCTCTATTTATAGAGTTTTGGTGACATTGACCACTCCGTCGGTGTAAAAACCGAAGAGTGGGAAGTACAACCCCCTTTTACACAACGGTTTAAGTAACCAATGCCTGCGTATGGATGATCTTTTGAATGAGCGTATGACGCGGGTCCAACTAAGGGAACACAACGCGTACTATTGCTACAAAGATCAAGGCGTAAGAGCCACGCAGGTAGGTATCCCGTGTGTAGAAACGGTTGGCGTAGAAGCCAAATGACTGTCACCCTGGCACAGAGGCCAGATAGGCATAGAAGCCGAATAGGCGTAGAAGCCGGATAGGTGTAGAAGCCGGATAGGCATAGAAGCCGGAGAGGCGTTGAAGCCGGGTAGGCGTAGGAGCCGGAGAGGCGTTGAAGCCGGATAGGCGTAGGAGCCGGAGAGGCGTTGAAGCCGGATAGGCGTAGGAGCCGGACAGGCGTTGAAGCCGGAGATGCGTTGAGAGCTGAAGGGGCACAGGTCTTGAATGGGCGTAGAAGTCGCTGCGTACCGTGCCCGAGTGCTGACGGGGACGTCTTAGCCGGAATCACGGCTTTCGAAGATGTAATCAAATCTTCTACAGAGATTTGCCATCATCCTGTGCATTAAATGCGAAGACGTGTTTCGAAGGTCTGCAGCCCTTCTGTGCATCCGTTGCAGAGACGTGCCTTGACTGAACCTGTCACCGCTCCGTGCAATTAGACGTAGAGACGTGCCTCGAGCCCCGTACGATGTGCAGCTTTTGACGTGGCAGGCGGTTTGTCTACTGCGGAGCGTAAATCGGCTTATGCCTGCCTGTGTAAAACAATGCAGCGTATCCCTCTGTGCGAAAAAGAGCGGTTTATGCTGAGGGGACGTCAGTAAACGACGGTTCGGTGGTATCTTAACCCAATCCTCTGCATTAAATGCAGGGATCCGCCATCATACTGTGGTGTGCGTCCCGAGGGGTCTGTGCCTGTTTCCAGCCGTCGTCTGGGTCGCAGTGCAGCACTTTTTGTCAGGAGTCAGAGGCCAGGTTCACTGCGTGACTTGACAGGTTCATTTTGGGGAAGACGAAGCGTTCATCGTACGCTATTTTAATGCTGCTTTGAGAGCGGCTGAGTTTTTACGCCCTGGAGGCGATGGGGGGGTCCCGTCTACGCCGAAGCGGTTTTGGACGCGCTGCACCCTTGAGCTCTTACGCCTGATGGCACTGAAGGCCTTTGTTTGCGCTGCTCTGTATCAATACGCCGCGTAGCTTTTGCCAGCGTATTTTTCATGCTTCTACAACAGTATACCTGGACACGTGAGAGTTTGCGGAACTGATTCGGACGCGTGTGCGCACCGAAATCAGCCCGTATCTGCGGATAAATCCCATGTCACAACTTTTGTAAAAGTTGTGCGCATTTTGTGCACGCTCGTCAGATTACGACAAAAATTATGCCAATTGACTCGAGGTAACGCGCTGGTCCTGTGACCCAATTTTCATGCAATTCTGAGATAGTTGACCAAGTCGTCAAATGGCGGCCCCACGGTTGACTTTTTGGGCAAAATTGTGTTCGGCCCGTCGGAATCCACATTTAGACATATCGTTGGGTTCGTATTAACATTTAGAGTTTGTTTGACATATAATTTGTCCCATTTAGAGACATTTACCCTTGGCACATTTTTTGGTGCAAAGTAGGCCACACGTGGACCCCACTTTTACCTAAAATTATCGTTTTACCCCTATGTCCAAATTGTACGAAAGGGAAGTACTTTTTAGCTATTTTGTTGATTCCTAAAATGTTGGTGATGTCTATTTTAGCATCGGAAGAGGTTTGTTTGGAGGCCATTATTTTTTAATCCCGTGTCCTTGATATTTTGGCGCGTACACTTTACAAATTTCTTGTCAGGCAAGTATACCTTGCCATTGTACTGTATTTACATTCCATATAATGCATGCATATTTATTTCTGTTTATGTAGTTCAATTATTTTAACTGCTATATAAAATTTGCGTCCAAGGAAACTTAGGTGCAGCGATGGTATCATCGCGATATATTTTATTTATGTATTTGCATTAACCTTATTTATGAGACTACCCCATTTTTATGAGCCAGCATTAGATTCATTGACTGTGACACATTTTTACATGAGTTGTGAGTCTCATATAGATCACGGACTTAAATATTGACTGATCATCGGTACGTGTGGAACATGCGCTAGGGATAACTACCATAGAAACTTTGTATGCTAGCAGACTTGGCAGTTATTAGAGGTATTATCGTGTTATGGATGTGACATACTTAGAGCATGGGATGGGGAGAACAACAAGTACCATATTTGAGCTCCTTTGTACTTTTTCTATTGTGCGCCCGGATTCTCCGCCGGAGATACGGGTGGTGATGACCACTATATATTATATATTATCAGGCGGTCCTCCGGCGTTCAAAACACGACGTGCGTTTTAGGCCCCTGGATCTCCGAGAGAACCATGCCAATCCTAGTTTTCAGCCAGATAGCTCACTTGTGGGAAAAGTCATTCTTAACTGCATTCACTTAGACGGTTAGGCGACCCCATTGGATGTTTACTTTCAGTACTTTATTAGCATGTTTATATGTATCTTGTTACGTCCCTCTGAGGACCTCGTCCCTTTCCAGGCATAGATGAGCAGGAGTATCCGCAGGAGTATGGACCTGGACTTGACGCTACCTATCAGACTGAGGAGGTCTTACCTTCGGATTATATGTGATTCATTACAGCGGTTTAGAGATTCTAGTTACTATTCTTTTTGAGACATTATTATGATATTAGAGTTTATTCTCTTCTCTCTTTAGTAGTTTTGGTTTAGTCGATTTGCAGTGGATTTATTTTCATCTGACTATCATACTTTGAGACTGCTTATTTGATATTCAGTTATTGATTTCTATTTATCTATTATTTGCATTGTGGATAAGATATAGATTGCGTGTGACTTGTTATGACAGTATATTACCACTGTGGATTGGATATTCATGTACATCGTACGTGTGTATGTGATTTCTATATATTGGAGTTCGTATACGTACGGCTGGCGTGTTACATATTCCTAGTCCTACGTATTTTGGGACTGGGCGTGACATATTTTTGGTGGTGGCCCATGCAGGTCAAGAATATACTGTCTCGGTTACGTCACTGTACCGAACAAGCCTGCGTATAGGAATAGAGTATAAGGATCTCATCTACGCTTGACTGAAACTCATCCTTCCTATTTAATACTTGCATCCTATTTGATTCCTGTACTTCTTCTAATCGTTTCGTACATCACCTACAGAGAGATGGATATGTAAAATGGATGTACTGCCGCCGATGGTGACACAACTTCTGGAGTCAATGGTCAGACTCAATGAGGGACCCCAACGATTCCTAGGCTTCCGGGGCCAGATGGACAGACTCACACTCTAATTTTATCTGATCTTCCTGCTTCACCTATTAGAAACCTTCCAGCTTTTCCAGCACCGCAAGATGGCCAAGCGTAGCTGTTCCAATTCTTTCAGATGATGATGCAGGAAAAGAGGCAGCAGACAGCCGAGCAGAGAGAAAAAAATTTCGCAGCACTTGATGGGATGACTGTACAGGCTACTGTACAAGCCCAAGCACTAGCTCCAGTACCTCGAGCTAGAGTGGGATCAGTAAAGGATTTTATTCAGATGGGTCCTAGGCCATACAAGGGCACTGAGACACACACACGCAGAAGCTATTGGAGGTATCGCAGTTACCTACGGACCTATGGATGACAGGTGTACGGACGCTTCTTGATGGTAATGCTCATTACTGGTAGGAATCTATGGAGCGCCAGTTGGGTACATACCAGACTTGGGAGCAGTTCTTGGAGTGCTTCGAGGAAAAATACTTCCCGGACACCGTCAGAGATACCTTGTACGATCAATTTCTTCACCTAGAGCAAGAGAACCGAACAGTTGACGAATATGATGTCAAGTTTAGTCGACTCAGAAAATATGGTACTACTTTGATACCATATGACTTGGCTAAGGCTAAGAGGTTTCATCGTGGACTGACTCAGGAGCTCCAACATTACACAAGCTCACAGTCCCTGATCTCTTATGCTGAACTACTAACAGAAGCCAGATTACAAGAAACCATCAGCAGAGGAAAGGAAGGTCAGCTGAGGACACAACAAGGATCAGCAAGGATACAGCAGGGACCAGCCAGGACACAACAGGGAGGACCCATCAGACGTTCCTTGGCACAACAACATCAGCAACACAGAGCAGGACCGTACCAGATTCTGGAGAAACCCCAATATAATTATTGCGGGAGAATCGGACATATTTTGGGAGATTGTCGGACCCGCTTGGGTAAGTGTATGAGATGTGGCTTCGGACAGCACCTGGCGAGAGACTGTCCAATGCAGCAGACACTTCCACCGCCAGTTCAGAGACTAGCGCTTCCAGCACCGAAGCCAACTCAGCAGATGACTGGACCGGGAGCACCTCGACCCCCAGCAGCAGGAGGATTTCAGAGAGGACCACCGCTACCTACCCAGGAGGATCAGTATGCGAAGGCCAGACATGGACAACCGCAGAGGAATGGGTGAGCTTTTGCATTGGAGATAGATGACATGGATCATGAGGTGGATGTCATAGCAGGTATTACTTTTACTTTTACTTTTCCTGTCGTGACATTGTTTGATACGGGAGCCACCCACTCATTCATATCATCTAGTTTTATTGCCAAACACAATATTGCCTCTACACCTTTATCTAGTTGTGTTAGAATTCTTACCGGAGGAGGAGTTGTACCAGTTAGCCAAATTGGTAGATCGGGTCCTATAGTAATACGTGGCAGAGAGATAAACGCCCAACTCTTAGTCCTTCCTATGCCATCTTTTGATATTGTGCTTGGAATGGACTGGCTAAGCAAGTACCACGCTTTCTTCAATTTCTTTGGAGGAAGCATTCATTTTAAGGTACCAGGCCAGCCTGAACTTGAGTTTGCACAAGGTTCTACAGAAATCCTTGATGGTATGCAACTCACAATGGACGATGTTGTTTATCATCCTATTATTTAAGAATTTCTAGACGTCTTTCCAGAGGAATTGCCAGGACTACCCCCAGACAGAGACATAGAGTTTTCAATTGAATTAGCACCAGGAGCAACACCTATAGCGTCACATGTTTATAGACTAGCGAAGAAGGAGATGGATGAGCTGAAGGCACAGTTGAAATAACTAGAAGAGAAAGGTTTCATCCGACCAAGTGCATCACCCTGGGGAGCACCAGTGTTGTTTGTACCAAAGAAGGATGGGTCAGTACGTATTTGCATTGACTACAGAGCCTTGAATGCAGTGACTGTGAAGAATAAATATCCATTGCTACGCATTTATGACCTATTTGATCAACTCAGTGGAGCCAAGGTGTTCTCGAAGATAGATTTGAGATCGGGATATCACCAGGTAAAGGTACAGAAGCAGGACATTCGGAAGATCGCATTCAGAACAAGATATGGGCACTACAAGTTTTTGGTCATGTCATTTGGATTGACCAATGTTCCAGCTATCTTCATGGACTTGATGAATTGAGTCTTCCACCAGTACTTGGACCAGTTCGTGGTCGTCTTCATAGATGATATACTTGTCTATTCGAAGAGCCACGAGGAGCACGAGAAGCACCGGTGGATTATTCTAGAGACCTTGAGGAGAGAGCAGTTATATGCAAAGCTCAGCAAATATGAGTTCTTCTTGGACAAAGTTTTATTTCTTGGGCATGTTGTTACAGGAGATGGTATTTCTGTTGATCCAGCGAAGATGTCAGCAGTTGAGACATGGTATGTTCCTAAATCAACAGCAGAGGTAAGGAGTTTCCTTGGACTTCCGGGATATTATCGACGGTCATGGAAAACTTCTCAAGGATAGCAGCACCTATGACTCATTTGACTTGTAAGGATCAAGAATTTATATGGACCGACTAGTGTCAAGCCGCCTTTGAAGAGTTGAAGAAGTGACTGACCACAGCACCAGTATTGACTATTCCGTCAGGATCAGGAGGTTATATGATCTATAGTGACGCATCAGGGAAAGGCTTGGGATGCGTATTGATGTAGCATGGTAAGGTGATTGTATATGCATCTAGACAGTTACGAGTACATGAGAAGAATTATCCAACTTATGACTTGGAACTTGCAGCCGTTGTATTTGCTCTGAAGCTATAGAGACATTACTTATATGGGGAACGAGTGGAGATCTATACAGACCACAAAAGCCTCAAGTACGTCTTCACGCAGAAGAAGTTAAATATAAGGCAACGTCAATGGCTCGAGTTGATAAAAGATTTTGAGTTGGAGCTACATTATTATCCAGGCAAGGCTAACGTTGTAGCAGACGCGTTAAGCAGGAAACCAACAGCTTACTTCTTGACAGCATAGAGAGAATTATTAGAGGACTTACAAGAGCTTGGCATTGAAGTAATATTACCCGGAGCAGATGGGACACTAGCCAACTTGCAAGTACAATCATCATTAGTAGAGAGGATTAAGGCAGCTTTGCTTACAAATGCCAGATTCAGGAGACTGAAGGAAAGAACCGAGGCCGGAGAGCAGACATTAATGCGCATTCATGAGGATGGGACATTACGATGTGGTGATCGTCTTTATGTTCCAAATGGAGAGATTCGACAAGAGCTGATGATAGAAGCTCATAGTTCAATTTATTTTATTCATCCTGGAGGCACCAAGATGTATCGTGACTTACGACAACACTTTTGGTGGCATAGAATAAAAAGATAGATAGCTCACTTTGTAGCTAAATATCTAGTATGTCAACAAGTAAATACGGAGCACCAGAGGACAGCAGGATTATTGCAACCACTTCCGATTCCATAGTGGAAGTGGGAGCGCATTACTATGAACTTTGTAATGGTTTTTCCCAAGAGTCCAAGTAGGAGAGATACAGTGTGGGTAATAGTGGACCGACTCACCAAGTCAGCATATTTCTTACCTTTTAGAGTTGGCTAGTCTACAGAAACTTTGGCTGACTTATATATGAGACAGATTGTGAGATTGCATGGCATACCAATCAGTATTGTATCAAACAAAGATTCGTGCTTTACATCGCACTTTTGTAGGAGCATGCAAGAGAGTCTTGGAAGTCGTCTGAAGTTCAGTACATCTTATCACCCACAGAAAAATGGGCAGTCAGAGCGTACTATTCAGACATTGGACGATATATTGAGGGCTTGCATGTTAGACTTCGGAGGATCATGGGAGGACCATCTACATCTTGTGGATTTTTCTTACAATAATTGGTATCAAACGAGTATTCAGATGGCTCCGTTTGAAGTATTGTATGAAAGATAATGTAGGTCTCCTGTGTGTTGGAGTGACGTGGGAGAACGTCAGATTCTAGGACCCGAATTGGTGGTCAACACCGTAGAGGCAGTTAAGAAGATTCAGGGACACTTGCGAGCAGCGCAAGATAGGCAGAAGCAGTGGGCAGACCTTCATCGTCGTCCCTTGGAGTTCAAAGATGGCGATCATGTCTTCTTGAGGAAATCACCGACCAGAGGCACCATTCGATTCGGAGGGCGCGGCAAGTTGAGTCCAGGGTATATTGGACCATTTGACGTGCTAGAGAGAGTGGGAGAAGTGGCCTATCGACTTGCGCTACCACCTTCACTGGAGGGAGTACATGACGTATTCCATGTGTCGTATCTCAGGCGATATGTGGCGAACAACAGTCATGTTCTCGACCATTCAGAGATCACCAATGGGCCAAGCTTTTCATACCAAGAGCAACCCGTACGAATCCCTGATCGTCGAGAAAAAGTATTGAGGAACCAGTCTATTTCCTTGGTTCGCGTAGCATGGAGGCATGGCGCACCAGGAGAATCAACTTGGGAGCACGATGACGACATGCACAAGCATTTTCCAAACCTATTCGCAGACCAAGGTATGAATTTACTTTGTTAATTTATATCTTATACCATCCTTGACATTCTATCGTGGCTTAATTTTAATTTCGAGGACAAAATTTTTATAAGTTGGGTAGAATGTAAAACCCCTATTCCTAGAAACCGTATTTACCCCTTTTAATTAATTATTAATTTAATTATAGTAATTAGTGGCTAATTAGGAGAAATATATTTTTATTAATTTTTATTTTAGGTGTTGGTGAACTTAGGGGATTTATGGGGCCATTAGGAAATTTTTCGAATTTATTTTATATAGGAGACCCTTTGAGCAGTTGCTAGCTTAATGGTATGCATTAATATAATTCTAGAATTTTCTATGAGTATATACATGTGTGTGTATATATATATATATATATACATATATATTTAAAAGAAAATATAAAAGATTAGAAAAAGAAAAAGAAATGAAAAAAGAAAAACCATTAATTTAAATAACTATTCACTAATGGATCCTTAGCAACTCCTACCCGCAACCCACTACCCAAACCACTACCTACCCGCCCCTTGTAGCAATATGTGAGTCCAGCAGACCCGCTCACCCATGAAACCACAGCAGACCCACACCCCTTCCTTTATGAAGCAATCCCACATCGCACATTAGCATACACAGCACCCACAACCTTTGATAGCATGCACCCGCTATACCCCCCTTAGCACAAGAAGCAACAGACCCGAGCCCCTAGTAAGTAAAACCCGATAACACCCTCCCTCCCTTTGCTATATATTTACCCCTTTTAACTAAAATCCTAACCCTAGATTATTTATCTACTTCGCATCTAAAACCGTAGCAACCAGAGCGTCCGCCGCCAGCTACTACGCCAAGCCAGACCGCCGGAAACCAATCCCGATGACCGCGACCACGCGCACCCCGCGCACCGCAGAATTTAGCAGCAACGTACCTGTGTTCTCGTGCAGTTTTCCGTCACCTCGCTCAACCAAACGCCACCCCGTCTTCACCGGTATGCTCACCCCTTAACCCTCTTTAATATCTATGTGATAGTATACCTTGAACAACTCGTAACTATAGGCAAAACAGCATCAAAGTTGGCAGAAAAAGACCAATTCTGGGTATCGCAGAAAACTACGGTGATCACCTATATTTCCAGATTCGTATCTTCCACCATAGAGATCCAAATTCGATGATTCTTTTTGGTATGCATAGACACTTGACCTAGTTTAATCTCTGTTAAATAATATTAGATTATTAACTGCTGTAGGTAGAATTAAATTCGTTGGAAAATCTCGTAAACACACTTTTTTTAGATTTCTAAAAGTTATGAAACGGAGCGTGTCCCGCCAAAAGGGACCGCCATGCCTTGTACCAAGTGTACCAAACGGTGCGTACAGTATACCCGAATACGTGATAGTTTGCGAAAACTGATTCGGACGCGTGTGCGCGCCGGAATCAGCCCGTATCCGCGGACAAATCCCGTATCGTAACTTTTGCGAAAGCTGCACATTTTTTGTGCACGCTCGTCAAATTATAACGAAACTTGTGCCACGGGACTCTTGGTAACGGGCTGGTCCTATGACCCAATTTTCACACAATTCTGAGATAGTTGACTAAGTCGCTAAATAGCGAGCTCCACGGTTGACTTTCTGGACGAAATTGTGTTTGGCCCATCGGAATTGACATTTGGACATAACTTTGGGTTCTTATTGACATTTAGAGTTTGTTTGACCTATAATTTGTCCCATTTAGAGATTTGTACCCTTGGCACATTTTTTGGTACAAAGTGGGCCACACGTGGACCCCACTTTTACCCAAAATTACCGTTTTGCCCCTGTTTCCAAATTGAACGAAAGGAAACTGCTTTTTAGCTATTTTGCTGATTCTGGAAATGTTGGTGATGTCTATTTCTGCATCCGGAGATGTTTGTTTAGACGCTATTAGTTTCTGATACTGTGTCCTTGACATTTGGGCTCGTACACTTTACAAATTTCTTGCCAGGCAAGTATACCTTGTCATTGTACTGTGTTTACATTCTATATGATGCATGCATGTTTATTTCTATTTATGTAGTTCAATTATTTTAACTGATATATAAAATTGTGCGTCCAAGAAAACTTGGGTACAGCGACGGTATCGTCGCGATATATTTTATTTATGTATTTGTATTGACCTTATTTATGAGACCACCCTATTTTCATGAGCCAGTATTAGATTCATTGACTGTGACACATTTTTACACGAGTTGTGAGTCTCATATAGATAATGGACTTACATATTGACTGATCATCGGTACATGTGGGACGTGCGCTAGAGATAACTGCCGTAAAAACTTTGTATGTTAGCAGACCTGGCAGTTATTAGAGGTATTATCGTGTTATAGATGTGACATGCTTAGAGCATGAGGTAGGGAGACCAACAAGTACTGCATTTGAGCTCCTTTGTACTTTTTCTATTGTGCGCCTGGATTCTTCGCCGGAGATACGGGTGGTAATGACCACTATATATTATATATTATCAGGCGGGCCTCCAGCGTTCAAAAGAGGACGTGCCTTTTTGGCCCCTGGATCTCCGAGAGAACCATGCCAATCCCAATTTTCAGCCAGATAGCTCACTTGTGGGGAAAGTCGTTCTTAACTGCATTCACTTAGACGGATAGGTGACCCCATTGGATATTTACTTTCAGTACTTTATTGGCATGTTTATATGTATCTTGTTACGTCCCTCTGAGGACCTGGTCCCTTTCCAACCATAGGTGAGCAGGTGTATCCGCAGGAGTATGGACCTAGACCTGACGCTACCTATCAGACTGAGGAGGTCTTACCTTCGGATTATATGTGATTCATTACAGTGGTTTAGATATTCTAGTTGCTATTCTTTTCGAGATATTATTCTGATATTAGAGTTTATTCTCTACTCTCTTTAGTAGTTTTGGCTTAGTTAATTTGCAGTGAATTTGTTTCCATCCGACTATTATACTTTGAGACTGCTTATTTGATTTTTAGTTATTGATTTCCATTTATCTATTATTTACGCTGTGGATGAGATATAGATTGCGTGTGACTTGTTGTGACAGTATATTACCACTGTGGATTAGATATTCATGTACAGCGTACGTGTGTATATGGTTTCCATATATTGGAGTTCGTATATATACGGCTGGAGTGCTACGCATTCCTAGTCCTACGTATTTTGGGACTGGGGCGTGACAAAACTAGGGCAAAGGTCGAAGGTTGTCCTTGTGTCTACCCACTCCTACAGGCAAGCCTGAGGATTACTACCATAAAACTAAGCATGGATTATGATATGTGACACCTCCTACAACCCCTAAGGACTTAGACGAATAAGATGAGCTACACTCACACTCGTCAGAATCTTCAGCCTGGGACTCCGATGTCAGTATCAGGGACATGCTCAGACAAACGATGTCCTCCAACATAGTGTCTGCAGACCCCTAGGAAGACAACGAATGTCCATCCGAACTCTTTGAGATAGAACCTTGGGCCTAACACCTTGATTCACAATGGGAGATGCAATTCGAACAACGACAACCTCCCATAGAGGATAAAGTCATACAAGCTCGACGACGAATCATGCCCCAAACCTATCTTCGTTAGCAAAATCCTGTCCAACGAAGACCGAAAAGCCCTATTACAACTCATCAGGGAATACATCGACGTCTTTGCTTGGAGCTATGAAGACACACCAGGATTGGATCCTCAAATCGCGGTCCAAAAAGTTTAACATTTTTTCAAACGCCAAACCAGTCAAGCAACAACAATAATTATTTCGGTCAGACGTGATGTAAACCCCCTAACCCAAAAGTAGGTATTTTGTATTTCTTGTATTTATTTTAGTTTTTTAAATAAAACTCAATAATATTATTAGGACACTTCACTATGGTTTGGACATTAATAAAATAGGATGGCCCCAAACTATTTATCCCCCTTCATAGGGAGTAGCCTACACAGGAGGCACTACCTGTAGGATTTTATCGTGGCACAAATATTCGACCCCTTGGTGTTAGTATGACATTAGTGTAACGACTCTCTTATTAATTGTTAAATATTTAGATATATTATATATATAATTTAATTGTGGTTATTTTCTAATCCCAGCTTCCTACAATTAGCAGCCCATATATCTTCATGCCAAATTAGGTAAATTCTCTTTTTATAGATTTGCGTGTTATTTGCTATTAACCTATTTTGTGGATAACTATTTAGTTATTTACTTAGTTAATTAGATAATATAATTACTATATTTATATGACTAAATAAATATCTAATTATTAATTGTAAAATATTTTATAAAATATTTTGGGTGTAGTATTTTATTAAAGCTTTACAAAGTAATTTTTCTAGAATTTACTTAGTGTGCAAATATCATTTTTGGATTTTTCTTCATTTATATAATTGAATATATGATAATAATAATAATATTAATAATATTAATATTAATAATAATAATTTTATTAATAGTAATAGAAATAATAGAAAGAAAGGAAAAGAAATAAACACAAAAGAAAAGAAAAAAAAAAGAAAAAAAGAAAAAAAAGACAATAAAAGAAAATCTTAACTGAAACTAACTTAAACTATAAAAACCTAACAAAAATAAACCTAACTACCCCCCAATCTCCAGCAGCAAACCACCCGACCCCCTCTCGAATTCTCTCTCCCCCTCTCTACATATGTGTATGTATATATATATATATATATATATATATATATATATATATATATATATATAGTGGTATAAATCAAACCAAACCCTAACCCTCGCCGAGCGAAACCGCCCGGGGCCGCCCCGCGCCGCCGCCGGCCGTCCGTAAACCACCCGTGTAGAAACACCACCCATCTTCAAGGTAATGTATCTCCTTCATCTCTCGTCCTTTTCTCGAGCGGGTTGTCCGTGTACATTTACAACCTAACATACTAGGATTTTCATTAAGCGGGACGAGTTTTCGCGTCCCAGATTGGTCAAAAAATTGACCAAAAAATGGCCAGAAAACTGACCAAAAATAGTCCAGAAACTTCAATCCAAGTCCCCATATTCACGCCCAATTTGCCATCAACCTGTTTAATATTTTTTAAAACTAATTAAAGGATTTTCTTCCCAATATAACCGAGAATTTTTTTCTTCTTTTAGTTTTTATTAATTCGTTCTATGTGTTAAATTATTCAACATTCAAAACGGCCAAAATTTTGATTTTTTTAAAATTATAATTTTATGATACGGAGTGCGTTCCGCCAAACAGAACTGCCTTATCGCATACTAATTGCACCAAAAGGTGCGTATGGTATATCTGGACGTGTGGGCTTTCAAGAAAGCTGATTCGGACGTGTGTGCACGTCGGAATCAACCTGTATCCGTAAAAACTCTCCGTATCATAACATTTGTAAAATACTACCCTATTTCGTGTACGTTCGTCAGAATGCGACAAAACTTGCTCCATTGGATTTGTGGTTTTACGCTGGTCCTGTGACCCAAGTTTCACGCGATTCTGAGATAGTTGACCAAGCCGCCTATTCGCGGGCCCTACGGTTTGACTTTAAGGGCAAATTTGTGATCGGCTCACCGGAATCCCAAATTGGACATACTGTTGAGTTCGTATCGACATTTAAAAATTTTTTGACCTATAATTTGTCCCATTTAGAGATATTTACCTTTGGCATACTTTTCGGTGCAAAGTGGGCCACACGTGGACCACGCTTTGACCAAAAATTACCATTTTGCCCCTGTGGCCAAAATTGGACGAAAGGGTAGTATTTTCTAGCTATCTCGCTTATTCTGGGAACGTTGGTGATATTTATTTCAGCATCCGGAGACGTTCATTCTTATGCCATTATTTCGGATCTATTGTGCCTAACGTCTTGACGCTTACACTTTGCAGCTTTCTTTCCAAGCAAGATACCTTATCAAATTGTTTATAGTAATTTTGCATGCTTATCATATTTGTATGTATTCATTATATATGTATTTTCTTTTATTCATAATTATATACTATATATATGTTGACACACACTAGACACATACTATCTTGGGAGGGAAGGACACTCAGTAGGCGTATGGGCTATATCCACTCTGGTAAACTGTAGTAACTAGCATATACTACGGTAGTTGTGTTGTACTGGTCGCTACCCTCGTGGTATGTCAATTTTTGGTGTCGTGCTGGTCGCTACCCTCGTGGTATGTCGATTTCTGATGTTCATGGACGTGTGTGTGAGTTGTGAGATTAGATAGAGTAGCCCACCCATGCCCATACGTTGAAAGGTTATCCTCATTATGCATATTCATATAGATTGTCTAGTACAGCGTACTTATATATATTTTTGCCTATTATGCATGTTTTATTGTATTCAATTAGCATGCTTCTATGTATCTTGTTACGTCCCTCTGAGGACCTGGTCCCTTTTCAGGTGTAGACGATCTTGTCTATTCGCAGGAGCATGGATCAGGACTTGCTACTTATCTCACTTTTGAGAATGTCTTCTCTTCTAGTCTCATTGTTTATTAGATGTACTTATTTGGTTTCTCTTATATTCTAGTTTGGTAGTGGATTTGTCTCCACCCAACTCCTTGTTCTTATCAAGCATTTTATACTTGATTCAGTTATATAGTTGATTGGTTATTTGATTCTGTGGATGAGATCTAGTTATGTCCTATGACAATTTATATACCACATGTGAGTTATTATTCATATTATAGCGTACGTGCGTATTATAGTATCTATATATTGGAGTTGCCATATATATACGGCTGGCATGCTTACGTATTCCTGGTCCTACGTATTTTGGGACTGGGGCATAACATATTTTTGTGGTGGCCCATGCAGGTCGAGAGTATATTGTCTCGGTTACGTGACTGTACCGAGCAAGCCTGCACGTAGGATTAGAGTACAGGATCTCATCCACTTATTTAATCACCTCCTTGATTTTATTTCACACTCTTATTTAATAGCTTGTATTGCATCTTGTTTGATCCTTTCACAACGTCAATCTTATCTTTTCTTTCGTACTTGATAAGGGTTAGGAAGATGACTTATACTAGGTATATACACTCTATTGTTCAATAACACTATTAGTTAAATTCTTGTAAGTTTGGTAGTATACCTCGTAACCTAATGTCACATAATTCTTTTGACCCATTAATGAAGTATAATTGAATGACACCAACTATATGCTAGCATAAGACAATAGTGTTTATCCAGATTATAGAACTAAGAGGCCCCTACCCCCCCATTTGGTTGACTTTAGACTTAGACAAATAGTTAGTATGGCAACCGTAGAGGTACAAAATCAATCTTCTTGGTGAAATTAAATTATTATGTACCTTCCTCCATCATAATCAAGCGTACTTATATTTTCTGGACTACCTCCGCTTATGCTGTTATTTTATAGCCAAGTTTTACAAGCTTATTCTTTTATCGAGCTTGTTCATGACATATGTGTTATTAGGGACGTCTACTAATACATTGTCTAAATAAGAATCAGTGTATTATGGTATGATCAACCTAAATGCACTAGTTTGCTCTTCGTATAACTACTTTACATGGATTGAGATATAGTTGACTCAGCTTGTTAGACGAAAATACTTGCCCTCTAGACATGTTCGAGCATATCGTATCGTCTATATAACTGTAATGATATGAGTATGCAAATAAAAATTTACCAAAATAAAGTTTTAATCCACAACTTCCCTTACAACTTTCTTTTTGAATTATTTAATCGCCTTAAATCCCGTACTTGCATTCAATCACCTCCTCCATGAATTCTTTATTATTATTTTTCGTCCCCTATTTCAGAAAGATGAACGCGCGTGCTTAATATAAGTTTGATACACGGAGACTACTAGATATACCCCATAGGCCAATCATATTACCTTGTGACTATCTTTTGTAATTAAGGGCATATCACACGTGATATATTTGGTGTTAAATTTTGAGGATATGTTGATATTTTAACTAGATGTCATACCCATGATGCCAATGGATGACACGAGTAGCAATAGTAGTATTCTTTTTCCTATCACTATCTCGTCCCCTTGGGTTGCTTATCTTTTCTTCCATATCTATTCCTTATTCCATGCTTAATTCTTCCTATCGTAGTTGCATCTTTTTATGCCATCATGAATTATTGATTTATTTCAACCTCACCCTTATTTTGTTAGTTAAAAACATAACCGGGTTAGTAATAATTAATAACTAAAAAGATGAGTTAATGATAACCCTTATGTATATGCACTATAGCAATATCTGTACTCTCTTATTATTTTTAAACATTGAGTAGCATGCTTTAGTCTAACAGGAATTAGTTGGATTATTAAAATAGTTTATAGTTCTAATAAGTTTTATAAAGTTAGTCAAGACCTAAATTGTTGCCCTAAGTCTTAGACTAAGCTTAGGAAAGAGTTGAAGGCACTTGTTACGAACTGATGACTATGACAATTCATTGGCGAGGTAGTGACAACTGCAGCTAGACCATTATAGTAGAGTAGTCAAATTATTTGCAGACAAGCTAGCCAGGTGGCGTGGCAGTATTAGACTACGATACTTGACGGTTACAGAGAAAAATTATGGTTATGAGATTTTAGACAAGTATCCCAAAATTCTTGACCCGATGAATAAAATCGCCTTACAACCTAGACAATAGCCTCAAAAGACTTTGACTACTAATAGAATTCTTGTAAGTTGGTTAGTGTAGATGAGTTAGAGGATAAATAAATAGTGTATAGACAATAAGGGAGAAAAGTGTTAGAATGGCTGACCATAACCTTTTAGGAAGCGCTGCAAGCTAGAAATGAAGTATTAATAGCTATTGTGATTTATTACGAATATGTATTAGTGTTAATTTTGAGGACAAAATTATTGTAAGTTTGGTAGATTGTAAACCCACTCACCCAAAAATAGGTATTTTGTGTGTATTTGGTATTTCTTGTATTTATTTTATTTTTATAAATAAAACTCAATAATATTATTAGGATACTTCACTGTGGTTTGGACATTAATAAAATAGGATGGTCACAAACTATGTATCTTCCTTCATAGGGAGTAGACTACACAGGAGGCACTACCTGTAGGATCTTATCGTGGCACAAATATTTGACCCCTTGGTGTTAGTATGACATTAGTGTAACAACCATAGATTAATTGTTAAATATTTAGATATATTATATATATAATTTAATTATGGTTATTGTCTAATCCCAGCTTTCTACAATTAGCATCCCATAAATCTTCATGCCAAATTAGGTAAATTTTCTTTTTATAGATTTGCATGTTATTTGCTATTAACCTATTTTGTGGATATCCATTTAGTTATTTAATTAGTTAATTAGATAATACAATTACTTGATTTATATGACTAAATAAAATATTTCATAAAATATTTTGGGTGTAGTATTTTATTAAAGCTTTACAAAGTAATTTTTCTAGAATTTACTTTGTGTGCAAATATTATTTTTAAATTTTTTCTCATTTATATAATTGAATATATGATAATAATAATAATAATAATAATAATAATAATAATAATAATAGTAATAATAATAATATTAATAATAATAATAGTGATAATAATAATATTAGTAATAGTAATAGAAATAATTGAAAGAAAGGAAAAGAAATAAACACAAAAGAAAAGAAAAAGAAAAGGAAAGGAAATAAAAGAAAATAAAAAAAAGATAATAAAAGAAAATCTTAACTGAAACTAACCTCAAGCAACTTAAACTAAAAAAACCTAACAAAAATAGACCTAACTACCTCCCAATCCCCAGCAGCAAACCACCCGACCCCCTCTTGAATTCTCTCTCCCCGATCTCTCTCTCTCCTCCTCTCTCTCTCTCTCTCTCTATATATATATATATATATATATATATATATATATAGTAGCATAAATTAAACCAAACCCTAACCCGCGCCTCCGACTAACGCCGGCGACCCCCCCTGCGTCGACCGCCGCCGCCTCGGGCCGCACCGCGTCATCGCCGGCCGTCCGCGCACCACGCGTGCAGAAACACCGCCCCGAGCACCCATCTTCAAGGTGATGTATCTCCTTCATCTCTCGTCCTTTTCTCGAGCGGTTTATCCGTGTACGTTTACAACCTAACCCTCTAGGATTTTTATTAAGTGGGAATGTTTTCGTGTCCCGGATTGTTCAAAAAATCGATTGGAAAATGGCCAAAAAACTGACCAAAAATAGTCCAGAAACTTCAATCAAGTCCCCATGTTCACGCCCAATTTGCCATCAACCTGTTTAAAATTTTCAAACACTAATTGAAGGATTTTCTTTCTAATATAAACGAGAAATTTTTTTTCTTTTAGTTTTTATTAATTCGTTCTACGTGTTAAATTATTTTACCTCCAAAACGACCAAAAACATAATTTTTTAAAACTACAACTTTGTGATACGGAGTGTGCCCCGCCAAACGGGACCGCCTTGTCGCATACCAATTGTACAGAAAGATGAGTATGGTATATCTGGACATGTGGACTTTTACGGAAGCTGATTCGGACGTGTGTGTGCGTCGGAATCAACCCATATCCGTAAAAAGTCTCCGTATCGTAACTTTTGTAAAATACCACCCCATTTTATGTACACTCGTCAGAATATGACGAAACTTGCGTCATTAGATTCGTGGTATCACGTTGGTCCTGTGACCCAAGTTTCAAGCAATTCTGAGATAGTTGACCAAGCCGCCTATTCGCGGGCCCTACGGTTTGACTTTAAGGGCAAAATTGTGATCGGCTCACCGGAATCCAAAATTGGACATACCGTTGAGTTCGTATCGACGTTTAAAATTTGTTCGACCTATAATTTGTCCCATTTAGAGACCTTCACCTCTGGCATACTTTTCGATACAAAGTGGACCACATGTGGATCCCGCTTTGATCCGAAATTACCGTTTTGCTCCTGTATCCAAAATTGGACGAAAGGATAGTATTTTCTAGCTATCTCACTTATTCTGGGAAAATTGATGATATTTATTTCAGCATCCAAAGACATTCATTCGGATGTCATAGTTTTTGATCCATTGTGCCTGACGTCTCACGCTTACATTTTATAGCTTCCATGTCAGGCAAGATACCTTGCCAAATTGCTTATAGTTATTTTGCATGCTTATTATATTTTTATGTATTCATTATATATATGTTTTTTCTTTCAGTCGTAATTATATACTATATATATGTTGACACACACTTGACACATAGTATCATGGGAAGAGAGGACACTCAGTAGGCGTATGGGCTATATCTACTCTGGTAAACTGTAGTAACTAGCACGCACTATGATAGTTGTGTCGTGCTGGTGGCTACCCTCACGGTATGTCAATTTTTGGTGTCACGCTGGTCGCTACCCTCGCGGTATATCAATTTCTGATGTTCATGGACGTATATATGAGTTGTGAGATTAGATATAGTAGTCCACCCATGCCCATACGTCGAAAGGTTGTCCTCATTATGCATATTCATATAGATTGTCTAGTACAACATGCTTATATATTTTTTGTCTATTATGCATGTTTTACTGTATTCATATGGCATGCTTCTATGTATCTTGTTACGTCCCTCTTAGGACCTGGTCCCTTTTCAGGTGTAGACGATCTTGACTATTCGCAGTAGCATGGATCATGACTTGCTACTTATCTCTCTTTCGAGGATGTCTTTTCTTCGAGTCTCATTGTTCATTAGATGTACTTATTTGGTTTCTCTTATATTCTAGTTTGGTAGTGAATTTGTCTCCAACCAACTCCTTGTTCTTATCAAGCATTTTATACTTCATTCAGTTATATAGTTGATTGGTTATTTGATTCTATGGATGAGATCTAGTTATGTCCTATGACTAATGACAATATATACCACATATGAGTTATTATTCATATTACAACGTACGTGCGTATTATAGTATCCATATATTGGAGTTGCCATATACATACGGCTGACATGCTTACGTATTCCTGGTCCTACGTATTTTGGGACTGGGGCGTGACATGTGATGGACTCCATCAAAGCTGAAGTCAATAAGCTGATAGCTAGCGGCTTTATCCGCGAGGAACAATACCCCGATTGGGTAGCCAATATTGTCCCTGTCATTAAGAAGAATGAAAAGATTCGAATCTGCATCGACTTTCGTGATCTAAATACGGCATATCCTAAAGACGAATTTCCTCTTTCAATCACCGACACCATGATCGACAATACTTGCGACTTTGAGAGCATGTCCTTCATGGATGGATTCTCAGGCTATAACTAAATTAAGATATTTTCTGACGATGAGTAACATACATTATTTCGGACACCGATAGGCGTATACTACTACACGGTCATGCCTTTCGGTCTAAAGAATGCAGGTGCCACGTACCAATGAGCCATGAATACCATATTTTGTGATCTCTGCGCAAGACGGTGGAATATTACGTCGATGACATTGCCGTCAAAAGCCACTCCAAAGACGATCACCTCAAAGAGGATTGTGTTTGACCTGATGTGCACACACCGCCTAAGAATGAACCCTACTAAGTCCTTCCTGGAAGTCTCCAACGACAAATTTATGGGTTTTATCATCCCCGTCCAGGGCATTCATATAGACCCTGACAAGACCAAGGCCATCCTGGAGATGAATCTGCCAAAGAACCTTCAGAAACTTTACGGTCTACAAGAGAGGTTGGCATACATCAGTTGATTCATATCAAACATCTTTGGAAGCTTTCAACCATTCACACAACTTATAAAGAAAGGTGTCTCCTTTGTTTGGAATGAAGAGTGCCAATGAACTTTCGACAACATCAAAGAATACCTATCAAACCCTCCTATCCTGGTGGCCCCGGTCGTTGGAAAGTCGTTCCTTCTCTACATACGCACAATGGATCACTCTCTCGGTGCCCTGTTAGCCTTGAGCAGTGATTTAGGTCATGAGCAGGCCATATACTATCTCAGCCGAATGATGGTCAACCCAGAGCATAGATATACCGCAGTCAAGAAAAAGTGGCTTGCGTTGGTGTTCACCATCCAAAAAATCGGACACTACGTGACTAGACAGACCATTCATCTAATATCGCGGGTCAACCCCCTCAGGGTCCTCATGACTGAACCTGGGGTACTCAGTTCCCGCTTGGCTATCTGGGCAATATTATTATCTCTATATAACATGATATTCGTCCCACAGATGGCCGTCAAGGGTCAGGCTGTCACTACCACATTTTCTAGGAAAAAATATTTTGGCCATTTCATAATTAATTAAATATTGTGCATATTATAAATTTATTTATTATATTATTTATTTATTATTTGATGTTAGTATATTATTTTGGACTTGTGTTAGTAGACCTAACTAGTTAGATTAGATCCATGGACCAACATTTAATTCTAGTTCTAATTGAGCCCAATAATATGCCCAATCATTAGGAGGATGATTAATTAGTTAAACCAGTTAGACTAGAAACTTTTCTCTTTAATTATTTTTTTCATGACAAGACCCAAGGGATATTATGGACATTTTATAGTAGCTTAGAGGAGGGTAGAGTGGCCGGCCTAGTAAGGAATGGTGGGAAATTCTCTCTCTTTATTTTTTATTTTAAATCTAGATATAGAATTTTCTTCTTCCAAATTTCTTCATTCCTACATCAAATTATACCCAAAATTCTTCTCAATTCTATCCCTATTCATTATTATAGGCCATTAGAACAAGGAGGAATCAAGAATCTACAAGAAGGAAGCAAGGATCTACAAGGAGGAGCATTGATCTACATGTTGAAGGCTCTTGACACTCAATTTAGGAATTTTGTTAGGAATCCATTTTCCAATAGGTATAATTCAGTTTTTTCTCTCTAATTAGACTCTAAATCTGTAATTTAATCATTAGGAACCCTCCCATGTACTAAGGGTAGCCATAGGATTTGGAATTAGGTTCATAGGAGGCATATGGAGAAAGTTATGTGGTATTTTGTGCCAATTTTGGGAGAATTTCGAGATTGACACATCTTATGTTTGTCAATAGGTCAATTAGACCAAATTAACATGTGTTTGGTTGTGTGTGACTAGTGTCATATCCACAATTGGATACGTGTAGGCCGTATCCCAATAATTTGGCGATACGGGTTGATTTTAGAGTTTTTCCCCAAACGGGGGTTTGAGCATGTCATATTTTGACATGAACACGTAGTTGAGTAGCTAACTCTTCATATTATTCATGATTATGATTTTAAACTTATTTGTGTCAGTTAGGATACGTTTGTTGGTGTGGTAGAGCCGTATCACAAGTGTATCATATAATGAGTGTGATACGGTTGCGGTCCAATCCATGTATTTGTTTCATTGCATTTTAATTCAATTTGTCTTGGTTATAGCTACTATAATATTATAATTATAATTGTTATATGATATATGTGTATATATATAGTTATATGTATGTTCTATATTTATATTTGATGTGTTGGTGGTCATGGAAGAATATGAGAGTGTATGTTCATCACTAGTGTGGTTATGTGGTGACACACACACACACACACACACACACACACACACACACACACATATATATATATATATATATATATATATATATATATATATATATATATGAGTTAGTGTATGTGTGTACATATGAGCTAGAGGGAGAAATTTTAAGCGAAAAGCAGTCAATAAGGAGGCCAAAAAGCAGCGATAAGCAGCAGCAGAAGCAGCAGCGTTAAGCAGAAGCAGCAGCATAACCAGCAACAACATAAGCTCCAGTAGCAGCAGCGTTAAGCGGCAGAAGAAGAAGCAAGCCGTAGCAGAAGCAGAAGCTGCAGCAGTAAGTCGCAACAACAGTGATAAGCTGCAGCAGTTAGCGGCAGCAACAATGTTAAGCAGCAGCAGTAACGATAAGCTGCAGTAGCTTGAGTGCTTATAGTTAAGTTGTGGGTAAGTTAGGATAAGCTAGTAATAATATTGTTAGTTTATATTAATAAGTTAGTAAGTTATGTAAATATTTAGTAAGTTAGTATATATATATATAAGCACTAGTTAGCATTGGTTAGTATTAGTTTTAGATTACCTTGAGTTACACCAAGGTAATTCGAGTTGAGGTATCTTGGGTACGAGTATTGAATATCCAAAGAGGTATGTTAGTATAATAGTATTGTTATAAGTTTAAATATATATTAGTGTATAGTGAGGAGTATGGGTAGTTAGTTATATGTTAGATATTAAATTACCTTGTGATACCAAGGTAATATCAAGGTATTGGGTTATACTCAAGGTATTGTGTTTGCATATCAAGATGGGTGTATAGGTGGTGTGATACCGCTTTTGGTTCAAAGCCAAGGTATCCATTTTGCATTAGTTCAGCTAGGAGTACTATATATATTAACTTGTATATATATATATATATATATATATATATATATATATATATATATATATATATTATAATTTTTTTATATCTAATAACTAGAGTATCTTATGATACGGTATTTTGTTGGTATCCTAGTATCCTAATATAGCTAGTATTGCCTAGTTACATAGTGTATGGACCCAATATCCTAGAGATGGACTCATACAACATAAAAATAGCTTATTTGACCAAGTTTGAGTAGTTTGACTTAGAGTTGAACTAGTTTGATTGTTTTGACCTAGAAATGGCTTTATGACCTAGAATTTGACTAGTTTAACTTATTTTTATTCCAAAATCTTGTATTGATGTAATATTTCATATTTAGGTCTCTGAGGCACCGTAACAGATATCTTTAATACTATTCCCCGGATTTCAAGCGAGTACATTCTTTGATAGTTTCTCATTCATGATATCCTCTTTGTCGCTTCTATTTAGTGTAAATATCCTTAATTTCTTGACACGATGGTTACACAGATTGGTGTATCCGGATATCGTCATGAGATATTATTCCTTGGTATTTAGTGTATCTTGTGTAAGCCTTATTCTTTGTTCTTCTTGTACATATACAGAACTTGATTCTCGGGGAGACTTGCTACCTACCTAGAGAATCCCGTGTCATAACGTACCATGGTTGGATCCACTATACCAGTCGGGGGAGAAGAGTATTTAGTGTAGATATATGATTATACCCTTCTTGTGCATGTCTTATTAATTGAATAGTGTTAATCATACACCGCATGTATGATTAACCAAGCTATTATCCTTGCGTAAGTTCCCAATCCGATCACATATTGAAGTTGGTGCTCACTCACTTAGTAGTAGTATTTCTTGTTCATTTCTATGATGCTCATTCTTGTATTTATTTCTAGTATTTCATTATTGCATATCTCTTGTACATGTATATTGCATATTGTATATTCGCTCAATTTACTGTTACATAGTTTATACCATTTATTAGAACTGCTGTTAGAGATGTACTTTGCTCATTTTTTGACTGGATATATTTTTCCTAGATGACACTGAGGAGTGGTATCCCACTCACTATGGACCTCAGGACGTAGTTGGCTTAGAGCTAGAGACTTTGGCTCAGGAGGGTCTTATCTCGATTGAGACAGATGACCCAGGACTCGTAGTTCAGTAGATAGATCTTTTGTACTGGATTTGTCTCCAGCATTGTTATTAGTATTTCTTTCTATGACACATTGGATATTATCTTGTGTTGTGAGTTGTATTTGTCTCTCTGTTCTTTTATCATATTCGTGCGATTGTTCCATTTTATATATCTGTGATTGTGTATTCATATTCCATCGGTAGTATTATTATATCTTGATTGCTAGATAGATAGTTTACCAAACAATATTCTATCATTGATGCTATAACGTAGGCTGGGCGTTATTTACTACTCGTGCCCCTACACCGGGTCCGGGTCGTGACACAGTCATTGGCCAACTTTCTGGCAGTCCACCCGGGGTCAGAAACCTCAAATCTCTATGAAGATATTTTAGACGAAGTGGCAGACGCCAACGTCACCTCACAAAAAATAGTTTGGCGAATGTTCTTTAATGGTGCTTCAAGGGCGGGACCCAAAGGCAATATTATCGCTGGGGTCGGGGTAGTATTAATCTTCCTAAACGATCTCATCATCAATCATGCCTACTCTCTCGCAGAACCATGTTCCAACAATATGAAAGAGTACAATTCCTTAATTATCGAGCTCCGGCTAGCCAAGCAAGTCTGAATAGAATACCTGGAGGCCTATGATGATTCTCATCTAATAGTCAAACAGGTTCGGGGTGAGTATGAAATCCAAAACGAGGACTTGATCCCCTACTATCAGGCTGTACATAACATCATCGCAACCTTCAAGATGTTCTTTATTGATCATGTCCCTCGGTTGTAAAATATTGATGCAGACGCTTTGGCTAGCCTCGCCACTTCCTACGCAATACCAAACAACGCTCACTGCTAATCAATATGGTCGGCCAAGAGCTGGTATGCAACAAAAGCAACCTAAGCTTGTGCCTCAGCTATGCCCCGGGGGTCAATACCGACACTCGAGATTGGAGGATTCCATTCATCGACTACACAGTATATGGAATTCTTTTCGAGCATCCAAAGGAAGCTACTTCGATCAGAAGATGTTCCCTCAGGTTCTATTTTGATACAACCACCAAAATGTTGTACCCTCGATCCTACGAAGGTCTCTTGTTACGATGCTTATCGGATTCAGAATTATGACAAGCCCTCCCCGAAGCTCATGACGGCGTATGTAGAGCACATCAGCCTGGTCCAAAGTTACAAGACCGTCTTAAAAAATGGGCTACTATTGGTTAGCGATGGTGGCAGAGGCTATTGACTATGCAAGAAAGTGCCAAGCGTGCCAAATCCTTGCCAATTTTATCAATCAGCCCTCCGAGTTCCTACAACCAACGGTAACATCATGGCCGTTCAAAGCATGGGGAATGTACATTATCACCAATAAGCCCACCTTCGTCTAAGGGATATTGGTTTATTTTGGCCATCACAAATTACTTCTCTAAGTAGGCGAAGGCAGTTCCACTCGTTGAAGTAAAGATATCGAACGTGATTAGCTTCATCAAATATCACGTTATCTATCGCTTCGGGTTGCCATGAAGGATCATCCACGATAATGGTCCACATTTCGCGAGTCATGATTTTTACCGGTTCTGCGAAAAAAAATTGTAATGCCCCCAGGCCCAAAATATGTAGGACTAGAAATACGTAACATGCCAGTTACGCATTCGACTAGACTCTAGTCCGACTTGAATATGTATAAGCTGTATTATAATGTTCACTATCTAAATAATCAAGTAAATATAAATATCTAAGCCTTAATCCACAATGAACAAAATACAACAAGAATTAGCTATATGTGCTAAAGTCGGCCGCCCAATAAAATATAAGCTTGAATAGACTCAAGAAATGAATATAAGTCTATAAAACTATGCTACATCAGTAGATGAATAAAAAAATATGAATAAATAACCATAACTACAGTATAAATGATATAAGTACCTAGCACCCATGACCGCATGATAAAGCAACACAAATCAGCAGCTCCAGGCAAGCTCCACAACGGTCTATGCTGCAAAACTGGCAAGGGACCAGGTCCTTAGAGGGACGTAACAAGGTACAAGAAATAACATGCCAAAGTAGAATAGTATAATGCCACATACTCAAGGGTAAACTACTGTAACCATCTAAGTGATGTGCACATGAGACCATCACTCGTACTTAGGCTGAAACCACTACAGGCTTTGTGTCGGGGAGCACATTGAGCAAGTAATATCACGTATTCCAGTATATGTGCCAAAAATCAGGTATCTCCAATAGTATAGTATATATATATAAAATCATAATCAACATGTAGTATGGTGTGTCTTTTTCAACCCAATGTAACTTTATGTCTCATATCCAAGATGTCTCATGTCCATAACACGCAAGATCATGACCTCTAGCTAGTACAACGAGTCATAATAATATCTCAATAATATTCAAGTCTCATATCACGAATCCTGTAAGCCTATACAGAATTACTATGAATATCTCACAAAAGATTCTGTCATATGAAATAGTGTCAAGTGTCCTACGTTATGGCATACTTGTTAAAGCAAGCATGCAAAAGTATAAGATCGTGGAACCAACTCTCTAAGTGACGTTACACGACTTCGCGTACGACATCGACACTTGAATCTTGTTCGGATGCTAAGCAATGTCTCATGGTCCTAGGTTGATCAGGCATATCACTAGAATATATAAATATAAAAAGAAACACAAGCAAATAATATAACAGGATCTACTGCAAGTTTGACAAGGTACACTTGCCTGGATTCTGATTCCGTCAACTACTCCTAAAAAAGTAGAATATACAAATATGCCTCCGGATGCTGAAACAAATATCACAAATATTTTCAAAATACTTGAAAAAGCTATGATTGACTACCCATAAGTCCAATTTGGACATAGGGACAGAATTGACAGTTTTGGGTCAAAGTAGGGTCCACATGTGGCCCACTTCGCACCAAAAAATATGCCAGAGATAAAGTTCTCCAATTTTAGCAAAATTAGTATCTACAAGTCTAGAACGATGGTGCAAACTCAACAGTGTGTCCAAAATTGGATTCCGGTGATTCGGTCACAAAATTACCCGTTAAGTGGAACAATGGGGCCCGCAAAAAGGTGTTTTATCAACGTTCTCAGAATCGAACCAAACTTGGTCACAGGACCAGCATAACACTGTGAAACTGATAGCATTAGTTTTATTGTGAAACGACAAGCACACACGAAGATATTATAAGTGTTAGAATAGATCGATACGATATTTTTTGACGGATACGTGTTGATTTTGGTGCGCACGCACATCCAAATCAAGTTTCATAAAATCTCACACGTTCGCATTGACCATACCCTTCTTTCAGTGAAATCATGATGCGACAAAGTTCCTTCGTTTGGTGGGACGCACCCCGTATCGAGAAAATTTAGTTTTATGAAATCAAGTTTTTGACAGATTTCAGTAGTAAATAAATTACAGAATAAATTGAATTAAAAGAAAGTGTTTAAAGAGATTAAAACTAGGTTATGCTGTCTAGAAGTCTGTTCAAGTAGAATTTTAGCATCATGTGTCATTATGGAGATAACGGAACTCAAACATGCATACCTGGAACAGTTTATTTTCCTAAAACTAAGTTATTTTTTCCTTTTTTGTGTCGCAATTTGCGATCCGCGATCGACACAGGACACGATAAGCTAAACTAATTAAACGGGATTCAGGGGGGTCATGTGGTCTTCACATAGGATTCAACGATTTGCTGTTTAGTTTACTGTACAGGGAGAAAAGGACATGGGAAGAAGGGTACCTTGTTTAGGTCTGCTGCTCGCAATTTCGTTTACGTTTGTTCATGGAGGCGAGCGGCGGCGGTTGACAACGATCGTTAGTGGTCGACGGTGGTGGAGGGTTCATCTAGATGCAGGGGAGATGGTTGAGGGTTGTGATCTAATAGGGTTATATCGGGAGTGAAATGGGTTAGAATAGGAATCGAGAGGGTCGGGGGTTTCAGGGATTTGATTGGAGGAGTCGAGGGGGAAGTTACTGTAGCTGGACGGGTTGTGTGTCTGGGTTGTTATCGTGTACGGGTGGGTTTCTGGTTTGGTTTAGGGTTTAGGGTTTAGTTTAGTTTTATTAAAATTATTATATTAACCATATATATATGTATATATATAGACATTAAAAAAAAGGTTTGAACCCCAAATAATTTCCAAGAAAATTCTATAATGTTTTAATAATAGTTGTACACCAAAAAATATATTTTCTGTATAATATTTATAATTGCTTAAATATACATAATTATCTCTCCATGAATTAATATTTTCTAATTAGCTAAAAATAATAAAAATTCTTAATCTCAATAATTACATAATACCAATAATAAAATTAAAAAATTAAAAAATTAGGCGGTTTACAATCTATCCAACTTATAAAAATTTTGTCCTCGAAATTAATGATAATCGTGATAAAAAGATTTTAGTTAAGTAAGGTTGCACTTGATTATCAAAAGATGGGGTACGTAGTTACCAGTGGGATCCTAGTTTGATGTCATATTCTAATAGAAAGGATATACTTAGTTTCAGTTACTACCCAACTTATAGAAATTAAGTTGGAAGAAGAAACTATAGTCATGATCATATTTTTAAGGGTTTTAGAAAGTCTAACTTCAAGGAGGGATACGAGATGATGAGAATTTTGTGACTGTTGTCACAGCCTATCAAAGGAAATCTAGGTACTACCATGGCGTTAATGAGTCAATAACTCTATAAAGAAAGTTTACTAGTTCTCATTTTTTCTAATGAGTTTGTAAGACAATAAGAAATATCATAGCCAAATACAACTAGGATGAGATGGTACCAAGGAATACTTCATCATATATCATTGATGACGATGAATGGTTCAGCAATAAGCGTCAAAAGCTGATATAATTTGTCTAGGTGATTAATATTGTGTAGAGAGTACATGAGCTTATTTGATTGCAACACAAGTGTCATGGACGTTGTTTGGATCGAGTAGGCTACGGGTATATTGGTGGTTAGGATAATTGGGTTGTCGATGTACAATTTAATTTAATTGCAACAGAACTGACTAATTAAGTATAGGTTTTATAGAAGGAGATATTCCATAAATGTTGTGCTATCTATATGGAGCATGAGAGTGTATACTTGGGCTTAACAGCTGGATCATGAGTGAAGTAGGTCCAGTTAGGCTCATAAATCTTGAAGTTGTCAGAACAATTACTTCGATGTTGCGTATTAAAATTACCCACAAAGGAAAAGGATATCTATGTGTCATTTGGGTGCACAATTGCGTCCCGAATATTGTGCGACTAAGACAAAGTATGAGAAGATGAGTTTTTAAGTGATTGTCATATCATAGGTGTAGAGTGGCTAGTCTAGGTCATAAGAGTGAAAGTTGTTGGAAAGGAAATGATAGTGTTGTGCTCCAAATATCCGAGCCACAACCAAGGTAGTAAGGATACAAAATTAAAGAGGTAATTCAATCTGTTTGAAATTAATCCTAATTAATTCCAAATAAATTCAAATTTACCCTAAAATTATAAAATAATCTTATACTAAAACCTGGGGCTACGATCTACCCAACTTATAAAAATTAAGTTAAATTCTAAAATAGTCAGGGTCCTGCTATCAAGATTTCTGGAAGGGCCTATTTACTAATAAGCATTCAAGAGTTCTAGGATCTACTCACCATAATCAAATATTCTCTAAGGGGATCTAGATATTATCTGGGTGCTATTGGTTGATAACTCTATAAAAAAAATTACTACCCAAACAATATTTCTCCTATAGTTCATGTCTTCAACAAAACATAATAAAAGATTTGGTCGGGTATAACTAGGGCAATGTGGTATAGAGACTTTGATCACTGCATGGCATTGATAACGAAGGGACAAATCGAAGGAATCACAAAGGAAGGAATCTATCGACCAAGCTAAGAGAATTTTAAGATAAGTCTAGAATGTATGGTCACGTGATTGAATAAGGTACGATTAGACATCTGGAGAATCAAGTCACAGTGACTAGATCAGGAAATTAGAAATAGAAAAGAACTGATACCTATAGTGAGATGGATATTAATACCATAAAGAGGGTACTAACTAAAAGATTAATTTGCTACTAGAGCACGACTGGGAAGGAAAGAAGGATATACTCAATGGTTATAATTAGAAGGATCTTTGTTGCAAAAGCACAAGACTATATATGCAAAACAAGATAATAATTTGATTGAAGGAAAGGAATGCAGTCGAGGAAGTAATACAACTAATCCTTAAACTCAATACTATATTAATATAAGTTATATTCTATATAACCTCTCTCATCCTATTGGCTACCTACTTTTGACTATAGGTAAACAATATATGATCCTTCATCTTTCTCGCATATTCCTAACTTAGTAGGTAAGGGTCTAAACTAAGCATGTACTTAGGTCTATCACTCATGGCATACTATTCGCTAAGGATACTCTTCAATACTCATATAATCTTCAATTGGAATATCTACCTTTTTTCGTACAACTTACCCCATTCTGTTGTCTATCTCTTTGTATTGTTGTTCATCTAGTCTCTGCCATCTAAAATCTATCTTCCTTATGAGAATCTTCCAGCTAGGCTACTACCCTATTACACAAGCATGATGTCATGGTTATCTTGAAGAAATTTTGTTCGAACTCAATATGATGATAAAATTTCTAAAATCCAAAAATCTATCGCCTATGATAAATTGGAAATAGGTTCTCATCACCTACTACTAAGGATAGGCCTAGTAAGCTTATACCCTATTAGTCAAAAATCTAAATTCCTGGCTCTAATTACTTTATGTGTAAACCCACAATATCCATCTATCATTCCTATAAGACTTTCATCTTCCATATACACTCCCCTACCATGTGTAAATATATAATCTAAGGGTCTTGTGATAATCCTTTACAGAATAACCAACAAGTCAGTATGTGATTCTGAACCTGTATTTAATTTCTTGAAGTTCGTATCACTTCGAGACTGATCGACAATTTATACTCGCACCAAGTTCTCAAAATTCCAAAAGCATTACAGTTCATAATTGCAAAAATTATTATCACAATCCCTTCTCCTTGATACAACCATAATATATTTCCCTTATCATTTATTTCCTACGCACCTTCATATCCTTTTAGTATGTTAATCTTGTTTTCAACTTTAAGCTTCGCCAATCATGACCCAGTACTTTTTGCTTCATAGTATAGACCTTCTAGGGAACTTTCGAGTGATAAATTCTTCATTCCTTCCTAGATCCTTCTCTTAATTTAAAATTCTCAAGGTCATGTACTCCTCGTGAATCTCTTTAGGTTACCATTTTACCTTCTTCACCCTAAGATTTCTTCTAGTTTATTCCATGTATACCCTTCATCCAAACTATATGGTTACCATCTTATTATAGCTTGTTATCTATTATAGAAAAAAACTATCAGAGAATATACTCACCTGGGGTCCTTAGCTGGCAATATCAATATTCTGCTCCTGAAGTCTTGCAGGACGATCCAATGGTCCTATATACATATAATATAATATAATACAGAATCAGCCATTACACTAGCACACACAATATAATTACGCTGAATTCAGCAGCTACACTAGGGTGACACTGGTCAACTAGGGTCAAGTGTGCGTCTAGTTGCACGGTTGTTATGTCTGAAAATGCTGTGCAAAACAGATAGTCAAAATAATATGGGCTCGCCAGTAAGTCAGTATACATAAGGCAGTCTACTCGCAGTCACTCAGGGTCACAGGTCAAATGTAACTACGGGATACCCATAACTAATACTAGGGTCTCACAGTATATATAAATATATATATTCTTAACTAGCATAGCATTTAATTACCATATAGTATATATACACCTACTTAATATATATATCTATATATACCAAGTTGAAGAATATATATATACTAAACATATATATATATGTAACAAATTAAGAAATATATACATATATATATATATATATATATATATACATATATATATATATACATATATATATATATGTTTTGGATAATATAAACGAGAAAAGATTTGATAAATGCGGAAAATGAGGTCTTGTACGAAGACCCGCCCTTCTTTTATGTTTACAAACAAGATTGTACAAATTTGATCCTACACGAGAATTTTTAAGTACAATTTATTTAATCTGGGTGAATATTGCTATAGGTGTCTGATCTGCAGTCGATTACTTTAGCCCTTTGACCACACGATATTGAAGAAGTGCCATGGAAGACAGGTAGCAGCTTCGAGGGTTGCTAAAGAGGGTGGATGACCGATGCCAAAGTCGTAAATCCCTTCTCTTTGCCTGAGCTCTGGATTCTCCTCTCTCTCTCTCGACCGTTGGATCTGGTACTGGATCTCTTGATCAGTTTTCAGACCTAACTTCTTCGACCCTCCAATTTGTCGACCTTGTTCCTCATTGATAGAGGTCTCTGTTTATAAGGTTTTAGTGACAGTGACCACTCAATCGGTATAAAAACCGAGTAGTGGAAAGTACAGCACCCTTTTACACAACGGTTAAAATAACCAAAGCCTGCGTATAGATGATCCTTTGAATGATCGTGTGACGCGGGTCCAATTAAGGGACAAAATGCGTATAACTGCTACGAAGATCATGGCGTAAAAGCCACGCAGGTAGGTATCCCTCGTGTAGAAGAGGTTGGCATAGAAGCCAATGTCTGTCACCATGGCATAGAAGCCAAATAGTTATCAAACCGGTATAGAAGCCGAATAGACGTAGAAGCCGAGTGGTCATAGAGGCCGAGTAGGCGTAGAAGCCGAGTGGTCATAAAGGCCGAGTAGGCGTAGAAGCCGAGTAGGCACAGAAGGCCGAATGGGCATAGAAGCCGAGTAGGCACAGAAGGCCGAATGGGCGTAGAAGCCGAGTAGGCACCGAAGCTGAATAGGCGTAGAAGTCGCTGCATAACGTGCCAGAGTGATGATGTGGACGTTTTAGCCGAAATTATAGCTCTTTGTAGATAATCAGATCTCTCGCATTAAATGCAAAAATCTGCCCCCGTTCTGTGTATTAAATACAGATGCTTGTCTTTAAGATTTGCCATCATCCTGCGCATTAAATACAGATACGCACCTTGAATCGTATGAGAAGAGTAACCGCTATCTTGGCAGTCTGTTCGTCTTCTACGGAGCGTAAGGAGCTCATGTTTGCCTGTGTAAAACTAGGCAACGTATTCTCTTGTGTGCGTAGGAGCAGCTCTCGCAAAGGGGATGTCACTAAACGACGGTTCAGTGACATTTAATTAAATCTTCTGCATTAAATGTGGAGATCTGCCATCATCTTGCACATTAAATACAGAGGCGTATTTTGAAGGTCTGCCACCCTTCTGTGCCTCAAATGCAGAGACGTGCCTCAGGCATCTGTCAGTATTCGGCGCATTAATTGCAGAGACGTGCCTTGAGAAACTGTCACCGCTCTGTGCATAAAATGCAAAGACGCATCTCGAGTCCCGTACGGAGTACAGCTTTTGACGTGGCAGGCGGTTTGTCTTCTGTGGAGCGTAAGGAGCTCTCATCTGCCTGTGTAAAACTAGGCAGCGTATTCCTCTGTGTACGTAAAAGCGGTTTACGCAAGGGAAATGGCAGTAAATGACAGCTTGGGTTGCAGTGCCGCGCCATCATTATAGCCGTCGCCTGGGTAGTCGAGCAGTATCCCTTTGTCAGAAGTCGAGACGTCAGGTTCATTGTAGAGAATACGAAGCGTCCCTCGTACACTTTAATGCTGCTTTGAAAGAGGATGAGTTTTATGCCATAAAGGCGATGACGCACCCTGTTTACGCTGAAGCAGCCTGGACATACTGCCCTACGCGGATGGTCCTCGAGCCTATATTTCACGCTGCACTTGGCGGAGAAGCTCTGATGGCAAGTTGAAGGCTCTGATGTCCTCTGTTTATGCTGCTTTGCATCAATATACAGCGTAGAGCTATCAAGCGTATTTTTCATGCTTCTACAAGACCCCCTTCAAAGCTTTTAAATTTCTCGTAATTTGAAACGCTTTAAATGAAGCATGACCCACTCCTCGTAACTCGAAATGTTTCTGAATGGAGTTTTGAAATGGTCGAGGCTGTCTTTATGACGAATTTATTGGGGATCGGTGCTCTCTCTCGCCTATAAAAAGGCTAAGGAGTTCTCCTGTTCTTCCCACACTTCCTTCATCATATAGAGATGACGGCCGAAGTTCGTCGGGTCGACTTGAGGAAGAAGGAGATCATGCTCTTCCAGCATGTAAGGAGCCAAAAAGACGACGTCTTCGAGCAAATGTCCTCTGCAACGATGGATCATGGAAGGATATCATAGCCTCCTTTGCTCGGGATAATCAGCAACTTTGTATGGTGGTTCTTCGGGAGAGATGAAGGGTCACATTTCGCCATGCCGCTTGCAAGTGGCACCTTCTCCCGTTACCTCCGGAGATGAGAGCAGCAACTAGCTCTGACCTTGGGTATTGAGTTGGGTGAAATACCTCAACTCAATTTGTCATGGTGCACGGAGCATGGGATCTGCATAATTTCGGCAGGCCCAGTTCCGTATTCTCCTTCCATTTATCATTTTAGTCGGTTGCGGAAATCGACCAACTGCTGGAAGAAAGATGAAGAATTGGCGCCCATGCAAGAACCTGGTAGAGCAGATTCTGGGGGGTGGCCTTCCGACGACGATGAGAAAAATCCTTTTGTAGACGGGATTTTCCTCATATGTAGTCATGAAAATGAAGAAAAACCCTTGTAGATTGGATTTCCCTCATATGTAATCATGACTTTAATTTTAATAAAATTGTCTTTCTTCCGTGGATATGATCATCTTGCCATACTTTGTTGCTGTGAAGTCTGAATATGTGTAGCTTCGACACGTCTGATTCTTTACGCCGACTCTGTTTAGAAAGAGTGCTAGGTCATGTCCTATCTTCTACGCATAACTAGGGATGCGTAGAAAGCCGCTTTAGCATTTGAGTGTTCGAACTGTCCTGCTGTTTAGAAGTGAGGAACCGCGTAAAATTCTGAACTGTTACTTCTAATAACAAAATTTCTTTGTCCAGACATCATCTTCAAGAATGATTTCTCGAAAATCCTTTGGAATAGGGCAAGAAATGGCTGTCAAACTGATTTGCCATCTTGGTAGATGAAATATTCAGACTGGAGTCTGGATGAACTTCGAATCGACCCATGAAGAAGAGTAATTTTTCAATATTTGAACTTTGTATGCTTCGGGTACTTGGGATATATTAAGGTCAAGAAGAAGTATCTTTTGTGTGAACTCCTGTAATTGACCTCCTTGAGGATCGTTCAGATGTACGCGTACTCTGGCGTGCATATCTTTCAGATGTGCGGAAAGTCATGGAGCACGAGATCATAAGTTGGCAGCCTCTGAGCATAAACTAAACACCATCGAGTGTGAAATAATAGACTTGTAGTTCCTGAGCGTGAAGTCGTAGGTTTGTAGCCTCTCGAGCATAAAAGCTACCGAGCACAAAGGCATCCGGGCGTAAAACCCGACTTGTAGCTGTCGAACGTAAAGTCGTAGATTCGTAGCTGTCGAGCGTAGAAAGCTCCTTAGCGTAGAACTGCAGATTTGTTGCTTCTGAAAAGAAAATTTTCCGAGCGTGAAGTCCTGGATCCATCGCCTCCGAGCATAAACTAAGCACCACCGAGCGTGAGATCATCGATTTGGTATTTGCTGAGCGTGAAGTCGTAGGTCGGTAGCCTCTCGAGCATAAAAGCTACCGAGCACAAAGGCATCCGGGCGTAAAACCATAGACTTATAGCTTACGAGTGTAAAACTGTTGATTCGTAGCTGTTGAACGTAGAAAGCTCCTTAGCGTAGAAACCATGAACCTGCTTTGCGCGAAAAACTTTTCAAATTTGCCGACTGTCCGCCTTCTCTGAATAAATAGGCTGACGTGGGACCCAATCATAACCGAATATTAATTAGGAGATTTGGTTCGGGGTCCGAGGAGTTCATCCAAACTCTATATATATCCCAAGTTTCTGAGAGAAAAACTTTCCATCCGTCTTCTGCGAGAGAAAGCTTTCGACTGTTCGAGTTCTTCTCCGTTTCTTCTTCGAGTCTTCAAAGTTTCCAGTAATGGCTTCGAAACAAACTTTCTCCGCTAAGGGAAAGAAGGTTGATTCTTCTTCTCGTTCTTCGGCCCAAGCGAGAGCGTCTCTGGTTGGACAAGGTGAACTTTATTCTGAGCGGAGCATCCCACCGACGAGTAGTGCACCCGGCCTGGAAGGTAGAGCTCTTAGAAAAAAGAAAGAATGACTGAAAATCCTTCGCACATGTTGAACGTGACCGCGCTAGGTCATCTTCTGTGCTGATAGCCTCTTTGAGGAAGATGATGCACGAAGACGTTTCATCTTTTACGCTCACATTTCTAATGTGTCAGCGTAAGAACTCCATTTTTTTCCGCAGTCGAGCGTAAAAGCTCTGACTGCCGAAAACTTGGTGTATACTATTAAAATTTGAGTTTTATGCCTGTGGATGAAAATCCTGGCGTAATAACTCAATTTAATCAATCTGGCGTAAAGCATAGACCATATACTGCCATTCTTTACGTTTTAAGGAAATGGATTCCAGCGTAAAGGCTCAAGTTTCACAGTCTCGGCGTAGAGCACGGACTGTTGATTTTCCTTTTTGGCGGATGCTGCAAGTCCCGAAATGTCTAGTTCGGAACTGATGTGTTTCTTCTATGCTTTTGTAGTTAACTTGCATGAGTCTCCGCTGGCTAAAGTGATGGGCTCTGCCGCCGGGATGATGCACTCCAACTATTTGGAGGATCTGTCACACGTGACATTTTCTATCTCCGGGCCCCAGTATCCCGAAGGAAGGGCAATTCTGATATCGGCTCAGGACGAGCGAATGCTGCTAAGCATGATCAACGGGGAGCCCCTAACGTACGTAGACAGGGAGAAATACCTGAAGCCGGCTTTCCTCTTCGGGGACATGATTGACAAGCAGTCCCAGACAAAGCCCAAGAGAGAACTCTGGGTTTTCCCTGCCGAGGGTTTGGTCTTGTATCTACCCAATATACCGAGAGACTACCCCATCTTGGCCTTCTCCCATTCTATGCATCCCAGGAAGATATCGTGGACGCTGACCCCCGATCTTCACGGCAAGCCAGGGAAGATCTTTCATCTGAGAGGAGCTGACCAGGGGTCGTTTGTCAGCCGCCCTTCTGGCTCTGTGACGCTGTTGAGGGGGCTGTACTCGGGCAGTATCCCGAGTGAAGACAGTTTGGTGATCCAGCTGGTCCAGTTACTGACTTTTTGTAATGATTTTATGGGGCATGGGGGAGTATACCCTAAGGTGAACCCTCGGTGTGGCGGGTGGATCACCCCTTCAAACCTTCGATGGGCTCGTTTAGTTGATTGGGCCTTGAAGCATTTCCAGACCGAGTTGGAGAACATCGGTCTGTTTGCAGCTGTAAGTGCTACCAGTGTTGGGTTACCTCCTAACCCTAACATGTTTCTGGCGCTGATGGAGCGATAAATTTTGCTTACCGGGACTTTCGCCACTCCACTGGGGGAGTTGGGATTGGCCCTGCATGAGATGGCAGAGATCTCGAGACTGCCGATGGGGGATACTCCATATGAAGAGCATGTTCCTATGAACCGGGAGCTGGGGGTTTCAGACCCTCGAGTAGTAGAAGTGTACCAGGAGTTGATGTGCCACTACCTCGCTTGTACCACTTTTTATGACAAGCCCTCATATTTGGCTCACATCAGCAAATGGACGTCTTACCTCTTCTTTCACCGGTCCAGGACTGCTAAGCTGGAGAAGGTATTGAAGGGCAAGGATCTGCCTGTGAATCCCCTAGCGTACTTAATGCTCAGGTAGTCGACGATCTCATAGTGGATGCTGGGGCTCCGGACCGGTTTCTCGACGAAGGGACAGGAAAGTATCCTGAAGGCACTAAGGCCTATAGTTATTTGAGGCATTATCACAGGCCTCTGTCCAGGGAGGCTCAACTGGCTGGCTTCCTTTCCATATGCCTGCGCCGAGTAGTAGTGCCTGGCGTCGCATCTGCAGACCGCATTCACCGTAATACGCTATGGCCTTCAGTGCGTCTGATGTTCGGGGCAAGACTGGGCTTGCTCCCTGCCATGGTGTGTCGTATACAAGCTGGCCTGAGGGCCATGATTGACGGGCTGCTCGTCGATAAAATTTGGCGTGATAACTTTCCCAGGATAGAATTACCATATCTATATTTGATGGGGTGGTTAATTCTCCATAACCCCCGGGTGATGTCTCCCGGTTTCGGTAGTAGTTCGGGGGGTAGTTTCTTGTTGAACTACCAGAAGTCTTCCTGGAACGTGAATACAGTTATAGACTGTCAGCGGGCGCTAGGCTTCAGTCATAGTTGGAAGCTTTTCTGCACTGTCCCTCTTGTACATCGTAATCAGTCGGGGATTAGGCTTGAGGATTCAGGTAGAGAGAAGAGCATTCTTTCTCCCGAAGATTTTAATGGGTTGGTCTGTATTAGACCCTCCCATCTGCTGTACAGAAGCGAAGATCATTGCTTCTTGGAGCCCTACTTGCCCAGCAGAGTCGCCATCTTATTTTGGATAATATAAACGAGAAAAGATTTGATGAATGCAGAAAATGAGGTCTTGTACGAAGACCCGCCCTTCTTTTATGTTTACAAACAAGATTGTACAAATTTGATCCTACACGAGGATTTCTAAGTATAATTTATTTAATCTGGGTGAATATTGCTATAGGTGTCTGATCTGCAGTCGATCACTTTAGCCCTTGGACCACACGATGTTGAAGAAGTGCCATGGAAGACAGGTAGCAGCTTCGAGGGTTACTAAAGAGGGTGGATGCCCGATCCCAAAAGTCGTCAATCCCTTCTCTTTGCCTGAGCTCTGGATTCTCCTCTCTATCTCTCTCTCTCTCTCTCTCGACCGTTGGATCTGGTACTGGATCTCTTGATCAGTTTTCAGACCTAACTTCTTCGACCCTCCAATTTGTCGACCTTGTTCCTCATTGATAGAGGTCTCTATTTATAGAGTTTTAGTGACAGTGACCACTCAATCGGTATAAAAACCGAGTAGTGGAAAGTACAGCACCCTTTTACACAACGGTTAAAATAACCAAAGCCCGCGTATAGATGATCCTTTGAATGAGCATGTGACACGGGTCCAACTAAGGGACAAAACGCGTATAACTGCTACGAAGATCATGGCGTAAAAGCCACGCAGGTAGGTATCCCTCGTGTAGAAGAGGTTGGCATAAAAGCCAATGTCTGTCACCATGGCATAGAAGCCAAATAGTTATCAAACTGGCATAGAAGCCGAATAGGCGTAGAAGCCGAGTGGTCATAGAGGTCGAGTAGGCGTAGAAGCCGAGTGGTCATAAAGGCCGAGTAGGCGTAGAAGCCGAGTAGGCACAGAAGGCCGAATGGGCCTAGAAGCCGAGTAGGCACAGAAGGCCGTATGGGCGTTGAAGCCGCTGCGTAACGTGCTAGAGTGATGATACGGACGTTTTAGCTGAAATTACGGCTCTTTGGAGATAATCAGATTTCTCGCATGAAATACAGAGATCTGTCCCCATCCTGTGCATTAAATGCATATGCTTGTCTTTAAGATTTGCCATCATCCTACGCATTAAATACAGATACGCACCTTGAATCGTGTGTAAAGAGTAACCGCTGTCGTGGCAGTCTGTTCGTCTTCTGCGGAGCGTAAGGAGCTCATGTTTGCCTGTATAAAATTAGGCAGCGTATTCCCTTGTATGCGTAGAAGCAGCTCTCACAAAGGGGATGTCACTAAACGACGGTTCGGTGACATTTAATCAAATCTCCTGCATTAAATGTGGAGATCCGCCATCATCCTGCGCATTAAATACAGAGGCGTATTTTGAAGGTCTGCCACCCTTCTGTGCATCAAATGCAGAGACGTGCCTCAGGCATCTGTCAGTATTCGGCGCATTAATTGCAGAGACGTGCCTTGAGAAACTGTCACCGCTCTATGCATAAAATGCAGAGATGCGCCTTGAGTCCCGTATGGAGTGCAGCTTTTGATGTGGCAGGCGGTTTGTCTTCCGTGGAGCGTAAGAAGCTCTCATCTGCCTGTGTAAAACTAGGCAGCATATTCCTCTGTGTATGTAAAAGCGGTTTATGCAAGGGGAATGACAGTAAATGACAGCCTGGGTTGTAGTGCCGCGCCATCATTATAGCCGTCGCCTGGGTAGTCGAGCAGTACCCTTTGTCAGAAGTCGAGACATCATGTTCATTGCAGGATTTGACAAGTTCATTGTAGAGAATACGAAGCGTCCCTCGTACACTTTAATGCTCTTTGAAAAAGGATAAGTTTTACGCCATAAAGGCGATGACGCACCCTGTATACGCTGAAGCAGCCTGGACATACTTCCCTACACGGATGGTCCTCGAGCCTATATTTCATGCTGCGCTTGGCAGAGAAGCTCTGATGGCACGTTGAAGGCTCTGAAGTCCTCTGTTTACGCTGCTTTGCATCAATATACAGCGTAGAGCTATCCAGCATATTTTTTATGCTTCTACAATATATATATATATATATATATATATATATATATATATATATATATATATATATATAATATACATATATATACCAAACTGAAAGATATACGCATACACGTACGTATAAGTATACGAGATTGGGTTTATTTCAAACATGTGCGCGCAGGAACAAGGTGTTCGTGTCGAGGTCGTCGAGATAAAACTGCTGTCCACTCTGGCGTGTTTGGCGGTCATGTAGGCGGATCTGGACGTTGGCTCCAGCGAGTTATGCGTTCAGTCAGGCGGTCGAGGTTTTGTGGGTCATCGACGGGGTCGAAGTACAGCAGGTTATGGCGAACGGGACAGCGAGTGTGGCGTTTGGCAGCGAGGCTTCCGACGGGTGCGGCATTTCGGCGAAAGTCGTGCTCCTCAAGTCGAGTGCTTCAGGCGATGGCTTGGCTCTAGTTCAGCGAGGATGTGATGAGGGGAGGTGGAAGAGAACAGGGTGGCAGCGGGTTCAGTCTAATTGGAGGAGAACGACAGGTCGGGGCCGTTCAGGTTGTTTGCAGAGGGGTTCTGTTCCGGCGGGTTGCAGGTGGGCTGGCGAGTGCAGTCGGGACAACGGCTCAGTGCAGACGTCGGGTTGAGCAGCGGGGTCAAGTGCTTCTGTCTCCGGCGGGTTTGGTGATGGGTCAAGGCAGACGAGCGAGATGTGAACTCCGACGAGTTCCTGGTAGAAACGGCAGGAGGAGTCTCTGGTCGAGGCATTGAAGGAGGGGTGGAGTAGTGTGCTGGGTTCACGACGGGTTAACTCCGGTGAGGGGTCAGTTGGAAGAAGAAGAAGATGATGGGGGAACAGGAGATGGTTGGGGAGAAGACTCGGCTGTGTCTTAGGTTTAAAAGAAAAGGAAAAATAAAGAAAAAGGAAAAGGAAAAGGAAAATAATATATATATATATATATATATATATATATATATATATATATATATATATATATATATATATATATATACATGTAAGGTGTTGGGTTGACCTAGAAATTTGGTCCACAAACTCCTTGGAAAAAGGGCTTCCCATGTAGATATTTCAAGGGCTAGGATTACATCGTTTGAAAATGGATGGCTAGGATTGCATTGCTTCAAAATAATAGAGGGCTATGGTTTGAGGAGGTTGATGTTAAGTTTTACACACTCCTAAAAATTATAAAAAAATTTACATGAGAAAGAAATGGATTTCTTCATGTGTTATGTCCAATGGAGTGAAAACCTTAATGCACTTTTGCATAAAAGTGCCTAACAATTTGAAAATTGCACAAAGTTGGATTTTGGTTTAATTTAATTAAAATTAATGCAATAGGTGTTCTAAAATTAATTAGAAGTACATGGGGCTAAATTTAGATGGAACACAAGTATCATCGACGTAGAAGACTCAGAGTAGAATATTATCCAAATTTGGGTTGCACGAAATGGGTCGAGATTGTATCTCCAATTTCGATCGGAATGCACAAAGATACAAAGTTGAATTTATTGGAATTAAGAATAAACATCTGTGACGAAAATTGTGACTAAAATATAGCACAAGAGAGAATAATTATAAGTTACACAAAGGTCAGAATAGAAGCCGGGCACGTCTAGGACAAGGGTGTAAAATTTGTTGGAAGACAAAAGCTAGGGTAGCACTCCAAATATCGAAGCAATGGTAATGCGCACAATTAACTAAAATTATGGCTATTAAATATAAATAAATGTCATGCAATTATTTAAAATAAATACACACAATAGTTAAAATATATAAAAAGACAAAAATACTCCTATTTCAGAATGTGGTGGTGACACGGATCTTCAACTGGCGGCTTGACTTGCGCCAGATAGGTGTCTGCATTCTGTAATGCCTCATTGAGTATAGCCTAAGTATTTCTGGAGAGCCGGAGCAACTCGTAGAGTAAAAATTTTGCCGGTGTGTTGGCTAATTGTGCCACGATACCAAAATTATAGGGCTTCTCCAGGTCTTGAGTAGTTTTCTTGCGTAACGTTTGTCAAAGCGAGCCTCATTTTGCATGGGTTTGTCTGTTATTGGAGGCTAGGATGGTCCCTATTGGACATAGCGGGTACGGTGGGTACAATCATTGCAGATCTCTTTCATCGAAAGTGTTATAGTCCCGCTGGTAGGTCACGCCTGACCTAATCGCCCCTGTCATGGCTTCTTCCATGGTGTGAGATACCATATGGCAGGACTTGAACTTCTTGTCTTTGGACTTGATGGCAGAAGATGTCGCTGACTGCGTCAAGTCTTGAATGAGGTCCGGATGGACCCACATAACCATTCCTCATGGTGTGGTGAGAGGTATTAGCCTTGCCTTTTGGTCTCGAGCTGGTAGAAGATTAACAATTTCCATAATTGCCCAGGGAATTTGAATTACCCCGTCTTGGGTTTCCGTTGGTGGGAAGTTACCAAACGGTAGGGATACCATGTTAGTGGTAATCATCACGTCAATAAAATCCAAGGATAAAGCCTTGGTGTTAATCAGACGTTGGATGTATCGCTTCAAGGTATAGCACTCCTGTGTTGGGTGGTGGACGTAGCGGTAGAAGTGGAAGTACTTCAGGTCATTCATGTATACCGCTTTCGGTTGGAGCTTGATGTCGGGGAGGCAAATCTTACCTCCTTGCATCAGCATGTTAAAGATGGATTTGGCATCACCATCTTCAAAGGAGTAGGTCTCATTTGGTATTGGAGGCTCTGCTTGCTTTTGCTTAGACTTCTTTGTTACGTTGGCGACCATAGCCTGCTTTCCTTTTGTATCACGGTTGTTGTTGCAGCTGTTGTTGTTGTTGGCAGGATGTTTACCCTTTTTCTCAGCCATAGGGATATGGATTCCCAAGCATCGAGCATCTTTGAGCTTTTTTTTAGCGTTGACAGTACTTACAGTGAATGTTGTCAAGTCCTTGGACTAGCTCTTGCCCACCCAGAGGCTGACTGTCGGAAGCATATTTTTCAGGCACATCTCCATTAGTGTAGCCTCAGGATTGCCAGGGGAAACCTTAGCACCGTTTGTCAGAATCGCTCGATGTAGTTTCGTGTTAGCTCCTTTTTACCCAGGGCGACATCTATCAGAGATGACATCGTCATGTTATTTCTATCCTCATAGAATCAGTTGAGGAACAGACGCTTGAGGTCATCAAATAACGAGATACAATTGTCTTTGAGACTATAGAACCAGTCGAAAGCTACCCCCGACAAAGACCCGACGAAGAGTCTGGTAAGGATAGCATCATTACGAGGTAAGTGTCCGTTGTGATATCAAAGTAGCTCATAAACCGGCGAGGGAAGAACTTTTCGTAGAACGAGTTGATGTTGAAGGTTTTATACTTGGGTAGATATGGTACGTCCCTTCATTCTGTCGGGTATGGTTGTCGTACCCCAAGATCGCGAAATGAGTCCCAATTGCCCATAGAATCTAGGCAAGCCTATTGTTGTCGGACCTCTATCATTGCTTCTTTAGCCACGTATACTGATGATGAGCCGGGCAGGGAAGGATTGTCGCCTGCAGATGGGGCATTTTTGTTTGAATCCCCGTTGGTCCCGGGGTCCAAGTTTGCTTGCCCTGACGTCCTTGCTTATTGGGGTGCCATGTTTGTGTTGATTTCCGGCATTGTCTAGGTTAAGGTTTGCTTCGATTCCCTCATCATATGTATCATGGCCTCGAAAACCTTGAGGCATTGTCGATCACCGAGGCTTTCATCATCATCCATATAAACCATCCTTACTTGGGGAGAAACTGATGGGGGAAGTTAAGACCGTGCCTCCTATTTCATACCCTTGTAGTAGGTATTCTTTGCAGAGATTAGGTGATGATGTGTCCTCCTTAGATTCAGAGGGAATATTGTCATCACCCGTACCCGGAATAAGGGTATGAGTAATGAACCACATCCAGCCTACATTGTAATAACAACGTAGAATATTGTTTTAGGTCAACAACATAATCTAAATATCTTGCACAATATATGATACCCGCCATGCCATCTAAACTCCCAATGGAGGCACAATATAATAACATAATAATGGTAATAATACTCAATTGCATATCAAATTGAGGAAGAATGGCATGATAATAGAATAGAAGCAAAAGCAATACAAGAGCCAAAACAAGTTCAAACTCAACATAAGTCTCACAATCATAATACATGCCATGGAAATGTTGTGCTGCAAGTGTCAACTTGACAGTGTACATTGCTTACAACTACTGAGCAAGTTTTTCCATGTATTGCTTTTGCAGTATACATTGCTTGTAACTGCTAAGCAAGTGTTGATTGACAGTGTACATTGCTTGCAACTGCTAAGCAACTGTTGTGCTGCAAATGTCTTCCATGTATTGCTTCTAAATGCAGCAACACATAAAAAACATGGCACTAATAGTCCTCCTCTCATTCACCACACAACTTATACCTTATCTATAGGTTGTTATGCTAACTGACTCTGACATTAGTACTGAAATCTACCTTTACTGATACACAAGTGGTGATAAACTAACTGATACTCATATTTATATATAACTAGATTAATAAAAAATACCTTAGAGTAGTATATAAGCTATTACCCTTAACTTAATAACTAATTCCCTACCTTAATTCACCGCACTATTGTTGCTGCTGCTTAAATCTTTTCTGGACTGAACTAGGATGAACCAAACTACCCAGATATGGATACACCCCACACTCACAGTTGCAGTTCACACCAACCTGTACACTACCAACTGAGCATAGACACACTCCTACCCAAATTATCCTCTTGTTGCTATTATAGTTGGTATACTTCAGTGGGCATCTACTCGAGCCTATCACACTATCCAAAAACTTGAGAACCAATACTGGAATTACTAACACTCACCCTCAATCTTGATATACTTCAAGTCTAACTCTAAACTGGTACTTAATGTATCAGTGATATATGAGGTTGCTACAATTAGTCTCATTAATTGACATCAGTTAACACCTAGTCCTATACTGACACTTATCAGTGCCACTTACCCTCGACACACACACATACTGCATACATATATCAACTTGTGCACATTGATCTTCCTCAATTTCAGACCAAGCTCCCCCTCACCTCCCCTATCTGATACTTAGCACCGAGATATTGTGTCAAGAACCATAGTGCCAAGCGAAGCTTGCACTGATTTGTGTCAGTCTCCATATACCAAATTCATAATTACTCCCCGTCGCTCTCACACATGTACACACTTCACACTGACTGAGCTCCAATCTCACCTCGCTGTCACTATACCACATTCACCAACAAACAATGTTTTTACACAGTCCTTGTCACCACTTCTCTCTTTAGTGTCATAGTACAGACTCCTTCACCAACACAAAGTAATCAACCGCACCAAAATACACACACATATACCATTTATCCCAACTTAGAGTATAGCTATATATATATATATATATATATTCACTAATAATATATATAAACTCTAATTATCAAATACATATACTCATATGGAACTAATGACATTTAAACAAATACATAGAGAATGAGACTTAGGAAACTATGATACACATCCAATCTCATGCCAAATTCCCCAATTCATCATAATAAATATTTCTAGATATCAAATACATCATAATATTACTAAAGTAACTTGCTACAATGAGAATTGAGGAATAATTGTACAAAACACCCAAAATTGAGTCTCGTATCACACTGTATCTCAAAATACCATAATAAAGCCTATACGTATCCATTTGTGGACACGTATCTATTATCCCAACCCCGATCTAAGTCCAATATGACTAAATTAGTGTTATGACAAACACTTGTTGTGTCAATCTCGTAATTCTCCCAAAATACACATAAATACCTATTTAGAAACCATAATTCATAACCAAATAGACTATAACTTGTTCCTATAGGTAACCTTATGCCATGGGGTGATTTCTAGTGGTCCAATGCAAGATTTGGGAACTACAATGAGAAAAAATTCAAAAATTAACAATTAGGAGAAGGGTTCCCAAGAAAAACTCTAATGGACACGATCCAGACACGATTTCTCCATCAAAGTTTCTCCTCCTTGTGCTCCTTTCTCCTCCAAGCTACAAATATTTCTTGAGGGATTAAATGAGAGAGAAATGGAGGTGAATTGAGTAAAAATTCAATGGAGGGAATGATGGAGAATTGGGGATCTAAAATTTTGAGTCTAAAAAGAAATAAAATAAGAGGACAGGAGAGGGAGAGAAGAGAGCCCCTCTTATGGTGGTCGGCCCCCTCTCCCCTTCTCCAAGTAAGTGATAATGTCCAATACACCACTCTCCATTTAATTATGAATAGGTTTAAAGTTGGGTAATTTTTCAAAGTCTCTAATTAAGTCAAATTAACTCTAACCCTCCTAATTAATTAGTGGAATAGACTATTGGGCTTTGGTCCATGTTGGGCCCACTAATTTTTATGACAATTCTAGTTGGGCCTACAAGTGTCAAGTCTAATTAATAGGTTAGGCCTCTAACTAAAAAAAATGGTACAAGGCTCTAAATAAATATAAGTCACTCTAATAAATAATAACTAACACAACCATTAAATAATATTTTAATCCTCTAATATTAATATAATATTTCTAAAATTAAATTACTAGGCCAAATTACAAACTATCCCTTGTTGGAAAAGTGAGGGTGACAAGTCTATCCACCTCAGAATAATTTATTCCTTAAAATTTAAGGAAGAAACAAGCTACAAAAGAACAATCATAACAAGCAAGAATAATTATACATTACGGCTAAAATAGAAAAGGATATTGCTCGCGCATCTCGGTCTCTCTCTCCCAGGTAGACTCCCGTGGAGAATGATTCCTCCATGTGATGTAAATCAAAGAAAATGTCTGGTTCCGCAGTACATTCTCTCTGCAATCCAGAATCTCCACGGGCTACTCTGGATAAGTGAGAGTCGGTCCCACCTGGATCTCCGAGTGATCCAATACTTAGCTAGGGTCTGCCACATATCGTCTCAGTTGCGACACAAGGAACACATTGTGTACTCCCTCTAGTGCAGATGACAAGTCTAGCCTGTAGGCCACTGCACCGACCCTCTCAAGAACACAGAAGGGTCTGATATACCGTGGACTAAGATTTCTGCCTCAACTAAAGCGAATCGTGCCCCGTGTCAGAGAATTTCTCAAGAACACCAGATTGCCAACCTAGAATAACACATCCTTAGCACTCTAACTAAACAAACAATCACAAACAATACAAACCAATCCTATACCTGAAACTCTAAAGGTCTCCAATGGATATCGGCCCAATGTCATTGTTTGTCCTACGCCACTTGAAGCCTGTCTCTGATGAGCTTTACTTTCTCAGTTGCATCCACGATAATCACTGGTCCCAATAAGGCTCTCTCACCAATATCATCCTAATATAATGGAGTATGGCATCTTCGTCCATACAATGCCTCAAAAGGTGACATCTCAATACTGGCCTGGTAGCTGTTGTTATAAAAGAACTCTACCAAGAGAAGGTGATCCGCTTAAGAGCCTCCAAAATCTAATACACAATTTCATAGTATATCCTCGAGAGCCTGAATAGTCCTCTCCAACTGTCCATCCGTCTGAGGGTGATATGCGGTACTAAACTTGAGCTGGGTGCCCAACCTAGCCTGCAAACTCCTATAAAAATGGGAAGTAAAGCGACAATCCCAATCTGAGACTATGCTCACAGAAACTCCATACAATCTAAATATCTGTCGCATATATATCTTCGCGAGCTTCTTCGTAGACGTACCCACCTTGAATGGCAAGAAGTGGGCTGATTTGGTCAACCTGTCAACGATGACCCAAATCGCATCTTTACTTCCTAGAGAACGCGAAAGTATCGATACAAAGTCCATCGTCATATGCTCTCACTTTCACTCTGGGATAGGTAAAGGCTGAAGCAATCCATCGGACCTCTGTCTCTCCCCCTTTACTTGTTGGCATACCAAGCATCTGGATACAAAATAAGCTACCTCCCACTTCATACTATACCACTAAACAAACTGTCTCATGTCTCTATACATCTTGTTGGCACCTGGATGCATAGAGTACTGAGATCTATTCGCGTCCTGAAGATCCTCCTCGTACAATATTCTATTCGGCACACATAACCTGGTACCATATCGCAATGAGCCATCCCCTACAATGTTGAAATCCTCTGCCAATCCCATATGAACCTGTGCTCTGATGCTCCTCAGGGACTCGTCCCCACATCTGAGACACAACTCCAGGAATAAATACCTCAATACCCAAGCTATCAAGATCTGCCAATAAGTGTTTGTCCCTTGTCAAGTATATAGCCACGGGATACCTACTCAAGGCATCCGCGACTACGTTGGCCTTACCTGGATGATACTACAACAAGATATTTAAGTCCTTCATCAACTCTAACCATCGTCACTGCCTCATGTTAAGCTCCTTCTGTGTGAACACATACTTTAAGCTCTTATGGTATGTGAAGATATCAACTCTCTCCTCATACAAGTAATGCTTCCACAGCTTAAGAGCAAAAATAATCGCTGCCAACTCCAAGTCATGGGTAGGATAATTCTTCTCATGCGGGCATAATTGCCCAGAAGCATAGGCAATCACCTTCATGTTCTATTATAAAATATATCCCAAACCCTTAACAGATGCATCACTGTAGATGGTAAAACCTCTTATCCCTGATGGAAACGTCAATACTGGAGCTGTAGTCAACCTCTCATTTATCTCCTCGAATGCGGCCTGACACTCCCCTGTCCAGACAAACTCTATGTCCTTCTGAGTCAACCTAGTCATCGGCTCTGCGATCCTGAAAAAATTAAGAACAAATCTCCGATAGTAGCCTGTCAATCGAAGGAAACTCTCGATCTCTGCCACTGAGCTCGGGGTAGACCATGACTCAACTGCGGATATCTTCTTCGAGTCCACTGATATCCCATCTTCTATAATCACATGCCTGAGAAATTCAACCTTAAGAACTCACACTTCAAAATCTTGCCATAAAGCTTCTCCTTCCTAAGGGTCTCTAAAACCATCCTCAGGTGCTTCTCATGCTCCTCTGGGGTCTTCGAATAAATTAATATATCATCAATGAAAACTACCACAAATTAAACTAAGTACTGATGAAACACCTTGTTCATCAAGTTTATGAATACCACTGGGACATTAGTCAACCCAAACGGCATCACCAAAAACTCGAACTGCCCATACCGAGTCCTGAAAGATGTCTTTGGTATATCCTCCTTCTTTAATTTCACCTGGTGGTACCCCGACCTCAAATCTATCATGGAGAATACTTTTACCCTGCTCAGCTGATCAAACAAATCATCAATCCATGACAACGGGTATTTATTCTTGATAGTGAGATTATTGAGTGCCATGTAGTCAATACACATGCGTACCGACCCATCCTTCTTCGGTATAAATAATACCGGAGCACCATATGGTGATAAACTGAACCGGATGAAGCCTTTGTCTTGCAACTCATCCACTTAGTTTTTTAACTCTGCTAGTTCGTTATTGTTCACCCTATAGATGTACTGTGATATTGGCTCTATGCCTGGCACCAAATCTATAGGGAACTTCACATCTCTATCTGGTGGCAACCTCAACAACTCCTCTGAAAATATGTCTATGAACTCTGCAATCAATGAATTTGGAGGCTCATGTTCTTCCATCAAAGTTCTACAGAAGACTCATGCGTCCTGCTCTGCTGCTCCTCTGAAAAACTAAAACTCTGGCTCTCTTGGCGGCTGGAATACTACTCTGCCTCCACGATAATTGATACTAGCATGATGTCTACTCAACCAATCCATCTCGAGTACTATATCTTAACCCAAAAGTGGCATTACGAGTAGACACGCGTCCAAGTCTCGGCCTCCCAAAGTAACTCTCCGATCTTTACAAACATTATTGACCAGGATTATGCCACCCCCCGGGCGTGATCTTGCAAGTCCTCGCCAACGGTTCAGACTCCAAAAAATATTTTAAAGAAAAAGATACAAAAATGAAACTGTGTGAAGCACCAGAATCGAATAAAGCATGCGCTGGAAAAGAATCAAGATAGACTGAGCTTGAGATAACATCACCAACTGGCTCCTCCTCCTCGACGGTTAGGGCAAAAGCTCGTACCTATCGTTGAGTACCTCTATTTTGCTGCTGGTGCTGAGCGAACTGCTGCTGTTGTGGTGGTAGGGGAGGTCCTCACTGCTGTCCCGCCGGGTACCTCAGTGGAATCCTCTAAATAGGTGTTGCACCCTGGCCTGCTCGAACGGGAGCTAGAATGCAATCTCGTAACCGATATCATGCCTGCCCATAATAGAGGCACACCCTAAGCCTCTTCTGGCATACCTCCTATGTATGTCTAATATTCCCAGAATGAGTACACTGTAATTGAAAAGAAATCAATATTGATTAAGATACAATATCATCAAAGAAGGACATATTTATTCAAAGTAAAGCAATCATTCAATAGATAAGGATTTACGAATAAAGGGAACAACAATTGAATCAAATTAAAAGTGTTCCTAGCTGTAATTGAGTATAATCACATCTTATATCCTATTCCTAAACGGGCTCGTAATAGTACAACTAAGTCATTGCACTACTATGAAATAACTCTACTTGCGACTCTAGACCTGCATGGGCCAGCACTAAAAAAGTGTCATGTCCTGCACCCAGAATAAGGGCACGAGTGGTGAACCACGTTCAGCCTACGTTGTAAGAATAACGTAGAACGTTATTCTAGGTCAACAACATATTCTAAACATCTCGCACAATATATAAGGTACCCGTCATGCCATCTCAACTCCCAATGAAGGCACAATATAATAACATAATAATGGTAATAATACTCAATCACATATCAACTTGAGGAAGAATGGCACGATAATGGAATAGAAAAAAATAAATACAAGAGCCAAAACAAGTCCAAACTCAACATAAGTCTTAAAATCATAATACATACCATGAAAGTCTACTGGTCAAATATAACTCATAGAAAGTCTAAGCATTCACAATTATTGGTACTACAACAAGTGGCTTTACGGGCTCAACTGGCTCAATTGGCTCATCCTCATGTGGTCCATAGTGTGTAGGACACTAGTCCTCTAATGAATCATATAAAAAAAATATCCAATCAGGATGGAGCAAATACAACCCAATAGCAATTCCATTAATTGATAGAAATTATGAAACAACAATAGCAAAGACAATAATTGATGGATAATATCTAGAATATTACTAAGCAAGACAAGGAGATATCACAGGAATAATAGAAATACACTAAAAGCAACTGAGCAAGAAATCATCAAGTAATGAACTAAAATAAGAAAATATAACACTAAACTTGTGCCTTGAAATAATAGCAAGATATGTGATTGGTTTGGGACTAGCACGTTCTATAATCATAAAGGGGAACTAGTATAACCACACATGTGTTGCATGTTCCACTAGCTATCACAGGCTATCATATAAATATATCATGGTCTGAAAGGTATTATCATATATCCACTAATACTTCCCTAAACCCCCGATTAGTACATGTATCCAAATCATGACACATTTTGACACGGTATCACTATACACGGTCTATAAGATCATGCATACTGATCACGGTCTAGTCAACTAATCATAATATAAAAGTGATCACGAAGGATAATATCTCATGACAGGGATCCACGTATACCAATCCGTGTAATATTGTGTCAGGAATCAAATAAAGTAATACTAAAAGCAAATAACATAGAGACGATCAAATAAGGAAACCACTGGAGATGTACTCGCCTCTTTCTGGAACAAAAGCTATCACTCGATGTCCGAGCTAGTGTCTTAGTCACCTAAATATGAATGTCATGTCAGAATGGGTGATACAAAGTGATCAACACTAAAATGCATTAACATGCAGTTCTAGGCCATTTCTAGGTTCTCACTAGGTTAAACTAGGTCTAACTAAGGTTATTTGGTCTATAAGAGTCACTAACTAGCTATTACTAGCTATTCTAGTTAATTAGCACTAATATTAATAAATGACTACTGACATAATAAATTATATAATAATACTAATTACATTTAAACTCACTGTTAATACTAACTCAACTACAAAACTCTAACTAATTACTGATATTATCTTAGCCTCAAGTTAATTATAATACACTAACTAATAATTCTCCCTTATCACAGTCAACTTTGTTACTACACTAATGATACACTACTAACTAAACTAATAGATACTAGTATGTACTAATCCATAACTAACTGGTACTCAAAACTGATATTAGCTACCCCACCAAGGACTAAAATAAAATCATTACGGATACTCACCAGTTAACCTAAACTGGTGCACAAGAGTACTGATTCTAACACTACCCTTACCAAGTATCCAATACAGTTACTCCAGAATGTTATCTACTACACTCATGACAGATACTAAGGTTCTTAGTATCTAACTTTCAACTATTCCTTATCTGCATTTGTATGTTATTGCAACACTGCTTCTAGTCAAGCCCTTTACCTGTCTTTAATCTTGTTTGGGTGTATCAGTAACCTGGACTATGCACCTAACCACACGAATTTGCTCCCTGGCCCGAAAGCCTTCCCCCTAGTATTGCTCTTCATGAGCCACCAACCTTACTTCACTATACTTGACAGTGTACTTTGCTTGCAATAGCTAAGCAAGGGTCTTCCATGTATTGCTTCTAAATGCATCAACACCTAAAGAACCTGGCACGAACAGTCCTCCACTCATTCATGACACAACTTATACCTTATCTATAGGTTGCTATGCTAACTGACATTGACATTAGTACTGAAATCTACCTTCACTGATACACAAGTGATGATATACTGACTGATACTCATATGTATATATAACTAGATTAATAAAAAATACCTTAGTCTAGTATATAAGCTATTACCCTTAGCTTAATAACTAATTCCCTACCTCAATTCACAGCACTAATGTTGTTGCTGCTCAAGTCTTTCCTGGACTAAACTGGGATGCACCAAACTACCCAGATATGGATTTACCCCACACTCACAATTTCAGTTCACACCAACCTACACACTACCAACTGAGCATAGACACACTCCCACCCTAATTATCCTCTTGTTGCTTTTATAGTTGGAATACTTCAGTGGGCATCCACTCGAGCCCATGACACTTTCCAAAAACTTAAGGACCAATACTGGAATTATTAACACTCATCCTCAATCTTGATATCTTCAAGTCTAACTCTAAACTGGTACTTAATATATCAGTGATATATGAGGCTACTAAAGTTAGTCTCACTGATTGAAATCAGTTAATACGTAGTCCTATACTGACACTTATCAGTGCCACTCAAGCTCGACACACACATATACTGCACACAGATATCTGCCTGTGCACATTGATCTTCCTCGATTTCAGAATAAGCTCCCTTTTACCTCCCCCATCTGATACTTAGCTCATAGATATTGTGTCAAGCACCATAGTGCTAAGCCGAGCTTGCAATGATTTGTGTCAGTATCCACACACCACATTCATAGTCACTCCCATGGCTCTCATACATGCATACACTTCACAGTGATTGAGCTCCAAGCTCACCTCACTGTTACTATACCATATTCACCAACTGACATAGTTCCTACATAGTCCCTATCACTACTTTTCTCTTCACTGTCATAGTACAGACTCCTTCACCAACACAAAGTAATCAACTACATCCAAATACACACACTGATACCATTTATCCATACTTAGAGTGTGTATATATATATATATATATATATATATATTCACTAATCATACATATAAACTTTAATTATCAAATACATATACTCATACGGAACTAAAGATATTTAAACAAACACATAGAGAATAAGACTTAGGAAACTACGACACACATCCAATCTCATGCCAAAATTCAAACATTCCTACATATCAAATACATCATAATATTAATAAGTAATTGTACAAAATATCCAAAATTGAACCTCGTATCACCCCGTATCTCAAAATACAATGATACGACCTACACGTATCCATTTGTTGATACATATATAGTATTCCAACCCTAATCTAAGTTCAATATGACAAAAATAGTGTTATAACACAAACTTGATGTGTCAATCTCGCAATTCCCCCAAAATACATATAAAAATCTATGTAGAAACTATAACTCATAACCAAATAGACTAGAACTTGTTTTATAGATAACCCTTTGCCATGGGGTGATTTTTAGTGGTCCAATGCATGATTTGGGAACTATAGTGAGAAGAAATTCAAAAATTATCAATTGAGAGAAGGTTCCTAATAAAAACTCTAATAGACATGATTCAGACATGATTTCTCCACCAAAGTTTCTTCTCCTTGTGCTCCTTGCTCTGCAAGCTCCAAATATTTCTTGAGGGATAAAATAAGATAGAAATGGAGGTGAATTGAGTAAAAATTCAATGGAAGAAATGATGGAGAATTTGGGGATCTAGAATTTTGAATCTTAAAAGAAATAAAATGAGAGAAGAGAGCCCCTCTTATGGTGGCCGGCACCCTCTCCCCTTCTCCAAGTAAGTGATAATGTCCAATACACCCCTCTCCATCTAATTATGAATAGAATTAAAGTTGGATAATTTTGAAAAGTCTATAATTAAGTCAAATTAACTCTAACCTTCCTAATAAATTAGTGGAATAGGCTATTTAGCTTGGGTCCATATTAGGCTCACTAATTTTCATGACAATTCTAGTTGGGCGTACAAATGTATTTAATAGGCTAGGCCTCTAACTAAAAAAATAAGTGGTACAAGGCTCTAAATAAATAAATGTCACTCTAATAAATAATAACTAACACAACCATTAAAAAATATTTTAGCCCTTTAATATTAATATAATATTTCCAAAATTAAATTACTAGGCCAAATTATCAAACTAGCCCTTGTTGTCAAAGTGAGGGTGGCAAGTCTATCAACCTTAAAAAAATTGTGTCCTTAAAATTTAAGAAAGAAACTAGCTACAAAAGAACAATCATAACAAGCAAGAAGAATTATACCTCACAGCTCAAACAAATAAGGATATCGCTCATGTATCTCAACCTCTCGCTCCCAGGTAGACTCCCCTGGAGAGTGATGCCTCTACGTGACGCGTACCAAAGGAATCATCTGGTTCTGAAGCACCTTCTTCCTGCGATCCAGAATCTCCATGGGCTGCTCTGGATAATTGAGAGTCGTTCCCACCTGGATCTCCTAGACATCCAATACATGGCTATGGTCCTCCACGTTCCGTCTTAGCTATGACACAAGGAACACATTGTGTACTGCCTCTAGAGCAGCCGGTAAGTCTATCATATAGGTCACTGTACCGACCCTATCTAGAACACTGAAGGGTCCGATATCCCGTGGACTAAGCTTCCTGCCTCCACCAAAGTGAATCGTACCCTGTGTCAAAAAAATCCTCAAGAACACTAAATCACCAACCTAGAACAACACAGCCTTAGTACTCTAACTAAAACAAACAACCACAAATAATACAAACCAATCCTATACCTAAAACTCCAAAGGTCTCCGGCAGCTATCAGCCCAATACCGTTGTTTATCCTGCGCCACTTGAAGTATATCTCTGATAAGCTTCACCTTTTCAGCTACATCCACGACCATCTCTGGTCCCAATAAGGCTCTCTCGCCAATATCATCCCATGATAATGGAGTGCGGCATCTCCGTCTATATACCGCCTTAAAAGGTGATATCTCGATACTGGCCTGGTAGCTGTTGTTATAAGCAAACTGTACCAGGTGAAGGTGATCCTCCCAAAAGCCTCCAAAATCCAATACATAAGTCCGTAGCATATCCTCGAGAGCCTGAATAGTCCTCTCCGACTGTCCGTCCGTTTGAAGGTGATACGCAGTTCTAAACTTGAGCGGCATGCCCAAGCAAGCCTGCAAACTCGTCCAAAAATGGGAAGTAAAGCGACTATCCTGATCCGAGACTATGCGCATAAGAACTTTATGCAATCTGACTATCTGTCGCACATACATCTCCACGAGCTTCTCTGTAGATGTACCCACCTTAAATGGCAAAAAGTGGGCTGATTTGGTCAACCTGTCAACGATGACCCAAATTATGTCTTTATATACTGGAGAACGCTGAAGTCCCAATACAATGTCCATCGTCACATGCTCGCACTTCCACTCTGGAATAGGTAAAGGCTGAAAAAATCTAACTGCCATCTGCCTCTCCGCATTTATCTGCTGGCATACCAAGCATCTGGATACGAAACTAGCTACCTTCCACTTCATACCATACTACCAAGCATACTGTCTCATGTCTTTATACATCTTGTTCGCACCTGGATGCATAAAGTACTAAGATCAATATAGCTCCTAAAGAACCTCCTCTTGCAATGCTCCAATCGGTACAGATAACCTGGTACCATGCCGCAATGAGCATCCTCTGCAATGCGGAAGTCCTCTGTAAATCCCATCTGAACCTGTGCTCTGATGATCATCAGAGACTCATCCTTGAACTGTTCTGTTCTAATCCGGTCAATCAACTCAGACTGCACCTGAAGCACCCATATCTTAGCCGCAACTCCAGGAACTAACACCTCAATACCCAAGCTATCAAGATCTGCCAATAAGTGTTTGTCCCTCGTCAAGTACGTAGCCACATGATACCTACTCAAGACATCCACGACTATGTTGGCCTTTTCTGGATTATACTGCAACAAGATGTCGAAGTCCTTCATCAACTCCATCGCAGCTGCCTCATATTGAGCTCCTTCTGTGTGAACACATTCTTTAAGCTCTTATGGTCTGTAAAGATCTCTACTCGCTCCCCATACAAGTAATTCTACCATAAATTAAGAGAAAAAATAACCGCTGCCAACTCCAAGTCATGGGTAGGGTAATTCTTCTCATGCAGGCGTAATTGCCTGAAAGCATAGGCAATCACCTTCCCATTCTGTTATAACACTCATCCTAAACCCTTATCCGATGCATCACTGTAGATGGTAAAACCTCCTGTCCCTGATAGCAACGTCAATACTGGAGTTGTAGTAAACCTCTCCTACAGCTCCTCGAATGCGGCCTGACACTCCTCCGTCCAGACGAACTCTACGTCTTTTTGAGTCAATGATCCGGGAAAAATCTTAAAAAATCTCCTATAGTAGACCGCCAATCCAAGGAAACTCCTGATCTCTGCCATTGAGCTTTGGCAAGACCACGACTCAACTGCGGATATCATCTTCGTGTCCAATGATATTCCATCTTCTGTAATCACATGTTCGAGGAATTCAACCTTATCAAGAAAGAACTCACAATTTGAAAGCTTGCCATAAAGCTTCTCCTTCTTGAGGGTCTCTAAAACCATCCTCAGGTGCTTCTTATGCTCCTCTAGGGTCTTCTAATAAATTAATATATCCTCAATTAAAACTACTATAAACTGATCTAGGTACTGATGGAACACCTTGTTCATCAAGTTCATGAATACCGCTGGGGCATTAGTCAACCCAAATGGCATCACCAAGAACTTAAACTACCCATACCGGGTCCTAAAACCTTTCTTCGATATGTCCTCCTCCTTCACTTTCACCTGGTGGTACCCCAACCACAAATCTATCTTGGAGAATACTTTTGCCCCGCTCAGCTGATCAAACAAATCATCAATCCACGGCAACGGGTATTTATTCTTGATAGTGAGGTTATTGAGTGCCCTATAGTCGATACACATGCGTACTGTCCCATCCTTCTTCGGTACAAATAATACCGGAGTACCCCATAGTGATGAACTAGACCGAATGAAGCCTTTGTCTTACAACTCGTCCACTTGCTTCTTCAACTCTGCCAGTTCGTTATTGTTTACCCTATAGATGTACTATGATATTAGCTCTGCCTGGCACTAAATCTATAGAGAACTCCACATCTCTATCTAGTGGCAACCCCGACAACTCCTCTGAAAATATGTCCATGAACTCTACAATCAATAGATGTGGTAGCTCATGTTATTACATCAAAGTTCCATAGTAGACTCCTTCATCATGCTCTATTGCTCCTCTGACAAACTGAAACTCTGGCTCTCATGGCGACTGGTATACTACTCTACCTCCATGATAATTAATACTAGCATGATGTCTACTCAACCAATCTATGCTGAGTACTATATCGTAACCCGGAAGTGGCATTATGAGTAGACATACGATCAATTCTCGGCCTCTCAAAGAAACTCTTCGATCTTTGCAAACATCTTTGACCAGGATTATGCTATCCCCGTCGTGATCTTGCAAGTCCTCACCAACAGTTCAGACTCTAAATAATGTTTCAAAGAAAAAGATACAGAAACAAAATTGTGTGAAGCACCAGAAACAAGTAAAGCATGTCCTGGAAAAGAATCAAGATAGACTGAACCTGAGATAACATCACCAACTGGCTCCTCCTCCTCGATGGTCAGGGCAAAAGCTCGCCCATGCCACTGAGCACCTCTCTGCTGCTGCTGGTGCTGAGCGAACTATTATTATTGTGGTGGTAGGGGAGGTCCTTGCTATTATCCCAACCGATACCTCAGTGGAATCCTCTGAATAGGTGTTACACCCTGGCCTGCTCGAACGGAAACTAGAATGCAATCTCGTAACTGATATCCTGCCTGCTCGTAATAGAGGCACACTCCAAGCCTCTTCCTGTAGACCTCCCATGTATGTCCAACCTTCCCATAGTGAGTACACTGCTGGGCCTGTCGTATAGGTCTCGGGGCCTGATATGCCTTCTGTACCGGTGGCCTGAATGGTGCTTGGAACTGTTGTCTCGGCTACTGCTGATGGAAAGGCTACTGCTGCTGCTAGAAATAAGGCCACTTCACTGGGCCCGTACTAGTACTGGCTTCTCCTGTGTCTCTCGGCCTTTTAAAGCCAAGCTCCAAATTATCCTCGCCCGCTGTACCTGCCTCAGAATCTCTTCATAAGTAGAGGTGTGCCCCTCATTGGTGTGAGACTTGAACTCACTATTCAGGCCCTTCCTGAATTTTATAGCCTTTGCCCTGGGGTTCTGCCCCTCAACAAACTGCCCTAATCTGTAATACTCGGCAGCATACTCGTCCACCGTTATGTTCCCCTAGACGAGGTGCTCGAACTGACTCTCTAGTGATGTTAGAGCCACATCGGGGAATAACTTTTCCTTGAAGGGTTTCTTAAAGGCCTCCCAGGAAAGTCTAGGAACTCTGACCCTCGGATCGATCCTGAACTAGGTCAAGGCTATAACATGCATCATACTTCCTGTTGCCTCTATCTACAAAGCCTCAGGAATTGTACTAGCAATAGGTTCCTTTCGATATCCTTTATCCAATTGTTCGCATAGATAATCTTCTCAGTAACTCTGAACCCCTTTGACCCTATCCTCTTGAAGTCTACTATGGTGCCTGGCCTCGGTTGTTGCAGGATCTGCGAAGGTGGGACTGCCTGTAGCTGGACCGTTGTAACTCTCTCAACAACTGCTAGAGCTAGCTGATGGACATTCTCAATGCCCTATCTCATCATATTCGACTATCGCTGTTGGGCCTTCGCCTGAGCCTTCTACGCCTCCATCATCTGCTGAAAGAGGGCAAACATCTGTACTGGAACAACGGTTGATGGTAGAGGTAGTAGCTCCTCTGATGCTGAAGGCACAATCCTCTGTAAAGCTGTAGGTATGACCCTCTAGAGTAGGGGTGGAGCACACCCAAATCCTACTACAGATACTCCCATCTGAACCGATAAAACGGCTCTCTGAACTGGACTTGTTGGCAAATTTTCTGCTGGTACTACCCTTAGAGGCGACGAAGAGTCCGACCTTGCTGACACTGTGCTTGAGCGTTGGAAATACGTCTTTGGCAGCATCCTAAAGATAGGTTGAATCAAAGAAATCAATATTTATTAAGATACAATATCATCAAAGAATGACAGATTTATTCAAAATAAAGCAATCACTCAATAGATAAGGATTTGCAAATAAAAAGAACAGCAATTGGATCAAACTGAAAGTGTTCCTAGCTGTGATTGAGTATAGTCACATCTTATATCCTATTCCTAAAGCAGGCTCATAATAGTACAACTAAGTTATCCCACTACTATGGAATCTCTCTACTTGCGACTCTAGACCTGCATGGGCCACCACTAAAAATGTGTCATGACCTACACTCGGAATAAGGGCATGAGTGGTGAACCACGCCCAGCCTATGTTGTAAGAACGATGTAGAACATTGTTCTAGGTCAACAACATAATCTAAATATCTCGTACAATATATAAGGTACCTGTCATGCCATCTCAACTCCCAATAGAGGCACAATATAATAACATAATAATGGTAACAATACTCAATCACATATCAACTAGAGGAAGAATGGCACGATAATGGAATAGAAGCAAAAGCAATACAAGAGCCAAAATAAGTCCAAACTCAACATAAGTCTCAAAATCATAATACATGCCATGTAAGTCTACTAGTCATATACAACTCATAGAAAGTCTAAGCATTCACAATTATTGGTACTACACTAGTGGCTCTACGGGCTAAACGGGCTCATCCTTATGTGATCCATAGTGTGTAGGACACGAGTCCTCTAATGAATTATCTCAAAAAATATCCAATCTGGATGGAGCGAATACAACCCAATAGCAATTCTATTAGTTGACAGAAACTATGAAACAATAATAGTAAAGACAATAAATGATTAAAAATATCAACAATATAATTAAGCACGACGAGAAGATATCACAGGAATAATGGAAATACACTAAGAGCAACTGAGAAAGGAATCATCAAGTAATGAACTGAAATAAGGAAATACAACACTAAACTTGTGCCTTGAAACATTAGCAAGATATGTGATCGTTTTGGGCCTAGCACGGTCAATAATCATAAAGGGGAACTTATATGACCGTACGTGTGTTGCATGATCCACTAGCTATCATGGGCTATCATATAAATATATCACGGTCTGAAAGGTATGATCACATGTCCACTAATACTTTTCCAAACCCCCGACTTATACACAGATCCAAATCATGACTTGTCCTGACACAGTATCACCATACATGGTCAATAATATCATACATTGATCATGGTCTAGTCAACTAATCACAAAGTAAAAGTAATCATGGAGAAGAACATCTTATGACGGGGATCCACGTATACCAATCCGTGTAACATTATGTCAGGAATCAAATAAAGCAATACTAAAAGCAAATAACATATAGACGATCAAATAAGAAACCACTGGAGATGTTCTCGCCTCTGTACGGAACAAAAGCTGTCACTCGATGTCCGAGATAGTATCGAAGTCACCTAAATAAGAATGTCATGTCAGAATGGGTGATACAAAGTGATAAAAACTAAAATATATTAACATGCACTTCTAGGCCATTTCTAGGTCTTCACTAGGTTAAACTAGGTCTAACTAAGGTTAATTGGTCTATAAGAGTCACTAACTAGTTATTATAAGCCAATACTGGCTATTCTAGTTAACTATTACTAATATTAATTAATAACTACTGACACAATAAATTATATAATAATATTAATTAGATTTAAACTAACTGATAATACTAACTCAACTATAAAACTCTAACTAATTACCGATACTTATCTTAGCCTCAAGTTAATTATAATACACTCACTAATAATTCTCCCTTATCACAGTCAACTCTGTTACTACACTAATGATACACTACTAACTTAGACTAATAGATACTAGTATGTACTGATCCACAACTAACTTATACTCAAAACTAACATTAGCTACCCCACTAAGGACTGAAATAAAATCATTACTGATACTCACCAGTGATCCTAAATTGGTGCACAAGAGTACTGATTATAACAATACCCTAACAAACTAACCAACATAATTACTCCCAACTGTCATCTACAACAATCATAACTGATACTAAGGTTCAAAGTATCCAACCTTCAACTATTTCTTATCTGCATTTGTATGTAATTGCAATACTGCTTCCAGTCAAGCCCTTTACTAGCCTTTAATCTTGATGTGGTGTATCAGTCACCTGGACTGTGCACCTATCCACATGAATTTGCTCCCTGGAAAGAAAGCCTTCCCCTTAGGAGGTTGTTCACGAGCCCCCAACCTTACTTCACGACACTTGACAGTGTACATTGCTTGCATCTTCTAAGCAAGTGTTGAGCTGCAAGTGTCTTCCATGTATTGCTTCCAAATGCAGCAACACCTAAACAACCTGGCAGTAATAGTCCTCCCCTCATTCACGACACAACTTATACCTTATCTATAGGTTGTTATGCTAACTGACTCTGACATTAGTACTGAAATCTATCTTCACTGATACACAAGTGATGATACATTGACTGATACTCATATGTATATATAACTAGATTAATAAAAAATACCTTAGTCTAGTATATAAGCTATTACCCTTAACTTAATAACTAATTCCCTACCTCAATTCACAGCACTAATGTTGCTGCTACTCAAATGTTTCCTGGACTAAACTGGGATGCACCAAACTACCCAGATATAGATACACCCCACACTCACAGTTGCAGTTCACACCAAGCTACACACTACCAACTGAGCATAGACACACTCCCACCCCAATTATCCTCTTGCTACTATTGTATTTGGTATACTTAAGTGGGCATTCACTCGAGCCCATCACACTATCCAAGTACTTGAGAACCAACACTGGAATTACTTACTAACACGCACCCTCAATCTTGATATACTTCAAGTCTAACTCTAAACTGGTACTTAATATATCAGTGATATAAGAGGCTGCTACAGTTAGTCTCACTGATTGACATCAGTTAACACCTAGTCCTAAACTCACACTTATCAGTGTCACTCACCCTCGACACGCATATATACTGTACACAGATATCCTTCTGTGCACATTGATGTTCCTCGAGTTCAGACCAAGCTATCCTTTACCTCCCCTATATGATACTTACCACCTAGATGCTATGTCAAGCACCACCGTGCCACGCCAAGCTTGCCATGATTTGTGTCAGTCTCCACACACCACATTCACAGTCACTCCCTATGGCTCTTACACATGCATACACTTCACAGTGACTGAGCTCCAAGCTTACCTCACTGTCACTACACCATATGAACCAACTAGCACAGCTCCTAGACAGTCCCTGTCACCACTTCTCTCTTCACTGTCACAGTACAGACTCTTTCACCAACACAAAGTAATCAAACGCACCCAAATACACACACAAATACCATTTATCCCTACTTAGAGTATATATATATATATATATATATATATATATATATATATATATATATATATATATATATATATATATATATATATTCACTAATCATATATATAAACTCTAATTATCAAATACATATACTCATATGGGACTAAAGATATTTGAAAAGTCACATAGAGAATGAGACTTAGGAAACAACAACACACATCTAATCTCATGCCCAAATTCCCCAATTCATCATAATAAGCATTCCTATATATCAAATACATCATAATATTACTAAAGTAACTTTCTACAATAAGAATTGAGGAGTAATTGTACAAAACACCCAAAATTGAGTCATGTATCACACCGTATCTCAAAATACCATAATACGGCCTACACGTATTCATTTGTGGACACGTATCTATTATGCCAACCCCGATCTAAGTCCAATATGACTAAATTAGTGTTATGACACATACTTGATGTGTCAATCTCATAATTTTCCCAAAATACATACAAATACCTATGTAGAAACTATAATTTATAACCAAATAGACAAGAACTTGATCCTATAGATAACCTTATGCCATGGGATGATTCCTAATGCTCCAATGCATGATTTGGGAAATCCAATGAGAAATTTTTTAGAAATTACTAATTGGGAGAAGGGTTCCCAATAAAAACTCTAATGAACACGATACAGACACGATTTCTCCACCAAAGTTTCTCCTCCTTGTGCTCCTTGCTCATCCAAGCTCTAAATGTTTCTTGAGGGATAAAATATGAGAGAAATGGAGGTAAGTTTAGTGAAAATTCAGTGGAGGGAATGATGGGGAATTGGGGATCTAGAATTTTGAATCTAAAAAGAAATAAAATAAAAGGAGAGAGAGAGGAGAGAAGAGAGCCCCTCTTGTTGTAACACCCCGTTCCATTCAAGTGGACTGCCAATTCAGACTGCAAAAGTGCAATGTCCTGACCCGCTTTGCTCAGGTGAGAATACTCGTTTGAGACAAAGGATATCCAGACTTGTCCCTACAGGAATTCGGCTTAGGCTTTCAGAGGCTTGTTCGACGTATCGCTCAACCGAGGTAAATTATTGCTAAGGTGGGTGGCTACGGTGAACTTGTCTTTGCTTAGCCAGCACACTTAAAATCTAGAATAATACATGCTAATTTCTAGGTGAATCACCCCCTGCATGCTAATAAGAATATAATGCACCTAGCTAAGAGAATAATCCTAACTTGTATTGCTTGTGCTAGAATATAAAAATAAAATATTGCTTATACTCGGACCCTCTCATGCTACCCTAGATCTTGTCGCTCGAAAAGTCCCTTACGATTTAACCTCTCGGCTTAACTTTGGGTCCGAGCCAACGTGTCTACTTAAGTGCCTTAGAAACGCATGCCTTGTCACGCCCCGATCTACCGTATGCTAAACGGCCGTCCCTGCTGGATACGAATAACCATGCCAGCGCTCCCGCGGGATGATCGCTTAGACCCATCCGGGCGCGATGCCGCACGAGCGTGAACCGCGCCCGTGCAAGGCTATGGTTCATTGGCTGGCGGTAAGAGATCTAAGCCACAGAGTCGTACAGATTTGTACGAGTGCAACGGAATGTATAAACACATAATCGAATGGTAACAAGTTCACTGAGTCAACAATAGCGAAAGCAAGATTGAGTACACAAGTATAGAAGTAAGGCAACTCTTTTATTTATATTGAAATAAGTGTTACAGGCGGCATATAGCCAAAATTATAAGTCGCTCGAGCACTCTCTCTCTGAAACATAAAAATGTGCCAAGTGGATATATTTGTGGAATGATTGAATAGGCGATATTCCAACATCATGTCTTGTATATGTGCATCAGTTCCGGATGCAGCACTTCAAGGCTTTTAAGTTGAACTCCACGCCTTAGCACGCACGAAGGAGGCATCTGCACCGAATGAGGTTCTCCCGTACCCTGCAAGCAATCTGGTGGATTTTCAGTACATTGAATGCACTGGTGGGGAGGCTACTCGCCCGCTCGATAAATCCAAACACGTAATATATGTTTCGTGCATCACCTATTTTGTTTTCTTTCTAGTTGTACCTTAGGATCAGTTTCATGGCATATATAAAAAGCCTAACTCGTGTGGTAGTGCGCCGTACGATATAGGAGGAAACACGGCGAAACTTACCAACTTACCAACTTGACCTTCCCTGTCCAAGGCAAACCAAGTTAATTTATGCACCATGATATATAAGCATTCAAGCATTAGCATATGCAAACATTAGTGTCTCAAGCGAGATTTTATATTGGGTGCCCAAGTTCTTCTATTTAATTCATTTAACACGAGTATACTTATTTCTCAGATTCAAGAATGATTCACAGGTTCATAACTCTTTTATCAGGACACTAAGGTACAGATTCATTGATGCCATGCAATAACTCGCACACGGATTGCCGCTAAGTGAGTATGATCATGAATGCACAGGAGTCGCTGGCGTAGCCATTTATGAACATAGTCGCAATAAGACAGTGGTCCTGATGCCCCGGTAACCCGACTGAACTTATCCATGCTAGGAACAAACTTGCGCGACTACCGAATCTTCCCCCTAGGCCAATTCGGTCCCGGTGCCCCGATGCCCCAAACCAAGAAGATCAAACTTGTGCATGAGCATCCATGACTGAATGAATGAGTTCTTGTTGTTCTTTTATATTCTGAGTAAACAACAATGGTTTTAGGCGCAGGTCGTGATCCTTGCTATAAACCATCCCAGGCCATTCCTGACTTAGTGATTCTTTTGTTATGCATTTTACACAAGTTGATATACAAGTCAATAACTATGTTCAGGTGCAACTTAATATGATGCGCTCCCCTGGATCAGGGATTGCCTTGGTGACCTAATGGTCCCGGATACTAGCAGGTTCATTTTACACATAAGAATTATTAAATAGTCATCTAGCTAACAAGATGCATGCACGATATACAATAGTGTTTTACTCGATTGAGGCATGATTCCATATAACAAGCACTGAGTCAAGGCAAGGATATGAGTTAACATATAGCAGGCAAGAATGCATTTCCAATAAAACTTAAATATTCACGTTGGCTCGGGCCCAAAGGTAAGCCGATGAGTAAAACCGCAAGGGACTTATCGAATGACATGCTCCAGGGTCGTGCAGTACAATGAATAAACATAGTGTACTTGTATCATCCTACTCGAGGGACAGCGGGGTTGAGGCAACATTCCCAGTTAACATATCAAGCAAACAAGCATGTAAACTTAAACATTCACGTTAGCTCGGGCCCGAAGGTAGACCGAGAAGTGAAACCATTAAGGAACTTAACGAGTGATATTTATCTAGAGCCGTACAATGTAACCAGATGAAAGGTGCACTAAGAAAAGCAATACACATATCGATCTATTGAGACATCGCAGGGTCCAGTTGCCCAAGGCAACGGTAGCATGCGAGGGTCTGTACATAAGCAATTATTTTATTTCTATGTTCTAACATAAGTAGTACAAGTTGGGATTATTCCCTTAGCTAGGTGCGTTGGATTCTTATTAGCATGTAAGGGGTAATTTACCTAACGACTAGTATAAAATATTTCTTATTTTATGTGTGCTGGATAAGCAAAGACAAGTTTACCGTAGCCACCCACCTTAGCGATGATTCACCCCGGTTGAGCGATACTCCGAACGAGCCTCTGAAAGACTAAGCTGGTTCTCTTGAAGGGCCAAGTCTGGATAATCCTTTGCCTCAATGAGTTACCTCACTGAGCAAGACAGGTCGGGACATTTTACTTTTGCCGTTTGAACCGGCAGTCCGCTTGAGCGGAACAGGACGTTACATCATACACCACTCAGAAAAAGTCTCATCCTCGAGACTTACTGAGCGCAGGTCATTCTATCGCATCTTGGTAATTTATCCAAGCATAGCAATCGGTACAACTAATCCCTTAGAACATAATCTCCTATTCGTTCCTTACGCCGTGTTACGTATATGCTGAGTCAGTCTCATTTGCGCCTTAGCGCGGGACATGTTGCTTAACGCATGGGTACGTTACAATCCCTTGAGAATGATGATCTAAGGCTAAGGCAAACTTATACAAGTCATTATGCTTGTTCGGTAGGATATTCACTTGCACTAGCATTCGAGATCAGCATATCGCGAGTCTGGATCGTGCACATATCCGAAGTATCCTTCAAATACATGCATGTCAACCAACTTCGCGATAGCGAAGTCTGTGCACTCGAATTTTATATCTCATCGAGTCTTGGATGGTGCACGCGTTTGAGGCATCCCTCAAACTTATGCATTCAACCAAACTTAGAGATAGTGAAATCGGACAAGCTACTTGCGAAAATCTTAAGGGTTCCCTTTTAGAAATCATAAGGATACTTTCGATAGGGCCACTCAAATCCCAAGTAAGTTCCTTTCCAACTCAATCAAGTATTTGAACTCCCGTTAAGCACCATCCGTTCGATTCAACCAACTAGCGTCCATCCGTTCGGGTCAAATATAACACGTGTTACCGTTCCCAGTCTAACCCTAAGTCTTGTTGCCCCAGTTCTTTTGCTTTTTCAAGCAACGTTCTAAAGTTGGTTGCACAGGTTCATTCACTCAGTACAAGGTCATCTGCATAATTGCTAGGTCAGCTCACAAGGTCATAGGTACAAGTTCAAGCATACGATACATTGTACAAATTTGTCGCACACTGCTCGCCCCAAATTCCTAGGGTCAAATCATTGTTCATTTGTACGGGGTATTCTACCCAAGCCCGTTTTACTCAGATTTCTAAACATCGAACACATATTTATCTTACTCTCAATAACACGTTTGTTTGCACAGGGAACGAGTTCGTTTAGTACAAATTCACAATATCCAAGTTGTAGGACCGGCCTATTGATTTACATAGTCTATCTCTCCAACATGTTTTGATAGAAACTATTTCCATTTCAAGTCTAGACCACAAAGCCAAATTTTGATTCTAACCCTTAGACTATATTCCCAAGTCGTTCAACCTGATTCACGTATTCGTTCACAAAACCATCAAGCATAATTTATTTCAGGTTCTAGGTTAAATAACTTATCCATAAAATATTTCTGATTCACTGCATTCCTAGTTCGTCTTATCGTATCGAACCAAAAGTCAAGATGATCATTTAGTTGTCATGCCTCGATCTCCCACAAGTTCGATCATCCACGTTAGACATGAGATCATCACGTCAACGCTCCCGCTGGATAATCGTCCTAATCCGGGCGTGACACATGTGCGGGCATAGAGTTACGCTCGTACAAGACAAGAATGTTTGAATGTTATGGCTATCTTTGACACGATCGAGACACCTTATCCTCTAACCTTTAATTCTATCCAACTGTATATCCATCAAGTCAAATCTATTTTATGCAGTAATTATAGTTCGTCTTGTAAAACCATCCAACTTCAATGTTACCGTTTGATATTTCTACAGTCTACTTATATCATTCATCAATAAACAAGTTTCTATATTCGAACCCAAGTCTATTCCATTTCGATACGTTCCATTCATCGAGTTCCTTCAGAATAATCACTGACATGTTCCCTTGAGTCCGATCATCCCAGCCGTACGCGATTCACCACGCCGGCGCTCCCGCAGGATAACCGTTCTCGTTGGGACTGATTTCGAGAGTTATCTTTTCAAACTCGATTTTAAGATCGTTCTTCCAGACATCAAGCCAATTTCATTATCGCTTATATCTTTTATCGAAACACAGTATTCATTCTCGGGCTAACTTATTCGAGCGATATTGTATTCGCGTTCAATCCTTTTGTTTTAATCCAAAATCGCTCGCATAATTCATATGTTTCAGCAAGTTCATCTTAACTAAGATGTTGGTTCCCATTTTCGAGAATTTTTATGTAATATAAGCCTTATCATTTGTTTCAAGACATCCTACAATCATTCAATCCGACTACCGTACGAGACTTCCGAATCCGTATTAACATTTCTAAATGTTCCATACACCACTCGGAATCGAGTCATCCCATTAAACCCAAAGTTCCATGTTTTATTTATCGTTAGTATATTCACCAAGTCTTACCTAAGAATACTTACACGATATTTAGGTATCGCCTAGTAAAATCTTAGCCTTGTCTCTATTCCGAATTTAATAGTCATCCACGCGACATTATCGATTTGTGTCTTCCAACACAAAATATCGTTCGAGCCATTTCCCAAAATCAAGCATAATTCTTAACATTCGCCTAAGCGATAAATCTGATAAAGTTTCTATCGATTGTAGTTCTAAGTCTGACTTTGTCTTACTCCTGAATGATGTCCAATCTCGTTGCAACTCAATTTTGCACCGAAGGATCTTGGCACGCGATACTGAACATAACTTAGCCAAAAGGCTGTGTGCATAGCGAATCATTCTGACAATATTGGATTCTGTACTAACCAGTTGGATAACCAGGTAAGGACATATGGTTCGCGCATATATCAGTAAATCTTAATACGAGTCTGTTCCCCCAAAGGGTCTAATACGGGTCGGCACAAAGGCCCACCGAATACAATATCGTATAAGCAATCATACCATTTCACATGTAACTTTTGAAAGTATTTAGACTTATTGTTTGGAACATCCCACTGAGGCATTGAGAGAGTGTATGCACATAACCCACAAACAAGCTTTCAAAACTGATACATCGAAACAAAGACCAAAGGCGTATAAGACAAGCTCTAATACCACTATGTCACGCCCCGATCTCCCGCAGGCTAAACGGTCGTCCCCGCTGGGTACGAATCACCGCGCCAGCACTCCCGCGGGACGATCACTTTGACCCATCAGGGCGTGATGTCGCACGAGCGTGAACCACGCCCGTGCAAGGCCATGGTTTATTGGCTGGCGGTAAGAGATCTAAGCCACAGAGTCGCACAGATTTGTCCGAGTGCAGCGGAATGTATAAACACATAATTGAATGGTAACAAGTTAACTAAGTCGACAATAGCGGAAGCAAGATTGAGTACACAAGTATAGAAGTAAGGCAACTCTTTTTATTTATATTAAAACAAGTGTTACAGGCGGCGTATAGCCAAGATTACAAGTCGCTCGAGCACTCTCTCTCTGAAACATAAAAGCGTGCCAAGTGGCTATATTTGTGGAATAATTGAATAAGCGATATTCCAATATCATGTCTTGTATATGTGCACCAGTTCCAGACGTAGCACTCCAAGGCTTTTGAGTTGAACTCCACGGCTTAGCACGCACGAAGGAGGCATCCGTACCGAACGAGGTACTCCCGTACCCTGTAAGCAATCTGGTGGATTCTCAGTACATTGAATGCACTGGTGGGGAGGCTACTCGCCCGCTCGACAAATCCAAAGAAAAAATATATGTTTCGTGCATCATATATTTTGTTGTCTTTCTAGTTGTACCTTAGGATCAGTTTCATGGCATACATGAAAAGCCTAACTCGTGTGGCAATGCGCCGTGCGATATAGGAGGAAATACGGCAAAACTTACTAACTTACCAACTTGACCTTCCCTGTCCAAGGCAATCCAAGTTAATTCATGCACCAGGATATATAAACATTCAAGCATTAGCATATGCAAACATAAGTGTCTTAAGCGAGATTTCATATCGGGTGCCCGAGTTCTTCTATTTAATTCATTTAGCACGAGTATACTTATTTCTCAGATTCAAGAATGATTCACAGGTTCATAACTCTTTTATCAGAATACTAGGGTACCGATTCATTGATGCAATACAATAACTCGCACACGGATTGCCGCTAAGTGAGTATGATCATGAATGCACAAGAGTCACTGGCGTAGCCATTTATGGACATAGTCGCAATAAGACGGTGGTCCCGATGCCCAGCAACCTGACTGAACTTACCCGTGCTAGGAACAAACTAGGCCGATTCGGTCCCGGTGCCCCGATGACCCGAACCGAGGAGATCAAACTTGTACACAAGCGTCCGCGACTGAATTAATGAGTTCTTGTTGTTCTTCCATATTCTGAGTAAACAATAATGGTTGTAGACGTAGGTCATAATCCTTCCTACAAACCATCCAAGGTCTTTCCTGACTTAGGGATTCTTTTGTTATGCATTTCACACAAGTTGATATAAAAGTCCATAGCTATGTTCAGGTGCAACTTAACATGATGCGCTCCCTGGATCGGGGATTGCCTTGGGGACCTAACGGTCTCGGATACTAGCAGGTTCATTTTACACATAAGGACTATTAAATAGTCATCTAGCTAACAAGATGCATGCACGATATACAACAGTATTTTATTCGATTGAGGCATGATTCTATATATCAAGCACTGAGTCGAGGCAAGGATATGAGTTAACATATAGCAGACAAGCATGCATTTCCAATGAAACTTAAATATTCACGTTGGCTCAGGCCCGAAGGTAAGCCGAAGAGTGAAACCGCAAGGGACTTATCGAATGACATACTCCAGGGTCGTGCAGTGCAATGAATAAACATAGTGTACTTGTATCATCCTACTCGAGGCACAGCAGGGTCGAGGCAACATTCCCAGTTAACATATCAAGCAGACAAGTATGCAAACTTAAACATGCACGTTAGCTCGAGCCTGAAGGTAGACTGAGAATTGAAACTGTTAAGGAACTTAACGAGCGATATTTATCTAGAGCCGTACAATGTAACCAGATGAATAATGCACTAAGAAAAGCAATACACGTATTGATCTATTGAGGCATAGCAGGGTCCAGTTGCCCAAGGCAATGGTAGCATGCGAGGGTCTGTACATAAGCAATTGTGTCATTTCCATGTTCTAACATAAGCAGTACAAGTTGGGATTATTTCTTTAGCTAGGTGCGTTATATTCTTATTAGCATGCAAGGGGTGATTTACCTAACGACTAGCATAAAACATTTCATATTTTATGTGTGCTGGCTAAGCAAAGACAAGTTCACCGTAGCCACCCACCTTAGCGATGATTCGCCCCGGTTAAGCGATAGTCCGAACGAGCCTCTGAAAGCCTAAGCTGGTTCTCTTGAAGGGCCAAGTCTGGATAATCCTTTGCCTCAATGAGTCACCTCACTGAGCAAGGCAGGTCAGGATGTTGTACTTTTGTCGTTTGAACCGGAAGTCCGCTTGAGCGGAACAGGGCATTACATGCCTTCCTGCTTGTATATTGACTCGTCGATGCTTGTCGCATAAACTATGCCTCAATTGTGTAATGCTGTGCATGTCATGCATTTATCTAGTTTTTCTTGAAAGACTATCTAATAGTCGTTCCGTGCAAGAATGAACTAGCAAGTATCCGGGACCGTTAGGTCGCCAACGCAATCCCCGTCCTAGGGGAAATGCATCAAGGCAAGTCATTTACTGAACAAATAATCAAGATTCAAGCATCTCAAGTATTCGTGTATTCGTGTTCTCGTGTATCTCGTAAAATTGGAAAGACCAATAATTGTATGTCGCGGACAACTCAAAAATGAGGTATAGTTCCACGGACGGTCACCGGGGCACTGGGGCCGATCCGATCCGGATGGAACTTCACTTGTAGTCCATCGTATGCGGGCGAGATGGTTTGTAGCATATCGTGTACTTTTATTACATTATATTTTGCCTTAGACTCTTCATGTACGATCCATCGTGTGCGGGCGAGATGGTTTGTAGCGTATTGTGTACACTCGTTGCATTATATTCTCGTCTGTGATCGGTCCTTTATGGCTATGCCAGCGACTTATGTCATATAGCTAAGTCATCTTCGCTTAGCGGCTATCTACGTGCGAGTTATTACATCACATCAAAGAACAACTGAACCCCTGAACGATTATATAGCAACTCTTGTGTTTGTATATGTTGTTGCTTTGATTTTTATATATTCTGTTCGTGCTTGAATTAACTTGGTTTGCCTTGGACAGGAAAGGACAAATGATAAGTTGGTAAGTCTCGTCATGTTTCCTCTTATATCGTACGGTACACTGTCACACGAGTTAGGCTATTCAATATTTGCCATGAAACTGATCCTAAGGCAACCAGAAAGACAATATAATAATTGGTGCACGGACCCTATATTACAAGTTTGGATTTGTCGAGCGGCGAGTAGCCTCCACACAAGTGCATTCAATGTACTGATAACCCACCAGATCATTTGCAGGGTGCGGAAGAATCTCATTCGGTGCGGATGCCTCATTCATGCATGCTAAGGCCAGGAGTCCACTCTGAAGCCTTGGAGCATTACGTCCGGAACTGAAGCACATATACAAGACATAATATTGGAATGTTGCCTGAACATCGCCTGTACAATCATTCCACAATTGTAGCTACTTGGCACACTTTTATTGTTTCAGAGAGAGAGATCTGAGCGATTTATAATCTCGGCCAAGCACCACCTGTAACACTTGTTCATATCTATAAAAGAGTTGCTTTACTTCAACTTGTGTTATTCAATGCTTCTGTTATATTGTCAACTCAGTGAACTTGTTACCAAATCGCCTATGTATTTATGATTTTGCTGCACTCGGACAATCTGTGTGACTCTGTGGCTTATAACTCTTACCGCAAGCCAATGAACCACGGCCTTGCACGGGCGTGGCTCATGCTTGTGCTGCATCACGCCCGGATGAGTCAAAGTAATCGTTCTGCGGGAGCGCTGGCATGGTGATTCTCGCCTAGCGGAGACGGCCGATTTAGCCTGCGGGAGATCAGGGCGTGACATATTGGTATCAGAGCCTGCCTTATACGCCTTTGGACTTCACTTCGATTTTCACAGTTTTGAAAGCTCGTTCGTGGGTTTTGTGCACGCTCTCTCTCAATGTTCCAAATAGAATATTCCAACAATAAGTCTAAATACCTTCAAAAAGAACATTAGAATAATGTGATTGCTTGTATGAAATTGTGATGCTAGGGCCTTTGTGCCAACCTGTGCAGACCCTTATGATTTTCGCAAGTAGCTTGTCCGATTTTACCATCTCTAAGTTTGGCTAAATGCATATGTTTGAGGGACACCTTGAACTTGTGCATGATCCAAGACTAAAGAAAATTTGAAACTTGAGTGCTAATACTTCGCTATCATAAAGTTGGTTGGCATGCTCATGCTAGAAGTGCACTTCGAATATGCGTATGATCTAGACTTACGATATGCTTATCTCGAATGCTTGTGCAAGTGAATATCCAAATAAACAAGTATAACGACTTGTATAGGTTTGCCTCAGCCTTAGATCGTTAAACAAGATTGCTACGCTTGGGATAGGTTCTATAATGCGTTAGTACGGCTTATCCTCAGTAAGTCTCGAGGATGAGACTTTTTCTGAGTTGGGTAGGATGTAATATCCCGTTCCGTTCAAGCGGACTACCAATTCAGATGGAAAAGTGCAATATTTAGACCCTCTTTGCTCAGGCGAGAATACTCGTTTGAGGCAAAGGATATCTAGAATTATCCCTACAGGAATTCGGCTTGGGCTTTCAGAGGCTTGCTCGACGTATCGCTTAACCGTAGCGAATCATCGCTAAGGTGGGTGGCTACGGTGAACTTGTCTTTGCTTAGCCAGCACACTTAAAATCTGGAATGATACATGCTAGTCGCTAGGTGAATCACCCCCTGCATGCTAATAAGAATACAATGCACCTAGCTAAAAGAATAATCCTAACTTGTATTGCTTGTGCTAGAACATAGAAATGAACTATTGCTTATATTCAAACCCTCGTATGCTACCCTAGATCTTGTCGCTCAGAAAGTCCCTTACGGTTTTACCTCTCGGCTTACCTTCAGGTCTGAGCCAACGTGTCTGCTTAAGTTCCTTAGAAATGCATGCCTGCCTGCTTGTATATTGACTCATTGATGCTTGTCACATAAACTATCCCTCAATTGTGTAATGCTGTGCATGTCATGCATTCATCTAGTTTTCCTCGGAAGTCTATCTAATAGTTGTTCCGTGCAAGAATGAACCTGCAAGTATCCGGGACCGTTAGGTCACCAAGGCAATCCCCATCCCATGGGAAATGCATCAAGTCAAGTCATTCACTGAACAAAGAATCAAGATTCAAGCATCTCGTGTACTCTTGTATTCGTGTTCTCGTGTATCTCATGAAATTGGAAAGACCAATAATTGTATGTCGCGGACAACTCAAAAATGAGGTATAGTTCTATGGACGGTCACCGGGGCACTGGGGCCGATCCGATCCGGATGGAACTTCACGTGTAGTCCATCGTGTGCGAGCAAGATGGTTTGTAGCACATCGTGTACTTTTATTTCATTCTATTTTGGCCTTTGACCCTTTATGTGTGATCCATCGTCTGCGGACGAGATGGTTTATAGTGCATCATGTACTCTCGTTACGTTCCATTCTCGTCTGTGATCGGTCCTTTATAGCTATACCAGCGACTCATGTCATATAGCTAAGTCATCCTCACTTAGCGGCTATCTGTGTGCGAGTCATTGTATCGCATCAAAGAACAACTAAACACCTGAACGATCATATAGCAACTCTTGTGTATGCATATATTGTTGCATTGATTTTCATATATTCTGCTCGTGCTTGAATTAACTTGGTTTGTCTTGGACAGGGAAGGACAAATGGTAAGTTGGTAAGTCTCACCGTGTTTCCTCTTATATCGTACGGCACATTGCCACACGAGTTAGGCTATTCAATCTTTGCCATAAAACTGATCCTAAGTCAACCAGAAAGACAACATAATAATTGGTGCATGGAACCACTACTAGAATAAGCAGGATTAGCGACATTTTTTAGTGACTCTATTTAAAACATCGCTAATTTAGTGACTCCATGTGAAAACGTCGCTAAACGTCGCTAATTAGCGATATTTAATAGCATTTAACGACATTTAGTGACTTTTATTCAGTTTTTAAAAGATTAGTCGCTATAAGTTTAATTTAGGTCGCTAAATATCGCTAATATGTTTTATTTAGCGACGTTTAGCGACATTTTTTAGCGATATATTTATTTTGGATATTTAGCAACGTTATTAGTGACGTTTAAGACGTCGCTAAATTAGCGACGTCGTTATTGGCGTCGCTAAAACATCGCTAAATTCTAAATTAGCGACGTCATTATTGGCGTCGCAAAAATGTCGCTAAATTTTTTACTTAGGGCTGATTCCCCCCATTTCCTTCGATCTCTCCCTCTCCCTTTCCCAAATTTTAAACCCACTCCGGCTCCTTCTTCCTCCCTCCATCGACCCCTCCTCCCTCCGGCGACCCCCCTCGGCCGCGTCTTCCCCCTTCGGCTCCCCTTTTTTATCCGGTGCCCCCTCCTTCCTTCCAGCGACCCCCCTCCAGCCACGTCCTCCCCCCTCCGGCCGTATCCTCCCCCCTCCTCCTCCTCCTCCTCCTCTAGGTAAACCCTAACACTCTCTCTCTCTTTCTCTCTCTCTCTTTCTCTCTCTCACAGGACACACATATGACACTGACACAGATACGACACACACACACACACAGACACGACACACACATACACACACACTGACACAGACACTGATCAGGACCTAGGGTTAGGATTAGGGTTAGGTTTTTTGACCTGGGTCCGTTTGTTAACAGTGCGGAGATGGTGTATACTGGATCTTGTGAAGAGTGTGAAAGAGTGAACACTGCTTTATGACAGTGTGTCCTTGTGTTAACAGTGCATATATATGTTCTTGAGTAAGGTGTGTAGTGTTGTGATTAAATTATAGATATGAACTGTGTTAGATGAGTGTCATGGTGTATCATAGACACCCGTGTGTCTGTAGCAAAGGAGATTCCAGTGCAGTGTGTATCAGAGATTTGGTAGTTTTTTGTGTGTGTACATAACTTATACACGGTAACCCACAGTTTTTTGTGTGCATATTGGTATTCCAGTATGGTGTGTGGTCTAGATTTGTGCAACTGCTCAGAGCAGTAAGTACAGCAATGCCCTACAGTTTGTGCAAGACTAAAACTGCAGCAGTGGCATTTGAAACTGTGCAACCTGGCACATTGCTTCTGTATTGAGGAACAACATTCCCTGCATGTGTGTATGTCTCTAAAGAGCCTGTACAGTGCAAGAATCCCATGTGTGCATCATTGTAGTAGAAGTCTGCAGCAGTGTCAAGGATTAACCACAGAACAGGGTTATCAATATGTGTGTACACCTGCTATTTGAGTATAGAATTATAGGAATTAAAGTATTATGGGTTTAAACTTAAGAAATGTGTTCAATATTAGCATATGAGAGGGTGTGTAATCTATGCATTGATATATGCCTGTCTAGTGTATGTAGGTAGTGATGTGTATCATATGATGGTGTCAAGAGTGCATGTGTTAGTGTGCAGACCTTGGGGGCTCTGTGCTGCAAACTAGTAGTGAGATGAGTGTGTTGTATTCAGATTTTGAGTGCAGAAAATAGTATAGCAATCAGTGGGCAATCGGTCAATACCCGACCCTTCTCTTATTGGAGAAGCTTGGATAATCGTGCTATAGATTTGGCAAGAAAGCAAGCAGTGGATATATTCACTCTGAGGAAAGAAAGCAGAAACTTGAATCACATCAAAAAGTGTTGCTTATCAAATTCGTTTTGACTTAAAAATCTATTATCTTTTTTAATTTAATCCTACCATCTTATAATAAGCTTTAACAATCCCAAACCAATCCTAACAAAAAAGAAATCACATCTTCTGTCCTGGCCTAGGCTGGGATTTGGGTTTGCTATAGTTACCAGGATCTAGCATGCTGTTGTCCTACAAAATATTATAGCTACACTAGTGTACACATACTCTGCACAGGATCTAACATGCTTCTTCTATATGACTTCAAATATAGATTACCTAGCCAACTAATTGTCAGCTTCTTCTTTAGAGAATCATACTGTATGTAATGATTTATATGATACATAATGTTATTTTTGCAGAAGTATCTAGAAATAGATATGAATTACTATCTGTGTTATCGTTTGTGGATGTACAACTGTCATCCTGATGACATGTGCGGTGTGCGGGATAAATTTATTGAGGGTGTACAGCAGTTCCTGCAGTTCGCCAAGGCATTACCTCAGTACATGGACGGTACCAAAATTAAGTGTCCGTGTGTGAGATGTCACAACAGGAAATATCATCCAGAAGTGGAAGTCACATATCATTTGTACTCGAAGGGCTTCACGCCGAATTACTATCAGTGGACCGTGCACGGAGAACTTGTATCTCTAGCATCGGAGTCGGAGCCCTATGTAGAGCTGTATATGGATGTCCACGACCCGGATGCTTACGACGATAGGTAGGTGAACATGGTTTATGATACGGCAGGGCCTAGTTTCAATTCGGACAATTATGATGCGGCGGGACCTAGTTTTAATTCGGACAATTATGATACAGCTGCGGAGGAACCGAATGTCGATGCTGGAGTTGCTGGAGAATGCAAGGACTCCACTATATCCTGGTTGTGAGGATCATTCACCGTTAGAGGTGGTTACAATATTATTGAGGATCAAGTCCGATTTTAACATGTCGCAAGAATGTTATAATTGACTGATCGATTTGATTATAGAGATCTTGTCCGAGGGTGCAAAGTTTTCTAAAGACTTCTATCAATCTAAGAGGATGGTGAGATCGCTTTGGATCGGATACGAGAAAATTGATGCATATCACAACGGGTGCATGTTATACTACAAAGACGACAAGGATGAAGATGCATGTAGATTATGTGATGCTGATCACTACAAGGCCACTGTTAGAGGAAAGTCTGTCGGTGTAAGGAAGCCTACCGATTCGATGCACTACTTGCCTTTGACGCCACGGTTGCAGCGGTTGTTTATGGTTATGGAGACTGCAGAAAATATGAGTTGGCACAGGCAAAAATTGATCGAAGGAGTATTGGATCATCCATCCGATGGAGAAGCATGGAAGCACTTTGATCGAGAGTATCCATATTTTGTCGAAGATCCGCGTAATGTCAGATTGGGGCTCTCCTCTGACGGTTTTACCCCATTCGAACTTTCGGGCTCCCAGTAATCGTGTTGGTCTGTGATCGTCACTCTTTATAATCTACCACCTTGGATGTACATGAAGACTCCGTATATGTTCCTAACCGTTATTATCCCGGGTCCGAACAATTCGAAGAGGAAAATTAATATGTATTTACAGCCTTTGATAGATGTGGGAAGTAGGTGCCAACACGTACGATATTTCTAGAAAGCAAAATTTTCAGATGAGGGCAGCACTTATGTGGACCATCAACGACTTTTTAGCCTATGGAATATTATCGGGATGGAGCACCCATGGTCGTCTCTTATATCCGTATTATATGGACCGTACTAAGGATTTTTGTTTGAAACACGGAGGCAAATTGTGCTTCTTCAATTTTCATCGATAATTTATGCCAAAGGATCATCCGTACCGGAGGAACCAGAATGCTTTTCGTATGGGAGTTGTGAAGAAGGCCAATCCAACCCTAAGGTGGTCCGGATATACGATATGGGAAGAGGTAAAAGATTTACCAAGTGCTATCGAAGAGACTGCTAAGGGGTACAAGTGTGACGAATTTTGTCGCACCCATAACTGGATAAAAAGGAGTATATTCTGGGATCTGCCATATTAGAGCACCAATATGATCAGACATAACCTTGATGTCATGCATATCGAGAAGAATATATTTGATAACATAATTAATATTGTAATGGGGATAAATGGGAAGACAAAAGATAATCCGAAGGCCAGGTTGGACTTAGAAGAAATATGTAGACGTCCTGCATTGCATTTAATAGAGGAGGGGAATGGAAAGTTAAAGCAACCTAAGTCAGTTTTCTCACTGGAGAAAGAGGATAAAGGGAGACTTTGTAGGTGGATTCAGGGTCTAAAGTTTCTAGACGGGTACGTGTCGAACTTGAGAAGATGCATCAACCTCAAGGAGAACAAACTGGCAGGTATGAAGAGCCATGATTGTCACATATTCTTGGAGTGGTTAATTCCGATTGAATTTTGGGAATTCTTACTGCATGTCGTTTGGGATCCATTGATAGAGCTCAGCATATTCTTCAAAGATCTTTGTTGTACTAAGTTGCTTGTCGATCGTCTAGAAAAGTAAGAGAAGGATATTATGGTAACACTATATAAGCTCGAGAAGGTATTTTCTCTTGGATTCTTCGACTTTATGATAAATTTTCCATTTCATCTTTCCTATGAGGCACGTGTTGGTGGTCCTGTCGGTTATCGGTGGATGTACCCCTTCGAGCGGCATCTGAATCACCTAAAGAGAAAGGTAAAAAATAAGGCACGGGTTGAGGGCTCTATTTGTGAAGCTTATGTTCTCGAGGAGATTGTAAATTTTTGCTCGATGTATTTCAAACCTCATATTGCTACTAATATAACGAAAGCTCCGAGAAATGATGACGCATATCAGGAATCTAATGATGCAATACTCAAAGTATTCAATGCGTCCGAAAAGCCTTCGAAAAGAATAAAGAGATATTTGAATAACGACAAGCTAAGGGCTGCTCAATTGTATATATTACTCAATTGTGACGAGGATAAAGTGGAGAAGCTAGAGGGATAAGTAATTAATATGTCAACGATTACATTATCTCAATATAATAGTATAAGATACTATTATGCTACTAATCAACAGTTGCTTTATTATTTTTTAGCACATATAATGATGAGTTGAGGTCGGTTAGACCCTACATAACAGACGAAGAAGTAGAACAAGAAATGAGATGCCATTTTCCTTCTTGGTTGAGCGCATATGTAGGATGCTTGGTAATTACTTTTTAATTCTGTACTTACAAAACAAATAACTTACTATTGCTACTTTGGTATTTAGGTCGATCGTCTAATAACACCCGAGACTAAATCTATTAGAACTCTAGCCAAGGGACCAATTACTGCCGTTAAAATATGGCCAAGTTTCTGTGTGAATGGGTTTAGGTTCAAGTCTATAAATGCTCCTACCAGAGACAGCTTTGGATCTTGATTCCACGAAAAACAGTTATTTGTGTATCAAATCTTCGAACTACAAAGACGTCAATCCAGACAATAATTTCTTTGGCATCTTATGAAAGATTGTGGAGTTGACATATAATTATTGCACAGAACCTGCTAATATCATGCTATTCAAGTGTGAATGGTTTGATCCGATTAAAGATCAAGGTTAGAAAATTGACAAGCATGGCCTTGTGGATATAAACTACAAGCATAGATATCAAGGCTACGAACCATTTGTCCTATCAAGTCAGGCTCATCTTGTGTACTTCATAACTTATCCTAGATGGGGGATAGCAAGGTCGGATTGGTGGGCAGTATGCAAGATTAAAGCTAGAAATATCTTTGACATTGACGAAATAGCTTATCAGGAGAACGATCTACCTCTTGTAACAAATATTGTAGATGTGAACTCAATGGAAGTTACTCATTACACGAGTAATAATGTAGAAGATATAGAATTATCCAAAGAGGAAGATAAAGACAAAGTAGATGAAAGTGAAGACGAGGAGGAGGAAGAGAAAGAGGAAGAGGAGGACAAGGAAGGCGAACAAGATGAATTTTTTGAAGATGATTAAAAATAAAATATTTTTCCTGTAGAATGTAACTATATTTTGACTGTAGAATGTACTATTTTAAAGAATATATGTATTATATTTTGAATGTAGAATGCTTTGAGATATGTATCACATTTTGACTGTAGAATATACTATATATTTATGTTTTTCTATATTCATCATATGTTGTTATCAGGTATGACAGGACGACGCGGAGGATTCGGTAGGTCCCGAGGTAGACAGAGTGCTCCTCTGGTACTGCCTACTGTTGGTTTCGGATCATCGTCGCCCAGTACTCCAGTATATCGATCACTCACATCTCTGACTGTTGGGACGAGTAGTTCCAGGCGTGATAGTACTCCCTCGTCCAGCGTTCCTCCTGCTGACGGAACCATGGGGACAGATGAGCATGTCGAGGAGGTCGCACCCACGTTGTCCCAGCAACAGCAAGATCCTCCATGCGCACCTTCGGAGGAGACGAGGACAGAGATTTGGGCCGATGGTACAAAGTAAGTCAATTAGATGGTTTAGCATAATATATATCGTATATTTCTTTATTCATCGTATATTGACTTTTTCAATCAAAATAATTATCTCTGTATAGATATCGTCCATCGTCGGTTCAAAGATGCCTGGGCCAATTTCTAAGGAACAACTACGGTGGCCCTTGGATCAACTACTCTGAGGCTCCGGAGGAGAGGAAGGCATTCTGGTTTTCGCACTTCCAGGTAAAAGTATATTAAATAAATCCTCTAATTTATGCATATTATATAACTTATCCGTGATGCTCACTTACTAAATTATTTATTGTAGCAAACATATTTCTATCCTCCGTACCGGGCCGAGTTGATCGAGCGGTTATTTTTGACCGTTGCAGCCAAGCTTATCCGAGATGCTCTGGATGACCAGAAGGCTCGTGATCGTGCTGGAAAATAGATCTAAGGGTGGATCACGCCTGAGTAGTGGACTGCGATAAGGGCTAGATTCGATGATCCGAGCTACAAGGAACGGTCTGAGAAGGCCAAGGCGGCTAGGAAGAATGCTACCAAGTGGTGTAGTGGCTCGATTTCGATGACGAAACATTTCTCTCGTTTGGTATGTTTTTTCTTTTAAAATATATTATTTTAATGTAAGTACCATAAAATGGTAGTAGGAAAAAATGTTTAAGTTTAGTACTAAATAATATATTTTTAACAATTACAGAGGGGTGAGGATGCAAACATGGTGACCGTCTTCTTGGCCACCCATCGCAAGGACGGAAATCTCATTGATAAGAGAGCCTTGCAGACCTATGTAAATATTACTTTACTTTGTGTTAATTTTAATATAACTTAGGCAATTATCGAGTTTCCAAACCTTTCTAGGCCGAGTATCTTAGGCTGCGTGAGCGGGCGATTGCTAGTGCACCTACACCTGGAGAGGCTGGTACTTCTTCGCAGCTCGCTCCAGCTCCGTCGACGGACGACCTGTGGGTGACCACAGCTGGTGGTCTTCAGAGGGATAAGAACTACGATACGGGATCCTATGGCACCCTGGTTGTGATGTAGTCATCTAGGGCCTCCCCGACAGCTGTGCATTCCACACAGCCCTTACAGTCGTCGGCCAAAGTCCAGGAGGCCGTTGACTGTCAGATTGCGTCTCTCCGTGACGAGTTGCTGCAAAGGATGGAGGAGCAGCCCCTGTCCTAGTCGTAGGCGAATGATCCGACGCTCATCGCACGATTCGATATGCTCGATCGCGGCATCACGGAGCTCCGGGATTTGACAAATGATATTAGAGCCTCGATAGACCGCAACATCATGGAGTTGCAGGCATCACAGCTCTCAATGGGCGAGAGGCTGACGATGATGCAGGATTCAATGGTTCATAATAGTACGAGGCTGTTATCTACCATAGATTCTTACAACCAGTGACTCACAGAATTGGAGCGGGTACGGCCTTCTGGTGCACCTACATCGACACAGACTCCACCGACGTCACTGCCTTCTCTATCGACATCGGTGTCGATTCCACGGGAGCAGTATGAGCTATTCTTATCCTTCATGCGTACCGATGGTCAGCCTCCTGCAGATCCGCAGTAGTATAGCTAGTTGCTGGATATTTGTATTTTTTTCTTATTTAGGATGAGATTGTATGGATATATATTTGCCATATTCTTTACGATAAGATTTGCTGGATGCTTTCTTTTCTTCAAATTTTATTATATTACTCATATTAAATATATTATTTTACCAGTATTGAGTGTTCAACCCAAAGGGGTTGGCAAACCCAAAAATTCAACTTAGGGTTTCTCCGGGTCTATTTGTACTGATTATGATTTAATAAACTGCAGGAATAATAGTTTCGAAACAATTCAGTATTCTTTTTTTAATTTTTCTTTAAAATTAGCGACGTTTTTAGTGACGTTTAGCAACATTTAGCAACGTTTATACACGTTGCTAAGTACGTCGCTAATTAGCGACGTTAATACACGTCGCTAATGATATCGCTAAACATGTCGCTAAAAATGTCGTTGTACGTCGCAAATTGCTGACATGGCATTATTGCCAGGTCATTAAAGATGTTGTTGTAACGTCGCTATTTAAGTCACTAATTAGCAATATTTAGCGACGTTAATTAACGTCGCTAATTAGTGATATTGTATCGCTAAACGTCGCTAATTTTAGTGACACATTTAAGTCGCTAAAAAATATCGGTATAGTGACGTTTAGCGACATTTTTTTCTTTTAGCGACTTGCTTTGTTCTGACTTCTTTAAAATGTCGCTAATTACGTCGCTAAATATGATTAGCGACATTTTTTTGTCATTTACTGACATTTTTAAACGTCACTAATTTGACTTTTTCTGGTAGTGAACCTATATTACGTGTTTGGATTTGTCGAGCAGGCGAGTAGCCTCCCCACCAGTGCATTCAATGTACTGATAACCCACCAGATCGTTTGCAGGGTGCAGAAGAACCTCGTTCGGTGCGGATGCCACCTTCGTGCGTGCTAAGGCAGGAGTCCACTCTGAAGCCTTGGAGCGTTGCGTACGGAACTGAAGCACATATATAAGACATAATGTTGGAATATTGCCTGAATATTGCCTGTACATTCATTCCACAATTGTAGCCACTTGGCACACTTTTATTGTTTCAGAGAGAGAGATCTGAGCGAATTGTAATCTCGGCCAAGCGCCGCCTGTAATACTTGTTCATATCAATAAAAGAGTTGTTTTACTTCAACTTGTGTTATTCAATGCTTGCACTATATTGTTGACTCAGTAAACTTCTTACCAAATCGCCTATGCATTTATGATTCTGCTATACTCGGATAATCTGTGTGACTCTGTGGCTTAGAACTCTTACCGCCATCCAATGAACCACGGCCTTGCACGAGTGTGGCTCACGCTCGTACGACATCATGCCCGGATGGGTCAAAGTGATCGTTCCGCGGAAGCACTGGCATAGTGATTCTCGCCTAGCGAGGATAGCCGATTTAGCCTGCGGATGATCGGGGCATGACACTTATGGTGGCCGGCCCTCTCTCCCCTTCTCCATGTAAGTGCCAATGTCCAATACACCCCTCTCCATCAAATTATGAATAGGATTATTGTTAGGTAATTTTGGAAAGTCTCTAATTAAGTCAAATTAAGTCTAACCCTCCTAATTAATTAGTGGAATACATTATTGGGCTTGGGTCCATGTTGGGCTTACTAATTTTTATGACAATTCTAGTTGGGCCTATAAGTGTCAAGTCTAATTAATAGGCTAAGCCTATAACTAAAAAATAAATGGTACAAGGTTCTAAATAAATATATATTACTATAATAAATAATATCTAACACAACCATTAAATAATATTTTAGCCCTCTAATATTAATATAATATTTCCAAAATTAAATTACTAGGCCAAATTACTAAACTACCCCTTGTTGGAAAAGTAAGAGTGACATATATTACCCCCAGTATAGAAGATAATATCATCTTAATAAGGGTATCTACCCTCAGATATCTCGGGGTCTGTCCAATGGGGATCATTGTCTCCTTGGAACACCGAATTGTTGCGTACCTCCAAGGGGTACTACCCTCAGCTTGGGCCACCCCTAGGAGTTCTGAAGAAGAATAACCCCCAAGAGATGGCAGCTTCATCCTTGAGCGGGTGCCCTGGAAGACGCCTTATGCGGGTGCCATTGTCAGCCCTCCGGGTAATAGCCTTTGTGATACATTGGTAGAGAGCGCCGGACTGGAGGTGTTTGACTGCTTTCTTCCCTTGGTAGCGTGTCACGACCCGCACCCGGTGTAAGGATACATGTTTGGAATAATGCCTAGCCTACGTCCCAGAATCGGCGGTAGAACGCTATCTGGGTAATCTATCTAGCAATATAACCACCAACAATAAAAATATACTCAATCACAGATCTGAGATAGAACGAGCACGAATATGATAAAGAATAGAATAGTCACATACAACTCATGAGTCTAAAATAATATATCAATGAGTCTGAAAGAATACTAACAAATAAGTTGGAGACAAATCCAGTACAAAAAATACTAAGACGCTACTAAACTCGGGTAATCTACCTCAGTCGGGATAAGTTCCTCCTGAAGTAGGGTCTCAAACTCTAAACCCACAATATCCTGAGGTCCATAATGTGTAGGGTACCAGTCCTCAGTGTCATCTGGGAAAAATATATCCAGCCATGAAAGGAGTAGAGTATATCTCAAATAGCAGTTCTAATCAATGATAAAAACTATGTAACAGTAAATATATATGAATATACAAGATGCACAATAGATACAAGAGATACACAATAAGAAAATAATGGAATAAACACAATAATGAACAATATGACAATGAACAAGAATACTAATGTCTAAGTGTGTGAGTACTAGCTTTAACATGTGATCGACTTAGGAACGTCCACAAGAGTATAATGGCCTGGCTGATCATACGTGCGGTGTATGATCAATACTCACATGGAACAAGATATGCACAAGGAGGGTATGATCACGTATCTATACTAAAGTACTCTCCACCCCCGACTAGTATAATAGATCCAACCATGGTATGCTATGGCACAAGATTCTCTAGAAAGGTAGCAAATCTTCCCGAGAATCAGTGTCTGTACATGCACAAGATAATCAATAAAACAAGACTTGCACAAGATACACCATATACAAGGAATAACATCTCATGACGAGATCTAGATATACTAATCCATGTAACCATCGTATCAAAAAATATGGATATCTATACTAGATACAATAAATATAGAGGATATCATAAACAAGAAACTATCAGAGAATGTACTCGCCTGAAGTCCAATGAATAGCCTCATAGATGTCTGATACGGTGCCTCGAAGACCTAGATAGGGAATATAACATCAATACAAGGTTCGGGAAAGAAAATAAGTTAAACTAGTCAACTTCTAGGTCAATAAGTCAATTATAAGTCAAAAGTCAAACTAAGTCAACTCTAAGGTCAACTATGGTCAAACTATGGTCAACTGCCTAATTCTAGGTTACAAAAGTCTACACAAGGATATTGGGTTTAAATACTAAGGTCTAAGTCATAAAACCCATATCTTAAATTGTCACGACCCGCACCCGGTATAGAGGCACGAGTGCGTGGGTACGTCCAGCCTACGCCGCAGCATCGGCGGTATAACGCTGTCTAGGTCATGATACTATCTAATCAATCTCACATGAATATCCAACTCCATGAGGAGACACAGATATCATAATATAATATGGAATACTCAATCATATAAACTAAGGCACGATGAGATATCGAAGAAAATATATGAAATATAAGACAAGTCTAAACAACAAAATATCATACCTGCAATCAATAATATCCAATCTCCAAGTATACTGGAAAACAAGTCCTCTAAGTCAAAGTTCGAAAAAAATAACCAGTCAGGATTGGAGCAAAGTACATCTCTAACAGCAGTTCTACATCAATGATATAAACTATGTAGCAGTAAATAGATGAAAATATACAAGATGCATATACATGTACGAGAGATACACAATAAAGGAAATACTAAAAATAAATACGAGAATAAACAATATGTCAATGAACAAAATACTAATGACTAAGTGTGTGAGTACTAGCTTTAACATGTGATCCGCTTGGGAACTTGTACACGAGTACGGGCCTGGCTAGTCATACATGCGGTGTATGACCAACACTAACATGTAAACAAGACTTGTATATGAAGGGTATGATCACATATCTACAATAAAATACTTTCCACCCCGACTGGTATAGTAGATCCAACCATGGTACGCTATGGCACGAGATTCCCTAGGAAGGTAGCAAGTCTCCCCGAGAATCAGTGTCTGTACATGCACAAGATAAACAATGAAATAAGACTTGTACACGATACACCATATACAAGGAATAATATCTCATGACGAGATCCGGATATACCAATCCATGTAACCATTGTGTCAAGAAATATGGATATTTACACTAGATACAATGACCATAGAGGATATCATAAATAAGAAACTATCAGAGAATATACTCGCCTGTGGTCCTTTGCTGGTATGAATCAGAATCCAAGTCACAGTCCAAATAACCTCTGTATTACAATTTTACCACGTCAAAATATAATTTATTTTAATTTATTTAATTCTGGAATAATTACTCTAAAATCCTATTTTAATCTTATTATTCTAATTTTTAGGTCAAATCCTAGTTTTGCCCAAAAGAACCTAAATTTTATCGACTCGAGACTCTTGGCACGCAAATCGAGGCGATCTGTTGACCGAAAAGTCAACAGACACAAACTCGACTTTCATGAATGATTTCCTATAAATTTCATCATCAAAAACATGTTGGAATTTACGGCTCATCCGAATTCAAATTTGTTTGGGAATTATGACACATACAAATTTTGTATCGTGCACCGATGGTTAAATTCTAAACTAGAAGTTCTACAGAATTAACAGTATATAAATACTTTGAATTAAATTCTGGAAAAAAATATATGTCAATGATCTCGACATTAGCTTTCCGAAACTTTAAACGGTTCATGATTATGATTTCTGGTTCTCCCGAAATCGCGAAAATATTGAAACACGTCTATTTTAGGACATGCTGTGCTCTATGAATTTTCCAGAATTTAATACTCATACTTTCATAAAAAAATTTATATATTCAAAAAGCTAACCTCAATATCTTTCTAATGCAAGAAAGTGGGCCTCGTTTGGAGTCCAGAGCTATGTACAATGGCTTCTGGATGATGAAGGAATCCTAGATGGCAATTCTATAAAATTCGGCTCAAGGAAAACCCTAGAAATTAATAACTTAAACTATTATATATATAGAGGAGAGGGAGAGAGCAGCTGTGGCTCGGAGTCTGCCATGTGGCAGCCATCCACTGCTGTCCCACCCAAATTGGACGGTCAGGGATTCACGCGGCTCAGCTCAGCTAAGTCCGAGTCGAACTCTGACTCGGCTCGAGGTCGGCTCGGCTTCACCCACAGCCAACCCGCGGTCACTGACAGACGGGCCCCGCCCAGTTTGCTGCGGAAGGCTGACAGGTGGGCCCCGGTTGGCTGAATGGGCAGAAATAATTTCTTTTTGGGTTTTTTTTCAGAAAATAGTTTTTAATTTAGTTTTTCCAAATTAACTCAAAATAAATGCTAAAAAATTCAGAAAATTCCCAAAAAAATTCTAGAAAATATATTTGATTATTTAGAACCTAAAATAAAAGTTTGGGATATTTTTAATTAAGTTTGAACCTAAAATAAATTCTTGAAAGTCCTAGGAAATTAATGTTACTAGTTTTTAATTAACTAAAAATTGTGGAAAAATCCCAATAGCCCCAAATTAACCTAATAACAATATTTAAGCACGAATTTTAGGATACAGAGGTTACAAGTCTACCCACCTTAAAAAATTTCATCCTCAAAATTTAAAATCCTTAATATTTTTTATTTTTTATTTTTACCATATAATCGTGAAGTAAATTCATATTGTTATATCACAAATTTTTTAAAATTCTATAAATATATCATATTCCTGAAAATCCTCGAATTTGTTTTCCACATAATGCTCAAACAATGTAATGCTTATGAAATCTTCCAATACAACAGAAATATAAATTTATATCTTGTAGTCAAATAAATATAATGATAATCTCCTTAATTTTCTCGAATTTAATAACAAATTCAATCATATTTTAATCTTCATAAAAATCAATGATTTAACCAAATCGTCAATTCTGCCATATCAAGTTCTCAACTCTTTATTTAAATTAATATTTATCCTCGAAATTTTAGGCACATTGTCTCTCTCTGTCAAATCATAACCTCTTCATTAATCTTTGTTACGGTCAACACCAATAATTACGGTCTAAGAAAATTCTAGCTACAGTACCAAGCTACAGTACCAATACTAACTATAATGGCACCTATTTCAGAACTATTACTACAAGGTACTATGCTACGGGTTAACTCTAGATTGATGCCTACTGCTCGTATGTCCAACTAAGAAATACTTACAAACTCACAAGTCATACTCAGTCAACACTAATACAAGACACAGACATAATTGCAAGTCACCCATTATCACACTAACAAAGAATCCTAATGGAAAAAAAAACTCTAGGAGGAACTGGACTGAGGAACTGAAGGTATTCCTACTGCTAGTAAAGAAAAGAAGCGATGGAACAAAGTCATGTAATAACAGAAGTGGATAAGTATTGAGATAATACTTTAAGAACAAACTTAAGATACAACCTGATAATCAAACACGTCTGTCCGAAATCATGACACTCAGAATTCTCGCCACGCTAGTAAGCATAGCTACGGTGAACGATAGATTCCATAACATAGGTATGCAACTCTATAATCATGTCATCTAGAATCTTCGCTGTGCCGACTAGTATAGCTGCGAGAAATTCTAAATTTCATAACTAGATATATACATCTGAAGTCAGGTACCTACATTTTCGACATGCCAGCTAATATGGCTGCGATAAATTTTAGGCTCCATAACTAAAGCAGATGTTTTACCTTTCTCACTGTCCTCATCAATATATGTCATCAGATGATACCGTAAATTTTAGCCCATAAAATTTATGTAGATCTGAAATCAAAACTCAACAACGATACCAAGAATTAAATTTAACAACTGGTCAACAAGAATCAAACTCAATATTAACAAGTGAGAACGGACAAAAACAAGGGGGAAGGATTTGAATTGAAATTATAATGAGATTCTCAAGGGTCATCCTAAGAATCTCTCAAATAATTTATGATTGAGTATTCTCTCTCATCCTAGTATCATATGTCCTATATCTTGTCGCAGGCACGCAGTAGTATAACTAAGACATCGCACAACCACGATATCGCACAACTTGCGAAGTCTGACCTGCATGGGCCACCACTAAAAACGTATCACGTCCCGCACCCGGTATAGTGGCACGAGTGCGTGGGTACGTCCAGCCTACGCCGCAGCATCGGCGGTAGAACGATGTCTAGGTCATGATACTATCTAATCAATCTCACATGAATATCCAACTCCATGAAGAGACACAAATATCACAATATAATATGGAATACTCAATCATATAAACTAAGGCACGATGAAATATCAAAAAAATATATGAAATACAAGACAAGTCTAAACAACAAAATAATCATACCTGCAATCAATAATATCCAATCTCCAAGTATACTGGAAAACAAGTCCTCTAAGTCAAAGTCTGAAAAAAATAACCAGTCGGGATTGGAGCAAAGTATATCTCTAACAGCAGTTCTACATCAATGATATAAACTATGTAGCAGTAAATAGATGGAAATATACAAGACGCATATACATGTACGAGAGATACAAAATAAAGGAAATACTGAAAATAAATACGAGAATAAACAATATGTCAATGAACAAAATACTAATGACTAAGTGTGTGAGTACTAGCTTTAACATGTGAACGTCTTGGGAACTTGTACACGAGTATGGGCCTGGCTAGTCATACGTGCGGTGTATGACCAACACTAACATGTAAACAAGACTTGTATATGAAGGGTATGATCATATATTTACACGAAAATACTCTCCACCCCCGACTGGTATAGTAGATCCAACCATGGTACGGTATGGCACGAGATTTCCTAGGAAGGTAGCAAGTCTCCCCGAGAATCAGTATATGTACATGCACAAGATAAACAATGAAATAAGACTTGTACACGATACACCATATACAAGGAATAACATCTTATGACGAGATCCGGATATATCAATCCGTGTAACCATCGTGTCAAGAAATATGGATATTTACACTAGATACAATAAACATAGGGGATATCATAAATAAGAAACTATCTGAGAATGTACTCGCCTGTGGTCCTTTGCTGGTATGAATCATAATCCAAGTCACAGTCCAAATAACCTATGTATTAAAAAATTTCCATGTCAAAATATAATTTATTTTAATTTATTTAATTCTGGAATAATTACTCTAAAATCCTATTTTAATCTTATTATTCTGATTTTTAGGTCAAATCCAAGTTTTGCCCAAAAGAACCTAAATTGTATCGACTCGAGACTCATTGCACACAAATCGATGCGATCTGTTGACCGAAAAGTCAACTAACACAAATTCGACTTTCATGCATGATTCCCTATAAATTTCATCATCAAAAACATGTTAGAATTTATGGCTCGTCCGAATTCAAATTCGTTTGGGAATTATGGTACATACAAATTTCGTATCGTGCACCGATGGTTAAATTCTAACATAGAAGTTCTATAGAATTAACAGTATATAAATACTTCGAACTAAATTCTGAAAAAAATATATCTCAATTATATCTACATTAGATTTCCAAAACTTTAAACGGTTCATGATTTTGATTCCTGGTTCTCCCGAAATCACAAAAACATTAAAATACATTTATTTTCGGACATATTGTTCTCTATGAATTTTCCAGAATTTAATACTCATACTTTCATAAAACAATTTATATATTCAAAAAGCTAACCTCAATAACATTCTAACGCAAGAAATTGGGCCTCGTTTGGAGTCCGAAGCTATGTGCAATGGCTTCTGGAAGATGAAGGAACCCTAGATGACAATTCTCCAAAATTTGGCTCAAGGAAAACCCTAGAAATTAATATATTAAACTATTATATATATATAGGAGAGAGAGAGCAGCTGCGGCTCAGAGTCTGCCACATGGCAGCCATCTACTACTGCTCCACCCAAATCGGACGGTCAGGGATTCACGCGGCTCGGCTCAGCTGAGTCCGAGTCGAACTCTGACTCAATTCGGCTCGAGGTCGGCTCGGCTTCACCCACACCCAACCTGCGGTCACTGACAGACGGGCCCTGCCCAGTTCACTGTGGGAGGCTGACAGGTGGGCCCCGGTTGGCTGAATGGGCAGAAATAATTACTTTTTTGGTTTTCTTTTTCAGAAAATAGTTTTTAATTCTGTTTTTCCTAATTAACTCAAAAGAAATGCTAAAAAATCAAAAAATTTCCAAATAAATTCTAGAAAATATATTTGATTATTTAGAACCTAAATAAAAGTTTAGGATATTTTTAATTAAGTTTGAACCTAAAATAAATTCTTGAAAGTCCTAGAAAATTAGTATTACTAGTTTTTAATTAACTAAAAATTGTGAAAAAATTTCAATAGCCCCAAATTAACCTAATAACAATATTTAAGCAAGAATTTCAGGATACAGAGGTTACATAAATACTAGCAAACCGTATCTCCGGATACGTAAATCCATAGGTAAAATATCACATACAATTGCCAAAACAATATTATTCAATAAAATCTTAAAGACAAACATCAAAAAGGTACCTTGGTTTTGAACAAACTTGGTATCACAACATAAAACCATAATCTTGATACCCCAAATCCAATACCTTGGGTATTCCCAATTACCTTGGTATCTCAAGGTAATATCCCAAACTTGTTTATACTAACTACCCGTAATATACATATGCTATACTACTTATACTACAATAAAATTAGTAATTTAAGAATATATTTACTTATATATCAAATATATACATATCTATCTATATCTATATAAATATCTATTATAGAAATTTGCTAACTGTCACTAAAAACATAGATGAACTGTCTCTGAAACTCTGATACTCTGATACACTGCCTATTTAGTGACGGTTCTGCTCCGTTGGTTATCTGATGTCGCTGCTGCTGCTTTGGCGACGGGTTGTGGCCGTTGCTAAAGTATTGTTGCCGCTGCTGTAGAATGTTCCTGCTGCTATTGTTGCTTTGGCGACGGGTTGTGGCTGTCGCCTTTGCTGCTGTTGCCTGCTATAATGGCTGCTGTTGCTGTTGCGACTTTGCCGCTGTCGCCTTTGCCACTGTCGCTAAAAACCATTATATATATATATATATATATATATATATATATATATATATATATATATATATATATATATACATATATACTTATATATACACACCACTATATAATATATACTTACATGTACATGCAATTACTATATATAAATATACATACACTCCTACTCCTCATATGCATATATGTATGTAGTGACATATGTATATACATAACAACATATCTAATTACATATACATATAGCTTATACTTATAAGATATACCTATATGTACATAATATTATATATTACAATATAGTATCATATATATATATATATATATATATATATATATATATAACCATACATATATGTTTACCTATAGATAATCATACAATAATATGTCACACACATTACATAAATAGGAATATAACAACATATAATTATCTATTGAACATATGTATATCTATACATACTAATATATATAATTTTACTTACAATTAGAAGAATAGCCACCTAACAATATATACACTTATAGTACATACATAGATACATAGATCTAAGACATAATATTATATAAATATAATTACACAATAATATATATATAATTTAACATCACAATGACAAGAGAAATAGATCTACAAATTAAATTACACAACCACATGGATCGTATTATCCCGTATCCCATTAAATCTAGGATACGCTTGCGACACGAGTCCTCCACACATCCAAACGTACCCCGAAGGATACGAACAAGTCATATATATTATTTATGAATAATACGTAGAGTCAAATATAAATCTACGTGTCCGTGTCAAAATATGACATGCACAAAGTTCTGTGTCGGAGAAAAAATCTCCAAATCAACATGTATCACCAAATTATTGGGATATGACCTACACGTACCCAATTATGGATACGATACTAGCCCCAAACACACAAGCACATGCCAAATTGATCTATAGGACCAATTGACACATACAACAATTGTCAATCTCGGAATTCCCCTAAAATTGACACAAAATATACCATAACTTTTACAATAGGCCTCCTATGAACACAAAACCAAATCCTATGGGTAGCCTATGCATATTGGTTAATTTCTCATGGTTAAATCTCAATTTTAGAACCTAAATTAAGGGAAAAAACTAAATTATTGGAAGATAAATTCTCAATGAAACCTCCAAATGTGATGAAATTAGCCTCCAACATGTAGATCCTTGCTCCTCTTTGTAGATCCTTGCTTCCTCCTTCTAGATCCTTGCTCCACTAGTCTCCAATCATGATTTGGGATAGAATTAGGATAAGATTTGGTAGTGAAATAAAGTGGGAATGAAAGAATTTGGTTGAGAGAAATTCTAGATCTAGTTTCCAAATAAAAAGAGGAAAGAAAAATTATTTCCCCCTCTCTATATTGGCCGGCCCCCTTTCCCCTTTCTCAAGCTACCATAAATTGTTCAATATACCCCTTGGGGCCTCTCATGAAGAAATAATTACGGAGGGAAGCTTCTAGTCTAAAGGTTTAATTAATTTAATCCATCTCCTTAACAATGAGCTTTCTAAATGGGCTAAATTCTAATAATTAATTCATATTGGTCCACGGTCTAAACTAAACTAGTTAGATCCACTAAAACAAGTCCAAAATAAATAACTAACATCTAACAATAATTAAATAATACAATAAATAATTATTATTATGCACAATATTTAATTAATTATGAAATTACTAAAATACCCTTCCCTAGAAAATGTGGTAGTGACATAGCGGGAAGCCTTCCAGTTGAGTAGCATGAGGCAGAGGGAAACACCTCTTCCTCTCATACATGCACCTGATCTGTCACATCCCAGTCCTAAAATAATCAGGACCAGACATGTGGCAATAGCCAGCTTGTACGACTCCGGAGGGCTTTCCAATTTAATGGACCGGACAAAGTACACTTACGTTATCCACGGTTAAGTGATCAATGATAAATATCTATTTCTAATATCCAACAACTAACTAATTCTCAATCCATGGTAAATAAATCTCAAGAAAGAACGGTACACATTAATAGTCTGCAGCCCGATAATACATCCGTTAGAATAGGCCAAAAGAACAATATACTCCTATAAAAACTAGGCTTTAAAAGCAGAATCAAAATGGAAAGTAGCACATAACTGTAATAGCTGAAATATATATTGATACCTGCAAAGATGTCCAACACATCACTAGATCAAACCTCATCCAAACTGCTCAAATAACTTAGAAGGGAACCAGGTTCTCAGAGGGACGTAACCAGATACAAAAATTATATGCCATAATGTAAATACTAAGTAAAATAAATCAAAGTGAACTATCCTCCTAAGTGAATGTAATTTGAGGATAAATTAGTGCGTATTAGTAAGTGTAGGCTAGACATATCCTGACGTAATTCACCAATCTTCATGACTGGCTAGTATATGCCACATATGCCCCTATCTTGGGGTAATCTTCATATATAATAACCTCCAACGCTCTAAAGAGCGTGGTATCTGCATAAATAATAACGTCCAACGCTCTGAAGAGCATGGTACCTGCATAAATAATAACATCCAATGCTCTGAAGAACGTGGTATCTGCATAACGTCCAATGCTCTTAAGAGTGTGGTATCTGTATAAATATATACGTCCGTATTACTCCGAAGAATATGATATTTGAATAAAGAAGGTGAGTGTCCTAAGTATGACATGGACATCTCGTAAATATATGCAAGTCAATAAGAACTATACAACTACGCTAAATACCATCACATGTGCTACTCACATCGATGGCCAGTCAAGTGTGTAAGCCCGTGTCCTATCATAAACTTACTTTGTGACAAGGAATAATACATGTTAAGGCCTCAGAATTATAATGATAATTCCACAACTTTAGGTATGTCCTCTAGACAGTAGGTCAAACACAAGTCCTAACGTCGACACCTTCATCGACTGCACCCGAGTCATTCTCGGGTGCGCATAGTTATAATATTCATAACACATAATATATAAGCAATAATAACTAAATTTAAACAGTACAATAAAGTAAGATATACTTGCCTAGAAGCCAGGCGAAGATTCGAACACGAACTCGCCAAGGAAGTAGCATTACAAGATGAAAACTAGAGCAGATATCTCCGGATGCTGTCACAAATATCACCAACAGTCCTGAAATGAGTGAGATACTCAGAAAAGCATATTCATACGTCTAATTTGGACACAGGGGCAAAAAGATAGTTTCTGGTCAACATAGGGTCCAAAAGTGGCCGCCTTGTACCAAAAAATGTGCCAGGAGCAAAGTTCTCTAAAAATATCATATTATAGGTCAAACAAATTCTAAACGACGATACGAACTCAATAGTATATCCAGATTTAGATTCCGGTAAGCCAATTATAAAAATGCCTGTTGGAACGAATCGTGAGACCCGTAAAACGGTGATCCGGTCACTGTCTCAAAATCAGGCAAAACTTGGGTCACGGGATAAGTCGAATGCTATGAGTCCAATGGTGAATGTTTCGTAGTGATACGACAAACATGCACAAAGTAATTGGGTGATTAAAAAAGTCACGATACGGAAATTTTTTATGTATACGAGTTTGTTTCATTGCGTACACGCAACCGAATTGAATTCCTCCAAACCTTACATGTCAGGAAATACCGTATGCGCCTTTTGATATAATCGGTATGCGACAAGATTGTCCGGTTTGACGGGACCAACTTCGTATCAAATATTTTCATTATTTAAAAAAATAATTTTTCTCATGAATTGGAACTCAAATACTAACAATTGGAATCAAATTAAATTATTCTAATTGAGGATTTTAAAAGAGGGTTACATGCAGAGCATACCAGAGAAGGCATTTTGGGAATCGGTTGAGCGTGGAGGAAGAAATTACCTCATAAAAATAGGTGGTTGGAACTTGGTTCTGACTTGGGTTTGGTTGCTCACTGTCATGGAGTGTACTCGGGTCCTCCGTCGGTGGCCAACGGTGGTTGGTGGCGGTCAAGGATGTCGTGGATGGGTCATCGGTCGTTGAGGGGTGGTCGTCGATGGTCGGGTGTCGTCGGAGGGGGTCGATGAAGGCAGTAACAGTAGCGGAAATAGCAGCAGTACCAGTAACAAAGTAGTAGCAGCAGCAGCTATCATAGCAGTAGAACGAAGTAGCAGTCGCAGCAAAGCGAAAGAGAAAGGGGAAGAGAAGAGGGAGCTCGGGTGATGGTGTTGGTGGCTTGGTGATTGTGTTGGTAGCTTGGTAATGGTGGTCGTGATGTGGGGTCTCGAGTAGGTAGTGGTGGTGAATAATTTTTGTGATGGTGAAGAAGTGTAGAAGAAGGAGAAGAGAGAAGATGAAGAACCATAGCAGCACAAGCAGCAGATAGAAGAGTAGCAGTGGCAACTTGCAAGGCAGCAGCAGCATGTAGGAGGAGGTGGTGGTGAAGGTGGAGGTCCGGTATGTAGGTAGTGCTAATGGTGGTGGTGGTGAAGATAGTGGCTGTGGTGGTGAGAAGGAAGAAGGGGTGAAGAGGAAGAAGAAGAATATATAAAAGAGATGAGAGAAGTAAAGTCGTTCAATGGGGAAGGAGGTCGGCTGAAGGGGGGAAGTTGGATTATGGGGGTGATGGCTGATGGTGAAGGTGGTGGTATTGGTCAGTGTGGAGAAGAAGGAGGAGGGAAAATATGGATGAAGCAATAAATGATGGGAGAGAGAGAAGAGGGTGTATTTAATGAAGAGGGAGAGAGCTTTCCTAGGGATTAGGGCTGGCGGTTCCCAAGAAGCGGATGATATGTTGTCATAAAGAAATAGGTGGTAGAGATGTGTTGGGGGTTTGAATGAGAGGCCAAGATTTAATATAGGTTGCATAGTGTCATGCAAAAAGAGAGGAGAGAGCTCATGACCGACCAAGCATTCAAAAATAGGATTTCTTCATTTGCTCCAACCAATAGGAGGTGGACACATGGCTAGTTATTTGCACAAAAGTCCCCAAAAGTTTAGAACTTTAACAAAGAGGAAAAAGTGGATTGGATGTGGAACAATGCCATGTTTGGTGTATTATAGTGGAGAAAATTGGTGTGTGGTATTTTTGTATGAGCCATGAGGATGTGAGTGTGGATTTAGGTTGATGTTTGGTATAGTTTTGTGTTAGGTTGAGTCGGTTGCCCCAAAATAAATAAAAATTATGTCATAGATGTTCTTTAATAAATTAAAAGTGCATCGGGCCTCAATTGGGGGTGACACAAGTGTCATAGATATAGTAGACTCAGAATAGATTATCGTCATATATTGGGTTACAAAAAATGGATCGATGTTGTGTCTCCAATTTTGATTAGAATGAACGTAGGTGCAAAGTTTGGGTTTAAAATTAGATATTGTCTCACAATTATTGTGCGATTAAAATAAAGCACAAGACAGAGTATTTTTGAGTGACACAAAGGTCGAAATAGAATATTTGTTTGTCTAGGTCAAGGGTGTGATATTTGTTGGATGATAGAAACTAGTGTAGTACTCTAGATATTTAAACAACGGTAATGTAAAAAAATTGAATCTAAATCATAATAGTGAAATATAACTTTAAGAATTATTCCAAAATAATTCTAAACAAATTCCTAAATCTTGATTTTGGTCAGGGGGTTACAATCTATTCACTTAGAAAATTTTGTCCTAAAAATTCAAAATCCCTCTCCCCAACAACGGACTCAACGTATCTCTATATACATAAACACAACTTGATACATAGTCCTACTCCACTCTCTTGACCTTAAAATTCTATATACGTATAGTATAATCAACTAAGAGATTTGGTCCTCAAAACATTTTCTCACCATCATGAATTATCTCGTCATTGTTAACATGATAATCATCATCTAGAAAATTATGACCTATACGCCTAGGTTACTCAAGGGTGCCACAACAAAAATTTTAGTTTGAATCTTCTACTGTCTACTAAGAAGATATTGTCATACATTCACTCCTGAAGGGTTGTATGGGTTAGACACTAAAATCCAACAAGCACAAATTCTTAAGGCCACATACATAGTAGCTAAATCCCTTATTATAAAACTAAGATAAATAATATAGTAAAATTTGAAAAAAATGATACATTGAGATTATAAACCGAGTCAGGAGAAAATCTCATTGTAAAGAATACAACAAATATCCACACAACTGAGTGCAAGAAATAAAGTCTGAAAGCCTCAAAAATAAAGAATATTCATAAATGACAAATATCATAGGTTAAAACACAAATAATCAATAAACTATCCTAACTAGGACTACTGCGGATCTGCAAGAGGATCACTACCGGCAAGCATCAGGGATAAGAACAGATCATACTGCTCCCGTAAAATCGACACCGATGTCGATGGAGAAAGTAGTGACGTCGGTGGAGTCTGTGTCGATGAAGGTGCACCAGGAGGACGTATCTGCTCCAACTCTGCTAGTCAATGGTTGTATAAACCCATGGTAGATAACAGCCTCGTACTGCTATGAACCATTAAATCCTGCTTCATCGCCAGCCTCTTGCCCATGGACAGTTGTGATTCTTGCAGCTTCGTCACGCTGCACTCTGTCGATGTTCTAAAATCAGTTGTCATATCCCTGAGCTCCATGATGCTGCGCTCGAGCATATCAAATCGTGCGATAAGCGTCGCATTATCCACCTATGGCTGGGACAGGGGCTACTCCTCCATCCTTCGCAGCATCTCATCACGGAGAGACACAATCTGACGGTCAATGGTCTCTTGGACTCGGGCCGACGACTGCGAGGGCTGTGGGGAATGCGCACTTATCGTGGAGCCCCTAGATGACTGCATCGCAACAAGAGAACCATAGGATCCCGTACCGTAGTACGTACCCCTCTAGAGACCACCAGCGGCAGTCTCCCACACCTCGATCGTCAATAGAGCTGGAGAGGGCTGCGAGAAAGTACCAGCCTCTCCCGCTGTAGGTGCACTAGCAGTCGCCCACTCACGCAGCCTAAGATACTCAGCCTAAAAATGTTTGGATACTTAATAATTTTCTAAGTTATATTAAAATTAACACAAAGTAAAATAATACTTACATAGGTCTGCGATGCCCTCTCATTAATGAGATTCTCGCTCTTTCGATGGGAGGCCAGAAAGACGGTCACCATGTTTGCATTCTCACCCCTCTCTACCTGTTAAAAATATATTATTTAGTACTAAAATTAAATATTTTATCCTACTACCAATTTATCGTACTTGTATTAAAATAATATATCTGAAATAAAAATATACCAAACGACTGAAATGTTCTGTCATCGGAATCGAGCCACCACACTGCTTTGCTGCCTTCTGCCTAGCCGCCTTGGCCTTCCCAGATCTTTTCTTGTACCTCGGATCATTTAATCTAGCCCTCATCGTAGTCCACTGCTCAAGTATGATCCAACCTTGGATTAGTTTTCCTTTATATCACGAGCCTTCTGGTCATCCAGAGCATCACGGATCAGCTTGGCGGCAACGGCAGGAAATATCTGTTCGATCAACTCGGCCCGGTACGGTAGATAAAAATACGTTTGCTACAATAAGTAATTTAGTAAGTTATATAATATGCATAAATTAGATGACTGATATAATATACTTTTACCTTGAAGTGCGCAAACCAGAAATCCTTTCTCTCATCCGGAGCATCAGAGTAGTTGATCCAAGGGCCACCATAGTTGTACCTTAGAAAGTGGCCCAGGCGTCTTTGTACCGACGAGGGACAATATTTATACAGAGATAATTATTTTTATCAAAAATGTCAATACATGATGAAAAAAAAATACAAGATATATATGATGCTAAACCATTTAATTGACTTACTTTGTACCGTCGGCCCAAATCTTCGTCCTTGTCTTGTCCGGAGGTACGCATGGAGGATCTAGCTAATGCTGGGATGACGTTGACTCAATCTTTGCAATATTTTTATCTGTCTCCATAGTTCCATCAGTAGAAGGAATACTGGACAAGGGAGTAGAATCAGGCCTAGGACTACTCGCCCGAAGAGTGCTGCCACGTAAAGTCGTCGCAGTTGGAGATATGATTGGTCGATATACTGGAGTACTAGGCACCGAGGATCCAGAACCAACAGTAGGCAATACCGGAGGAGCACTCCGTCTACCTCGGGACCGGCCAAACACTCTGTGTTATCCTGTCATACCTGATAACAACGTATGATGAAAGAATAAATAAACAAATATATAGTACATTTTATAGTCAAAATATTATACATATCTCATAGCATTAATAGAATTGCACAGTAAATAACTAGTAGTGTCATAAGTATAAATGGATAGTACATTCTACAGTCAAAATATAATACATATCTTCGTCGAAATAGTACATTCTACAATCAAAATATAGTACATTCTACAGGCAAAATATTTTATTTTCAATCATCTTCAGAAAATTCATCTTGTTTGTCTTCCTAGTCCTCCTCTTCCTCCTCATCTTCACTTTCATCTACTTTGTCTTCATCTTCGTCTTCCTCTTTAGATAATTCTACCTCTTCTACATTATTAGTCGTGTAATAAGTAACTTCTTTTGAGTCCACATCTATAATATTTTTTTACAAGAGGTAGCTCGTCCTCCTGATAAGCTATTCGTTAACGTCAAAGGTATTTCTAGATTTAGACTTCTATACTGCCCACTAATCTGACCTCAATGTCCCCCGTCTAGGATAAGTTATGAAGTACATGAGCTGAGCCTGACTTGATAGGATAAATGGTTCGTAGCCTTGATATCTACGCTTGTAGTTTATATCTACAAGACCATGCTTGTCAATTTTCTAACCTTGATCTTGAATCAGATCAAACCATTCACACTTGAATAGCATGATCTTAGCAGGTTCTGTGCCATAATTATATGTCAACTCCATAATCTCTCGTAAAATGATAAAGAAATTATTGTCTAGATCAACGTCTTTGTAGTTCGAAGATTTGATACACAAACAACTATTTTTCGTGGAATCAAGATCCAAAAAGTTGTCTCTGATCGGAGCATTTGTTGACTTAAACTTAAACCATTCATATAGTAACTTGGCCATATTTTAATAGCAGTAATTGGTCCCTTGGCTAGAGTTCTAATAGATTCAGTCTCGGGTGTTATTAGACGATCGACCTAAATACCAAAGTAGTGATAGTAACTTATTTATTGTGCAAATGCATACAGAAAAAGTAATTACCGAGCTCCTTATATATGTGCTTAACCAAGAAGGAAAATGACATCTTATTTCTTATTATACTTCTTCGTCTCTTATGTAAGGTCTAACCGACCTCAGCTCATTATTACATGTGCTAAAAAATAATGAAGCAACCACTGATTAGTAGCATAATAGTAGCTTATACTATTACATTGAGATAACGTAAACGTAGACATATTAATTACTTACACCTCTAGCTTCTCTACTTTATCCTCATCGCAATTGAGTAATATATACAACTGAGCAGCCCTTAGCTCATCGTCATTCAAATATCTCTTCTTTATTTTCCCCGAAGACTTTTCGAACGCATTGAATACTTTTAGTATTGTATCATTAGATTCCTGATATCCGTCGTCATTTCTCGGAGCTCTCGTTCTATTAGTAGCAACATGGGGTTTGAAATAAGTCGAGCAAAACTTTGTAATCTTCTCGAGAACATAAGCTTAACAAATAGAGACCTCAACTCGTGCCTTATTTTTTACCTTTCTCTTTAGGTGATTCATATGTCGCTCGAATGGGTATATCTACCGATAATCGATAGGACCACTAACATGTCCTTCTCTAGCTTGCACAGTGTTACCATATTATCCTTCTCTTGCTTTTATAGACGGTCGATGAGCAACTTAGTAGAATAAAGATCTCTAGAGAATATGTTGAGCTCTGTCAATGGATCCCAAATGACCTGGGCAAGAATTCCTAAAATGCAATCAGAATTAACCTTTCCATGAGTACATGACAATCATGGCTCTTCCTACCTGCCAGTTTGTTCTCCTTGAGGTTGATGCATCTTCTCAAGTTCGACACGTACCCGTCTGGAAATTTTAGACCTTGAATCCACCTACAAAGTCTCCTTTTATCATTCTTCTTCAGTGAGAAAATTAACTTAGGCTGCTTTAACTTTCCATTACCCTCCTCTATCAAATGCAATGCAGGACATCTACATATTTCTTCTAAGTCCAATCTGGCCTTTGGATTATCTTTTGTCTTCTATTTTACCTCCATTATAGTATTATTTATGTTATCAAACATATTATTCTTGATATGCATGACACCAAGGTTATGTCTGATTAAATTGGTGCTCCAATATGGCAGATCCCAGAATATACTCCTCTTCGTCCAGTTATGGCTGCGACCAAATCCGCCATACTTGTACCCATTAGCAGGCTCTTCGATAGCACTTGGTAAATCTTTTACCTCTTCCCATATCGTGTATCCTGGCCACCTTGGTGGTGGATTAGCCTTCTTCACAATGCCCACATTAAAAGCATTCATGTTCCTCCGGTACGAATGATTCTTTGGCAGAAATTGTCGATGATAATCGAAGAAGCATGATTTGCCTCTGTGGTTTAAACGAAAAGCCTTAGTGCGGTCCATGCAATATGGACATGAAAGACGACCATGAGTGCTCCATCCCGATAACATTCTATAGGCCAAAAAGTTCTTGATAGTCCATATAAGTGCTGCCCTCATCTGAAAATTCTGCTTTCTAGATACATCGTTCGTGTTAGCACCTACTTCCCACAGATGATTTAACTCATTTATCAAAGGCTATAAATATACATCGATATTCCTCTTCAGATTGTTCGGACCCGGAATAATAATGGTTAGGAACATATACGGAGTCTTCATGCACATCCAAGACGGTAAATTATACGGAGTGACGATCATAGGCCAACACGAATACTGGGAGCCCGAAAGTCCGAATGGGGTAAAACCGTCAGAGGAGAGCCCCAATCTGACATTATGCGAATCTAAAGCAAAATTTGGATACTCTCAATCAAAGTGCTTCCATGCTTCTCCATCGGATGGGTGATCCAATACTCCTTCGATCTGTTTCTGCCTGTGCCAACTCATATTTTCTGCAGTCTCCTTCACCATAAACAACCTCTACAACCGCGGCATCAAAGGCAAGTAGTATATCAAATTGGAAGGCTACTTTGCACCGACAGACTTCTCTTCCAGTGGCCTTGTAGCGATCAGCACCATAGAATCTGTACGCATCTTCATCCTTGTCGTCTTTGTAGTACAACATGCACCCGTTGCGATATGCATTAATTTTTTTGTATCCCATCCAAAGCGATCTCACCATCCTCTTAGATTAGTAGAAGACTTTAGGCAACTTTGCACCCTCTGGTAAGATCTCTATAATCAAATCTATCAGTCGATTATTGTTTGATAATAAATAAAAGAAATTGAGAGTAGGTTTATACGAAACCCTTTCTTTGTTTACAAACAAGAAAAATAAGTACAATTAATCCTATACGAGGATGTTAAGTACAAAAAAAATAATTCTAGGGAAAAATTGCTATAGGAGTCTGATCTGCGATCGATCACTTTGTCCCTTGGACCACACGATGACGAAGAAGTGCTATAGAAGAAGAAGAAACTTCAGAGGTTGCAAGATGGGTTGAATTCTCATTGCTGAAGTTGTCGATCGACACTCTCTGTCTGTGCTCTCTGCTCCTCTTTTTCTGACCTTTTTGACCTTTTTTTACTCTGTGACTAGGGGTCTCTATTTATAGAGATCAGCCACAGTAAATGTTCAGTCGGCATAGAAACTAGACTGTGAAGAGAGTAGCACTCTTTACGCGACGGTTATAATAACTGCTACCCACGTCTGAATGATCTCCTAAATTTGCGTGTGACGCGTGTCCCATTATGAGGTAACGCGTATAATCGCTCATCAAAGATCACGGCATGCAAGCCACGTAGGTAACTGCCCCTCGCGTAGAGATTGTTGGCATAAAAGCCAAATAACTGTCTCGTTGGCATAAAAGCCAAATAGTTATCTTAATGGCGTAAAAGCCAAATAGCTGTCCTGTTGGCGTAAAAGCCAAGTAGCTGTCTTGTTGGCATAAAAACCAAATAGCTGTCTTGTTGGAGTAAAAGTTAAATGCTGTCTTGTTGGCAGAAAAGCCAAGTAGCTATCTTGTTGGCGTAAAAGCCAAGTAGCTGTCTTGTTGGCGTAAAAGCCAAATAGCTGTCTTGTTGGCGTAAAAGCCAAACTGCTGTCTTGTTGGCGTAAAAGCCAAATAGTTGTCTTATGGGCGTAAAAGCCAAGTAGCTATCTTGTTGGCGTAAAAGCCAAGTTCTATGTAAAGCTTGATGCTGCATAATAGGTAACCAACGTAGAAATAGCCAATTATCTTTCTTGACTGAGGTCTTGAGCGTATTCTGGGCTAGATAGCCTTATCACGTACCTTTGCAAATATAGCCTGAGTTGGCGTATTTCGAGGAGATAGCATACGGCGTACTCCTATAATTGAAAATAGCTTAGTTGGCGTATTTCGAGGAGATAGCATACGGCGTGCTCCTATAGTTGAAAATAGCCTGGTTGGCGTAAAATGCCAGGATGGTGATGTGAGCGTATTAGCCCTAGTTTTAGCTCTCTCGGTCATTAAAAATAGAACCAAATCTCGTGCATTAAATGTAGAGATCTGCCCCTATCTCGCGCATTAACTACAGAGATATGTCTCGAGTTTTGTATGAAGAACAGCTTTAGACGTGGCGTCTGATTTTGTCTCATCTTGAGCGTAAAAACTCATCTCTGCCTATGTAGAATAGGTAGCGTATTCCTTGAATGCGTAAAAATGACTTGTATTAAGGATATGTCACTAAACGACAGTCTGGGTCTCTGTGCAGAATCATCATTACAACTGTCCTCTCGATCGTCGTGCAGTACTTTTTGTCAGTAGTCAGGTTCACTGTTTTGTCTGACAGGTTCATTCGAGAAATACGAAGAGTTCCTCGTACAACTTCACGCTTCATTAAAAGAAGATATATTTTATGCTGGAGGGAGGTGTAGCAACCGTTTTAAGCCAAAATAGCCTGGGAGTGCTGCCTTACGCGAACTGTTCTGAAGCCATATTTTATGCCATACAGTGCTGAAGCTCTATTTTATGCGTATAAATTTGAAGTCATATTTTTACGCCATATTACGCTGAAGCTCTATTTTACGCGAGCTTCATGCATGTTGGGAGTTTTATGCGTACAATTCTCCAGCGTATTTTTATGCTTCTACAAGACCCCCTTCAAAGTTTTTAAATTCCTCATAATTTGAAATACTTTGAATGAAGCATGAAACGGTCAAATTTGACTCGTTCTGCGAGGCTAATTTTTTGGAGATATTTAGGAAGTTCTTGGGATTGGGTATGTTCTCTTCTGCCTATATAAAGGCAAGTCGAGTGAACCTGTTTTCCACACTTCCTTCACCAAAAAGATGATTGCCGAGATTCATCGGACTGACCTGAGGAAGAAGAAGATTATGCTCTTCCAGCATGTAAGGAGCCGTAAAAGGAGACGTCTTCGAGCAAATATCCTCTGCAACGATGGATCATGGAAGGATGTCATAGCTTCCTTTGCTCGAGATAATCAACAATTTTATATGGCGATTCATCCAGGAGAGATGAAGGGTCTCATCGGACCACACAGCTTGCTAGCTATATTTTCTCCCATTAAGAAGTTGGACGTAGGTAGGCAGTTTGGCCCTGTCTTTCAGTATTGTGTTGGGTCTGAATCTCTAACACAATTCTAGGGTATAGCTGCCATGGCGTATGGAGGGTGGGCTTAAATAATTTACACAAGCCCAGTTTTGTATCCTCCCGCCATTAATCATTTTCTTGTTCATCAGCCGAAGAAGCCGATGAAGTACCGTAGAAGAAGAAAAAGATCTCCATCAAATAAGAACCTGGCATAACAGATTCCCATCGTGATCTTGAATATTAATAAAAAATTATTTGTAAAAAAAAAGGAATTTTTATCATATATAATCATGAAAATAAAAAAACCTTTGTAAACTAGATTTCTATCATATGTAATCATAATTAATAGACTTGTCTTCTTTTATGCATTGCTGATTTACCATATTTCCTATGAGGAAGTCTGATAATGTGCAGCTTCGACACGTCTGAGTAATTATGCTGACTCTAATAAATGCTTATCCGGTCACGTCCCGACTTTTACGTGTAACGGAAGATGCGTAAAAAGCTCTTTAACATTAAGTTGTCTTGAAGATTCAACTGTCATGCTATTTTTGGACGAGGAGTCGCATAGAATTCTGAACTGTCACTTCTCTGATACGAAGAATTTTTGTTCAGGACATCATCTTCAAGAATGGCTTCCCAAAAATTTCTCGAAATAGGGCGAGAAATATCCGCCGAACAGGCCATACTTGAACTTAGATGTAAAAGATTTTGGCTAGAGTTCGAATGATCTTCCAATGGCCCAAGAAGAAGAGTCATCTTCAATGCTGACATCTGTATGTTTCAGGCACTTGGAATGTTTTGTAGCCAAAAAGGAGCATTTTTTGCGTAAACCCTTATAATTGGCCATTTGTAGCTTCTGAGCGTAGAAATGTAGATTTATGGCCTCTGAGCGTAAAAAGCTTCTGAGCGTAAAACTATAGATTTGTAGCCTCTGAGCGTAAAATCGTAGATTTGTAGTCTCTGAGCGTAAAAGCTTCTGAGCGTAAAATCATAGATTTGTAGCCTCTGAGCATAAAACCGTAGATTTGTAGCCTCTGAGCGTAAAAGCTTCTGAGCGTAAAATCTGGATCTGTTATGCAGCATGGCTGTCCGTCTTCTTTTTCAAATAATAGGCTGACATGGTCCCCAATCATAATCGAATATTAAAAATTGGATTTGGTTAGGGATTCGAAGAGTTATCTGAACTCTATAAATAGCCCAAGGTCTTGAAAGAGAAAAACCCTTCAACTGTCTTTGCAAAACCCTTCTCCTCTTTGAGAACTCTTCGTCTTCGTCTCTTTTCTGAGAACTTTGAGCTTCGCCATGGCACCGAAATAGGCTTCCACTACTAAGGGAAAGAAAGCCGCTTCTTCATCTCGCTTCTCTGCTCAAGCACGAGCAACCCCCATTAGGATGAGCGAGCCCCGATCTGAACAAAGTGCTACACCGTCGAACTACGCTCCGGGTATCACAGGTAAAGACTTCGAGAGGAATAGAGAACCTTCTGTACACGTTGTACCTGTATGCGAAACAATACGCCCACATTTCTAATATGTCAGTGTAAAAACTCCATATTTTCGCAGTTTGGCATAAAAACTCATACTGTCAAAATTTGGAGTATACTACAAACTTTAATTTTTACGCGCTGGATGTAAATTTTGGCATAAAAACTCAAATTCTGGCAGTCTGGCGTAAAAAGCTCAGATTGTTAGATTTTGGCGTATACTGCCAACCTTGAGTTTTACGCACTGGAAATATGTTCTAGCGTAAGACTCAAGTTTTTGCAGTCTGGCGTAAAAGCTCAGACTGTTAGTCTTTGGCGTATACTGCAAAAGTATAGCGTCTAGCGTAAAAAACTGACTTATTTTCTTGTATTTTGCAGTGGACTTGCAGATCCCTCCTTTGGCTGAAGTGATCGGCTCTGTTGCTGAGATGCTGAATTCTAACTATCTGGAGGAATTGTTCCATGTGACATTCCCCATCTCTGGAACCGAGTATCCTCAAGAAAGGGGAACTCTGATCTCGTCCCAAAGAGAATGAATGCTATTGAGTATGATCAGTAGGGAGCCCCTGACATACATAGATGGGACTGAATATAAGAAACCAGGTTTTTTATTCGGGGATGTTATCGATAAACAATCCCAGACTATGCCCAAGAAGAAAAATTGGGTGTTTACTGCTGAGGGCACGGTCATGTATCTGCCAAGGATGCCCAAAGATTATCCTACCTTGGCATTCTTTCATGCCACTCATCCTAGGAAGATGATGTGTACTCTGACTCCAAATCTTCATGGGCGGCCAGGAAAGATCTCATACAAGAAAGGATTGAACCGAGGAGTCATTATGAGCAGTCCTTCAGCCCTGTTATGCCTTTCAGAGAATTACTACTGGACAGCGTCCCGAGTGAAGACACTTCACTGATCCAGCCGGTTCAAATATTGACTTTTTGCAATAACTTTATGGGGCAGGGAGGAGTGTACCCTAAGGTTAACCCTCGGACTAGTGGATGGCTTAGCCCCAAGAATCTTCGATGGGCCAGTTTAACTGCCTGGGCCCTGAAGCACTTCCAGATGGAGCTGGAAAGTATTGGCTTGTTCGCGGCTGTTAGTGCCACTAGTGCTGGGCTGGCTGTCAACCCCAACTTGTTCTTAGCTTTGATGGAACGATATAACTCGCTTACTGAGACTTTTGCCACTCTGCTAGGTGAGTTGGGCTTAGCCCTTCATGAGATATCAAAGATTTCAAAGCTGCCAATCGGAGACACTCCTTATGAAGAGTACGTTCCCACAAACAGGGGGCTGAGGGATACAAACCCTCGGGCAGTGGCGGTGTACCAGGAGCTGATGAGCCACTATCTTGCCTACACCACTTTTTACAAAGATCCCTCTGATTTGGCCTACATCAACAAATGGGTATCCTACCTCTTCTTCCATCAGGCCAGAAATGCTAAGCTGGACAAGGTTGTAGATAGTAGAGATAAGCCCTTGAACCTCCTGAGCATGCTTAGTGCCAACACGGTCGATGACCTCATTAAAGATGCAGGGACTTCAGATTATGTTCTCGATGAAGAGATAGTGGGTTATCCTGCAGGCACTAAATCTTTCAGTTATATGAGGCATTGTCGCAAGCCTTTGTGAAGGGATGCTCAACTGGCTGGCTTTTTCTCTGTCTGGCTACGCCGATGGGTAGTGCCTGGCATCGCGTCTGCGGATCGCATCCATCATCGCGCAATATAGCCAGCAGTATATTTGGTGTTTGGAGCAAGACTGGGCCTGCTTCCTGCCATGGTATGTAGAATACAAGCTGGCCTGAGGGCCATTACTGATGGGCTTCTTGCAGATGATACATATTGTGAAGTATATCCCAGAGTGGAATTACCATTCCTATATCTGATGGGATGGTTAATCCTTCACAACACCAGAGTGATGTCTCCCGGCTCTGCGAGCGGTTTGGGAAATAACTTCTTATTGAATTACAAGAATTCCTTTTGGAATGTGACTAGCGTCATAGATTGTCGACGAGCATTAAATTTTGCCCATGGTTGGAAGCTCTTATGTACCGTCCCCCCCGTACATATCAATCAACAGGAAACTAAACTTCAGGATGCGGGCCATGGGAAGACTATTCTTTCTTCTGAAGCCTTTTACCGGTTGGTCTGCATTAGACCTTCCCACTTGCTGTACAGAAGTGAGGACTACTGCTACTTGGAGCCTTATCTGCCTCGCCGGTTCGCCAGGCAATTTGGGTACGACCAGTTGTACGTGGGGAATCCTATCACCAGCTTCAAGTGTAAAGGTGGACTTATTGATGGAGCCAGAGGATGGCGGTATTTCATCATGGATTGTATTGGTGCAATCTTTGTTGTGCCCGCGACTTCTCTCTCCACGGAGTTGCGCATTCTTCATTCGTATGCGCAGTTTTATGTGTCCATCAATACCTTCCATCATGATTTTGATGTGTATGGAAGTTTCAGGATGCCCTCCCATAAGTCCACTGAAAGAGAGGAGATCCCATCCGTCTCCTCTGATGAAGGTGAAGACACTACCGGTGCAGACGAGTTCTTGTTGATAATACCGAGAGGCGTAATAGCTCCGCCAGCAGAACCTCTCGTTATCTCCAATAAGCGAAAGGCTTCCACTCTGAAAGAGCCTTCCCCCCGCAAGAAGAAAACTGTCAGAGGTCCTAAAAGGGCTTCCACCAAGGGGGCCTCTAGGAGTGAGCCTGTTGTTTTCCCCTGTTGGGGATGATTCTTTGATCAGAGGTCCTTCGCCTTTTAGAGAGGGAACCTCCACAGTTCCAGCTGACCGTGCAGGATATTCTTTGCTCGCAATTGCTGCCGCTACTACCGCTACTGGTAGTGCTTCGAGATCGCCTTCGAGACCGAGCATATTAAGAATCAACATACCTTTATCCAGATAAATAATGGGAATAACCCCTCCTTCGTCTGTAAGTATTTCCAGCGAGATTCCACCCGATGAACCTCGAGTGGATCTGGATGACTACTGGGATGACTATCCTCAAACGTCAGTTGGTGCACCCTCTTCTCCAGGTATGACAGCTTATTTAGCATCATTAAGAAATAATTTAGCTATACAGGCTGCAGACGCAACATACATACCATCGACTATGGGTAAATATTGTCTTTACGCTTCTTTCAGGAAAAGTAACATCAAATTGATATTAACTTTCTCTTGTCTTCTTTTCAGGCGAAGACATCTCTAGGGAGGGCGGAGTTGACACAACCTCTGACTTTTTTGTGGATCCAGCTGATGAAACGACGGTGTTTAACGTCGAAGAAGCATGCTTTGAAGCTGCCGATCTTTCATCCGCAATATTCTCAGATGTCATCCTGCCAGTAGCTGTTCAAATAACATCAGAGGAAGATGAGCCCATTATCTCGACTGTGCCTCCTTTGTTGAGTATGCCACCAACTTCAACCGTTGCTGGTGTCTCTCCTTTTGTTGCGCCATCCGTTGAAGCAACGACCGTGGCAACATCCTCTGCGGTCATCCCAGAAGGGAGATTTATCGGTATTGCAGCCACTCCCAGCGTACATCCGATCTTTTCTATGCTAGTTGAACAATATACTAGTATATTCTACCGCACTTTGAAAGAACTGATATCCATGGTGCTGGAGAAGAACCTAGGCTTTGATGCTCTGAAGACGTCCTCCCAGCTTACTATAGCGCCGATTAAAATTTTAATGACGCTGAAAGAGTTGATACGCTAGAGCAAATAGTTAATAGTTTAGAATAATCCATTAACGAATATTTGCAACTATCTCGAGGCAGCATCGACGATCTGGTTCAGGCTGAGTACAACTCCTTAACTGCAAAACTTGCTTAGCAAATGGAATCTCTAAACAAATCCATCCAGGAACAGCAATAAGAGATGGATAAAGAGCAAGCTGTCTTGGTGGAGGTAATTCCTCAGCTAGCTAAGTGCTAGGCTGAATGTGAGGGAAATAAAACGAGGGTTCGAGAATTGGAAGCTGAACTCGCTCAGGCAAGGGAGAGGCTTCTCAAGACGTCGGCAGTTCGTGATGTGCTGAAGGGCCAAGTGGATACAGCTAAAAAGAACTTGACACATGTGGATGTCATCCACGCATGTTTTGTTGATTCTCTGTCCGAACTATCTCACTTGAGCAATAACGAGGCAAGGATGGAACGGGCTCACACTAACATTTTGAACTCCAGGAATGAGAGAATGGCTGCTTTGGCGCAACAGATTCGCGATTTAACTGCTCCTCCCCAATGATGTACTTTTTTGCTCCTTTTGTAATCTGATATTCCCGGAGATAATAAAGATACTTCTTCTAACTTTGTGGACCCATTATTTTAGAATATAAATGATAGGCTAGGATGAAAGTGATATCAGAGGTAATATGGACATGATATACTTTCGGTAAGTTTCAGCATGATATATCTATTCAGAGGTTATATGGACATGATAGAATATGATCCAACTAAATTGGTATACAAAATACTATCAGAGGTAATATGGACGTGATAGGTTTTGAAGTTCCAAATTAGTTAAATATATCTATTCAGAGGTCATAAGAACATGATAGAATATGATCCAACCAGTCTTTGTACGTAGTATCGTCAGAATGAGATCTTCATCATACTCCATTTAAGCAACGGTGATTAAGCGTAGTACTTCTTCAGGAATTTGTCATTGATAGGAGCCATTATCAAATCTCCATTAGGCTTGGCTAATCTGTAAGCGCCGTTTGAAAACGTCATTTCAATCACATAAGGGCCCTCCCATTTGGGCTAGAATTTGCCCTTATTTTTTTGCGTAATGATCATTAGCCTCTTCACAGCTAAAACTAGCTCACCAACTTTGAACACTCTTTCCTTCACTTTTTGGATAAAAGCTCTAAAAATTCGTGCTTGGTAGAACGCAATGCACTGTTGAGCTTGAAGGCGTTTCTCGTCTAATCCTTCTAGCTCTTGAAGCCTTAAGTGATCATTATTTTCCTGAGTCAACTCATTAGCCACTGCTATTCTGAGTGATAGAATTTGGACTTCAATGGGGAGAACTGCTTCACACCCGTAAACTAATAAAAATGGGGTACAACCCGTTGGTGTTCGTATCATTGTACGGTATGCTCAGAGATATTCTTCCAGCTTCTTATTCCAATCTCTTTTGTTCGAAGAGATGAACTTATTCAAGAGTTTGATGATGGTTTTGTTGAAGGCTTCCGCCAAACCATTAGCAGCAGGGTTATATGCCGTTGAGGCCATATTTTGTATCCGATTCTTATCGCAAAATCAGTGAAATGCTTGGCTGATGAATTGAGGCCCATTGTCATGAATTATCCTTCGGGGTATCCAAAAGCGATAAATTATATGGTGCTTGATAAAGCTGATCACGTTGGATGTCTTTACCTCAGCAAGAGGGATCGCCTCCGCCCATTTGGAGAAATAATTCGTGATAGCCAATATGAACCGATGTCCTCTAGAAGATGATGGGTGAATCAGACCAATGATATCCATACCCCATGCTTTAAAGGGCCATGATGCAATGGTAGGATATAAATACTCAGAAGGCTGATGTATAAAATTTGTATGAACCTGACAGGCTTTGCATTGTCTTGCATATTTTATGGCATCTGCAATCATGGTAGGCCAGTAGTAGCCCATTCTCCTGATACGATCCTGTAACTTAGGACAGGGTTGATGTGCTCCACATATACCGTCATGAGCTTCTCGAATAACCCGCATTGCATCATCAACAGAGAGACATCGTAACAATAGTCCATCGTAAGTTCGGCGATATAGACTTTGTGAAGAAGCATCAAAATAGAAATGTAATGATCGTCTTTTGATAGATACTGCTTCTTTAGGATCCTCTAGTAAGATTCTGTATGATACGAAGTCTATAAAGGGGCTTCTCCAGTCTCTCTTAGGAGGAACCGCGTTTACAGCGTAGCTGCGTTCTATGTGAAAATTATTTTTCACACAGAATAAATATCTATTAAGAAGGATCACCAAATTCTGCCTTCTTATAGGAATAGCTAAATCTGCAGCAAGACTGGCCAGAGCATCAGCATCAAAATTTTGAGATCGGGGCACATGCTCTAGGAAGAGTCCTTTAAAAGACATGGCTATCTCGATCGTTGCTTGGTGATAAGGAATGAGGTCTGGATGGCGGACTTCATATATTCCTCTGACCTGATTGATGATCAGCTGGGAATCACCAAAAGCTTCCAGGTATTCAACATCAAATTCTTTAGCGACTTGAAACCCGATTATTATAGCATTATACTCTGCCATATTATTAGAGAAGGGTTCGCTAAGAGAATATGTTCGATAGATGACGAGTTTATCAGGAGTCACCAGAACAATCACTACTAGAATAAGCGGGATTAGCGACGTATTTTAGCGACTCCTAGTAAATACGTCGCTAAATTAGCGACTCGGTAAAAATTGTCGCTAGGCGTCGCTAAATGGCGACATTTAGCGACATTTAGCGACTTTTATTAAGATTTTAAAAGAATAGTCGCTATAAGTTCAATTAATGTCGCTAAACGTCGCTAATATATCTGATTTAGCGACGTTTAGCATCGTAATTAGCGACGTATCTATCAAAAATATTTAGCAACGTATTTAGCGACGTCTTTTGCGTCGCTAATTTTTATTTTAGCGACGTTTTTATTTGACGTTGCTAAACGTCGCTAAATTTTAGTTAATTAGGGCTCAGTTTTCTTTTCTCCATCGGTCAAAAATTTCGAAAACGTTTCGATTTCCCCGATTTCCCCCGCCCCCCCTCCGGCGACCGGGTCTCAACGGCTGCGCCTACTCCGGCATCCCCCTCCTCCTCCACGACCACTAGGTAATCTCTCTCTCTCTCTCTCTCTCATGTGAAACTGACACACGCACACAGACACGACACATGCACATAGACACGACACACACACACGACACACACACAGACGCAGACACACACACACGACACACACACAGACGCAGACACACATACACGACACACACACAGACGCAGACACACACACGACACACACACACGACACACATACACAGACGCAGACACACACACACAGACGCAGATTAGGGTTAGGGTTAGGTTTAGGGTTTTTGAGCAGGGGTTAGGTTTAGGGTATCACATTAAAGTTTTTAATGACATTATTAATAGGATTTCCTCTGATTCTAGTCTCCTAGCTCACTGACACAACACACATGGGACCTTGGTGTGTGTAGGTGTATAAGACCTAGGCATCAATTGTTAGTTTGGGTATTTGCAACAATCTTAGTCCCCGGCACTCTATTGTGACATCACTACATAAGCCCTTACTTGTTGGTCTTTCCCCATTGTCCTCCATGACATCAAATAGTTTCTTATCTGATGAAGGAAGGCCAAGTCTTTCATTAAAAACTGTGTCAATAAAGCTGTAGGTTGATCCTGAATCAACCAAGGTCATTGCAGATTTGTTCTTAAAAGTACCCCTAAGTTTCATAGTGGAATGATGCATGCTGTCTGATAGTGCTTTAGGGAGATTTCAAATAGACTCTGAGGATCGTTTGTAAAAGTATGATAATTTTCTGATACTGACCTTAGAGTGTTAGAGCCTCCTTCATCCTCATCTGATACCACATTTATAGCTTTTGTTCCTGTATAAGACCCTTCTTAGCTGCTTCAGTATTGGCTAGAGGATAGCTGTTAGTGTTCACCAAATCTCATAATTCAATTTCAATTTCAATTACAATCATATAATTTAATATTGGATCATATTTTCAAACTAGTTCAATAAATCGGTCATTTTATTTTGTGACACGTAGGATATAAATAAGATATTATGGTATCATTATTATCTTTGTGAGTCATCTAATTTCATCTATCTTACCAGATGGCACCCAAGAGAGCGACACCTCCTACTGTTAAGGAGGAAGTGATGCCTCCTACTGTTAAGGAGGAAGAGATGCCTCCTACTGTTAAGGAGGAAGAGATACCACCTGCGGGGTGTTCCAGTCACCCAGCACCTATCGCAGCTGTATCTCAGACGGGGAGTTTCAGTCACCCACCACCCATAGCGGAGCTTGATAATATAAACGTTATTTATGCGCAGTATTTGAGGGACTGGTATCTGCCCCATTTTGGAAATCCTCGAGATTGATACTATAATGTTTCATATACTTATATATTATGCATTTTGTGTTACTGTAATACTATGATACTTATATATTATGTATTTTATGATGCTGTTTATGCCCATTTTATGTGATTGTGATACTGTGATACTTTTATTGTCTGTCTATAATATTTGTGTGTATTAATTGTATGACTGTGATACTTTTATTCATATTAAATATTGTTAATCCGGTGTTGAGTGTTCCACCGAAGGGGTCGGCGAACCCATAGAATTCAACGGAGGGTTGCTCCGGGTCTATTTTTAATTAGAAATTTATAAATTGCAGGAATAATAGTTTGGAACAATTTTTTTTTTTTTTGTAAACTTAGCGACGTATTTAGCGACGTTTAGCGACGTCTACCGACATTTTTATAAGTCGCTAAATAAGTCGCTAATTAGCGACGTGTTAGTAGCCGTCGCTAACAACGTCGCTAAACGTCGCTAAATATGTCACTGTACGTCACAAATTGCTGGCATGGCAGTACTGCTAGGTCATTAAAGACGTTGCTGATACGTCGCTATATAAGTCGCTAATGAGCGACGTTTAGCGACTTTAAAAAATGTCGCTATTTCGTGACACCGCGTCGCTAAACGTCGTTATATTTAGCGACTCAATAAAGTCGCTAAAAAACGTCGGCATAGCGACGTTTAGCGACATTTTTCCCTTCAGCGACTTGGTTTCTTCCGACTGTGTTAAAACGTCGCTAATTACGTCGCTAAACGTGTTTAGCGACATTTTTTTGTCATTTGGCGACGATTTTGGGCGTCGTTAATTTGACTTTTTTTGGTAGTGAATTCCTACTCCTGAAACCATATTTCCTTTGGGACTAGTCCTGGAGGCACCATCGAAGAATAGCTGCCATATATCACCTTCCATTGCAGAATTATATTCTGCAACTTCGTCGGAAATGTCCTCGTATAATTTGGAGGTTTTCGGAATTGGATGAGAAGCAAAGAAATCAGCCAAGGCTTGACCTTTCATGGACTTCTGAGAGACGTACACCATTTTATAGGGTATTAATAACATCGCCCAAGTCGCGAGTCAAGAATTAAGAACACTCGACTTATTCAACAATACCCGAAGAGGATTGATTCTGGAGATGATATGAATAGTTTGGCCCGTCACGTAATGTCGCCTCTTCTGAATGGCAAATATTAGGGCCAAGCATTCTTTTTCTACTGGGTTGTACCGATATTCAGCTCCGATCATCATCCTGCTTAGATAGTAGATAGCCTGTTCATGACCCTCATTATTCTTCTGTGCGAGGAGAGCCCCTAAAGAATGATCCATTGCTCGAACATATAGTAAAAATGGTCTTCTTATAACGGGAGGCACCAGAACTAGAGGATTAGTAAGATAGCATTTGATGTCATTAAACGCTTGCTGACAGGCTTCATCCCATACAAATGACACACATTTCTTTATCAGGCGAGAAAAAGGTTGACATCTCCCAGAGAGGTTGGATATGAATCTCCTGATATAAGATAAACGACCTTAAAATCCCCTGAGTTCTCTTAGATTATGGGGCGGTCGCATTCCTAGAATAGCCTTTACTTTATCAGGGTCAACTTGAATGCCTTTAGCGGTAATGACAAATCCCAGGAATTTGCCACTGGATACGCCAAGAAAGGACTTTGTAGGGTTCATTTTGAGTTGATGTTAGCTCATCAACTCAAACACTGTCTTCAAGTCTTGGATGTGATTATCCTTGAGGCGGCTTTTGACAGCAATATCATCTACGTAACATTCCACCATTTTGCGTAGATGCTCATGTAATATGTTACTCATAGCTCGCTGATATGTAGCCCCGGCATTCTTCAATCCAAAAGGCATGACTGTATAGCAATATACCCCCAATAGTGTATGGAAGGCAGTATACTTCTCATCTTCAGGATTTATCTTAATCTGATTGTATCCTGAAAATTAGTCCATGAAAGACATGTGCTAAAAGCTGCATGTATTATCGATCATGACGTCTGTGATGGGAAGAGGGAACTCATCCTTGGGGCAGGTCGTATTTAGATCTCAGAAGTTGATACAAATATAAACTTTCCCGCTTTTCTTCATGACCGAGACAACATTGGCGACCCAATCAGGATATTGTTCTTCCCGGATGAACCCGCAGGCTACCAATTTCTTAATTTCAGCTTTAATGGCATCCATCATATCCGGGCGGAATCGGCGTTGGTGTTATTCTACAGGCTTTGAATTGGGCAGTATGTTGAGTTTATGGGTAGCCACTTTTGGATCAAGACCCGGCATATCCTCATAATTTCATGCAAAGACATCGATATATTCTTTTATCAGCTGGATCATTTCTTTCCTTTCTTCTTCGGAAAGATTGTTACTGATAAATATCTGCTTTGGTAAAAATTCATCCCCAATATTGACTTGGATAACTTCATCTTCAGTGGGTGGTTCTCTTTGCTTGAACCGGAGTTCCCATTGTGTATCCATTTGCTGTACCCAGGATTCATTTTCAAACGGTTCAAATTTTTGTTCCTCTGCTTCGAGACAATCTGTCAATACCGTATTTATTGACAATACCCGTTCGAGTTTATCATATAAATCGGAGGACGACAAACCATCCTGAGAAGAGGAAATGGTCTCCTTACTTGACTCAGAGTTGTTTGAAGTTGCAAGAGATGTGGAATACCCTAATCCAAAATCAGTTTGTTGACAGTAGGGATCACCATGCAATGGCATTCGTCTGTCTTTTCCATAGTTGAGGCCTGGCTCCAACTTTAAGTCATAACCCATGCTTTGCATAATCTTCAAAGCCTGTGGGCCATATCTGTAAACCTACATTTTCCCAGTATCGGACTCGTGAGAATCTTCTTGTACAATCGGTCTGTTCCAGATGCGACCGAAGACTATTAGATGCTGATCGTTGTGAGTAAGTGGAACAATAAAGGTAGAGTCTTTATGTGGCCCATATGTCGTGATGATATTAGATGTTGACGCTACTTCCCACATATACGGATGATAAGAGTCTATAGCTTCCAAAAAAAAATTGTGCTAACTCTATATCGTTATGGGGGGAGGATTCCTGATTAGAAAATTGAGCGTCAGTATACTGGAAAAGAGAATCTTTATTATCGTCAAAAACCATATTCCCGGTTTTATTTACATCAGTCGGCTGCTTGTTGCGCCTAAGGTTGATGACCAAAGGTGGAGGCTTCTGGTTCAGGGTGATCACTAGTGGATCACTTCCTCCTCCCAGTTTGGTTTTTCCCAAGTGGATAGCCATGGGTTCCATGACTTTCGGACGGGTAGTCCGCCCTTTCACCTGGATTGACAAAGGTTGCTCGGCAGATGGTTCTCCTGGCTCCCGGTAGGATTCCTCCTCCGTCTTGCCTGACACCTCCTTCATGTAGTCTTGGGTGTACAACATGGCATCAAAATAGTAGGACTCAACTCCTTTGAACAGGTTGAGATAAGCAAACTATGTTTTCACTGTTCCTTGGACGTCTACATATTTGAAGCATTGATGTAGAGTTGAAGGAACAATATTGTGATCGTGGATCCATGGTCTGCCCAACAGAATATTGTAAGACACCTCCGAATCAATGATGTAGCATGTAGCCACTGATCTAAGGTCACCAATCTGGATCCTCAGATGAATCTTCCCTAACGGCTTACTTTTCCTGGCATTGAAGCCCACGATTGTAGTGGTAGTATAAGCCAGTTCGCTTGTAGGAATTCTCAATGGTCTTAACAAACTATAAGGGATAATGCTGATCGACGATCCCGGATCTATGTGAAACCGGTCTACCTCCATGGAACCGACGTATCCAGTATAATAAAGAGGCCTGTCATGCTTGTTATGTTTCAACAACATGTCCTCTTGAGTGAAAGTGATATTAGGGACCACCTCCATCACACTATGGCATTGAGGACATGCCACAGGCTTTTTATCTGGGGATTTGAGCTGAGTCAAGCATACATCCGCCTCCATTAATGCTTCACTCAAGGCTTGACGAGTGTCTTTGGATAGCCTAAGTAGCTCAAAAATGGACAATCTGGCTGGAGTATTAGCCAAATGAGCCAAGATGTCAAAGTTATATGGTTTCTCTAAACCTTTGTTTTGAATATTCTTCAAAGGTTTATCAAAACGAACTTCTTTTTTCTTGCCTTTATCCACCAAAGTTGGTCTAGAAGGACCTGCCTCTAATATAACAGGTTCAGGCTCTGAAAGTTTGGCAGCCGAAGTGTCTACCGTCGCTTCTTCCTGATTTCCTCTATAGTCCTTAAGGTAGGCTTTCTCTGACCGGGTTCCAATAGACAAAGCCTCTTCTTCTGATATCGGGGATATTGTAACCATATGGCATGGTTTACATCTTGAGTTCTTTTTAGACTTAGCTTTAGCAGCTTGAGTCTCTTCCTTAATCTCTGACACCAGATCAGGATGAACCCACATGATCTCACCAGGCTTGGTAGTTAGGGGTACCAGGTCATAATTTTGACCTCTGGTCGAAGGGAGATTAACAATGTTCATCATCACCCGTGGAATAGGTACTACACCATTCGGGACTTCCTGAGGGGGCAGATTGCCAAATTTGAGAGAGATCATGTTGGCAGTGACCGTCTTCTCGCTATTACACAGAGTGATGGCCTTGGCGTCGATCAACTCCTGGATTTTCCTTTTTAGTACATAACATGCCTTTGTGGGGTGATGTACGTATCTGTGGAAAATGCAGTACTTAGGGTTATTGGTACTGTCGACTTTATTTGGCCGCTTTACCTCGGGGAGAGTGAGCTTGCCACTTTTGACTAGACAATCGAATATGCTCAAAATATCGTCATCGTCAAAAGAATATTCTTCTTTAGGCTTGGAAGTCCCAGGATTCGTCTCTGTAGTTACTGGAGTATGTTGCCTGGACGTATTGATCGCCAGAGCTTCCTTTCCTTTGGAACCACGAGTATGGTCACTATTGGAGGATGACCGCTTCCCTCCATCAGAGGTAGAGATCATGATTCCATTTTCACGCGCCTTCTGACTGTTATCTTCAGCGGCTACCGCTGAGATGATAAACGAGGGCCAATCATGGAACTGATATGGTCCCATAAATATTGAGATCAGTGAGAGAAGGTTCTTCCTACAAATGTCCACCAAGGCTGAATCCGGAACTCCAGGAGGCATCTGTAAAGTAACCCGACGAAAATATTCAATAAAACTACGAACGTTCTCTTTCTCCTTCTGCTTAACTTCGATGAGTGATGACATAGACATGTCCATCCCTCCTTCATAGAATCGAGCGAAGAACAGAGTCTTAAAATCTTCAAAAGAAGTAATGCAGTTGTCCGCAAGACTACGGTACCATTGGTAGGCTACCCCAGACAGACAACCCTTAAATACTCGAGTGAGAAGGGCGTCATTCCCCTGCAGCAACACCGTCATCATGCTGAAGTAATTCATATACTGGCTTGGTGACGTCTTTCCCTCAAACAAAACCATAGCCTGTGGTTTGTATTTTGGTGGGAAAGGGATCTCGTCCCAGATAGCTAGGTATGGCTGGTTGATTTCTAATTTCTTGAGCTGATCCTTATGCTTCAAGGCATCAAATTGGGACTTTAATTCCCGAACTGCTTGTATCGAATCTTCAGTTGGGAAAGGGATCGCAGAGAGGTGAGAGGTCGGTTGTATTGTAACTCCAACAGGAGGCAATACATTCTCCGAATTCAGAGGTTAAGGAGCAGCTGATTCTTGATTTTGAACAGGCTCCTGGATTGTGTTGGATGGTGGCATGTCCACCCCCATACGTATTTGAGTCGGAGGAACCGATGCTTAGGCTATAGCAGCTGCGTGATGAGTCACCATCATTTGGCGCATACTCTCCATCATGGAATACATCTCTTTAAGCGATGCTTCCAATATAGCGATGCGTTGCTCAGTACTTCCTGATGGGGAAGCCTCTTCATGTTCATCTCCAATGGCATAAACTCTCATTTCTCTGGATACTACTGAGGGACTGGTATAGATATCTCTAGAGATCGAGTCTATGCTGTCAGCATCACATTCAGGAAACTGACGACCCCCAGTGTCAGAATCGGAAGAATATGAAGCTGATTGTCGCGACCTCGAGCGAGTGTTTTGAAAGACACCTGCTTTAATATTTTTAAGGAGTCTATCAAATCTCTTTTGTCTTGGAGTTCTAGAGGGATAACGTCTTGACCTTGACCTTCCTCTAGGAATGTGTGAATCCATGTTTACTGATGCGAATGTCGGCTTTTCTTCCTGTAAAGGCAAAGCGTAGTTCAACCGGTCAAAAACTGACTGTTTTGCCTTAGAACAGCAGTAGTTAACTACAACTTTATGACTATTATAATAATGCTCCCTAGGGGGTATAATAGACATATTATAAGATCCCCTGTCTTTGAGCTTTTGGATCAAGAAATCATGCAAATCAGGGGGACTAACAGGAGAAGAAAAAGAAGGCTTATTCTGCCTTTTTATATCAGTAGGGGTGTGGAGATCGGGAACCATAACTCTCTCCCTGCCATAAGAATACAGCAGTTCAGCCATGTGAGTAGCATACGATCCATCATCCTTCTGAGGAGCGTATGTTCCCGTGAATCGGGTCTTTTTTACGTAGACGGGCTTATCCTGGCGTAATCTGGAGTTTTGCACAGGTTCACGTAAAATAGAGGAATTCCTCAAACGGCCTCCAGCGTCACGCATAATCTGAAGAGTGGGCAACTTCTTCTCTTGGGGGCGTACAAACCCAGAGGTCGGGAGATTCGCCACTTGTTTTTCCTTGATGTGATCCAAGGGTCCATCTGCCTCTTTATAGATGGGAGATGTATTTTTACGCGCAGGCGCGTTTGAAATTTTTGAATTGGCACTGAGGCCTTGTCAGAAATTTTGTCTGCCACGTCACAGACGGAAGACAAAAGTTTTACGCGCAGGACATGTTCTAGACTTCTGGATTGGCACTAGGACATTGCCAGAAACTTTATCTGCCACGTCACAGACCGAAGACGGATTTTTACGCACAAAGCGTATAGGTTGTAATGTCACAACCTTGGTGATCGGAGAGAGAGAGCCTGCAAGAAGGGTAAAGGATGTCCGGGGCATCCATACTTTATGCAACTTCCTGTTGTCCTAGACAGAAAGGGAATGAGAGCTACCCCATGCGCGATGCATGTCTTCATAAGCAGATTGGTCGAATTGGACGACCAACGTCTTCTTCGTTGATCCGACGGATACAACATCGTGTTGAGCAATGGCTTTCTCGTCAGATAAGAAAGTAGTCCCCAGCAGAGTCACCATCTTGTGTTTGATGATAAACAAAAGAAATTGAGAGTAGGTTTATACGAAACCCATTCTTTATTTACAAACAAGAAAAAGAAGTACAATTAATCCTATACGAGGATGTTAAGTACACCAAAAAAATTCTGGGGAAAAATTGCTATAGGAGTCTGATCTGCGATCGATCACTTTGTCCCTTAGACCACACGATGACGAAGAAGTACTGTAGAAGAAGAAGAAACTTCAGAGGTTGCAAGAGGGGTTGAATTCTTGTTGCCGAAGTTGTTGATCGACACTCTCTGTTTGTGCTCTCTGCTCCTCTTTTTTTCGACCCGACCTATTTTACTCTGTGACTAGGGGTCTCTATTTATAGAGATCAATCACAGTAACTATCCAGTCAGTGTAAAAACCAGACTGTGAAGAGAGTAGCACTCTTTACGCGGCGGTTATAATAACTACTACCCACGTCTGAATTATCTCCTGAATCCGTGTGTGACGCGTGTCCCATTATGAGGTAACACGGATAATCGCTCATCGAAGATCATGGCATACAAGCCACGTAGGTAACTGCCCCTCGCATAGAGATGGTTGGCATAAAATCCAAATAACTGTCTCATTGGCGTAAAAGCCAAATAGTTATCTTGTTGGCGTAAAAGCCAAATAGCTGTCATGTTGGCCTAAAAGCCAAGTAGCTGTCTTGTTGGCATAAAATCCAAATAGCTATCTTGTTGGCATAAAAGCCAAATAGTGGTCTTATTAGCGTAAAAGCCAAGTAGCTGTCTTGTTGGCGTAAAATCCAAGTAGCTATCTTGTTGGCGTAAAAGCCAAATAGCTGTCTTGTTGGCATAAAAGCCAAGTAGCTGTCTTGTTGGCGTAAAGGCCAAGTTCTGCGTAAAGCTTGATGCTGCATAATAGGTAACCAGCATAGAAATAGCCAATTATCTTTCTTGACTGAGGTCTTAAGCGTATTCTGGGCCAAATAGCCTTATCACGTACCTTTGCAAATATAGCCTAAGTTGGCGTATTTTGAGGAGATAGCATACGGCGTACTCCTATAATTGAAAATATCCTGGTTGGCGTATTTTGAGGAGATAGCATATGGCGTGCTCCTATAGTTGAAAACAGCCTGGTTGGCATAAAATGTCAGGATGATAATGTGAGCGTATAAGCCGTAGTTTTAGCTCTCTCGGTCATTAAAAATAGAACCAAATCTCGTGCATTAAATGCAGAGATCTGCCCCCATCTCGCGCATTAACTGCAGAGATATGCCTCGAGTTCTGTACGAAGAACAGCTTTAGACGTGGCGTCTGATTTCGTCTCATCTTGAGCATAAAAACTCATCTCTGCCTGTGTAGAATAGGCAGCGTATTCCTTGAATGCATAAAAATAACTTGTATCAAGGATATGTTACTAAACGACAGTTTGGGTCTCTGTGCAGAATCATCATTACAGCCGTCCACTCAATCATCGTGCAGTACTCTTTATCAGGAGTCAGGTTCACTATTTTTTTTGACAGGTTCATTCGAGGAATACTAAGAGTTCCTCGAACAACTTCACGCTGCATTAAAAGCAGACATATTTTACGTTGGAGGGAGGTGTAGCAATCATTTTATGCCAAAATAGCCTGGGAGTACTGCCTTACATGGACTATTCTGAAGCCATATTTTACGCCACACAGCGCTGAAGCTCTGTTTTACGCGTATAAATATGAAGTCATATTTTTATGCCATATAGCGCTGAAGCTCTGTTTTAAGCGGGCTTCATGCATATTGGGGGTTTTATGCGTATAATTCCCTAGCGTATTTTTATGCTTCTACAGTTATAGCATTCTTGTGACATGTTAAAATTGGACTTGATGCTCAACAATCTAGTAACTACCTCCAACGGTGAATGGTCCTCACAACTAGGATATAATAGAGTCCTTGCATTCTTCAGCAACTCCATAAACTTCACAGCATTAGCATTCGGTGTCTCCTCAGCTGCATTATGAATGTCCGGATCAAAACTAACCCTGCCGTATCAAAAACTATGTTCACCCATCCGTCGTCGTAAGCAGCGTAGTAGTGAACATCCATATACGGCTCCACATAAGACTCTGATCCTGATGTTAAAGACACAGGTTCTCCGTACGTGGTCCACTGATAGTAATTCGGCGTAAAACCCTTCGAGTATAAATAATATATTACTTCCACTTTTGGATGATATTTTAAGTTGCGACATCTTCTAGATACTTCTGCAAAGATGAATAAACATCGTTCAAGTATATACTTATGTGAATATTTGGTAGTGTATATTATCCAAATGAAACTCACTGCAAATATACAAAGATGTATAGACATCGTTCAAGAAAATAGTTTTAATTATAGTACATGTGACATGTCTAAATGGATTTCATATTGATAATTTTAATCCTCTTCTGAAAATTTATCTTCTCCATTTAAATACAGTACATGCACTGATACTCCTAGTCCTAGCATATATACTCAGGAATATCCAATTATGTTATACATCTACTCGTCTACACACACATAAGAATACTCAAAAATATAGTATATGCACTGATATACCTAGTCCTAGCACTGATACTTCTTCGTTCAACTCTGTATCCTGGATACTCATATTGCAGTATATCAATGAGTGTCAATTGAGCAGAATTGGGTTAGGGTTGGGGTTAGGGTTTGTGCATCACTTTAAGTATTAGTCATCTGGTTATAGGGGAGTGTCTGTCCATAGGAGTATATGTCATGTTAACAACAGATTTAGGGAGCAACACAGTGAGTAGTGAGATAGGGAGAGCTGTTGCACACACCATCTGCACAGACCCGACAGTATATATTTGATGTGCATATGAGTATTGCAGCAGACTTTACAGGGTCTGTGCCCACCATCGTACAAAGCAGAGTGCGACATTAAGCAACAGCAATTTGAAGTTATATTTTAAAGTTGACTATCACAACATGTATTAGTAGATTGGGGAAATCTCTGTGTATCTTATGTGTATCAATTATGGTTGTGTGTAGGTGAGGAATGGATATAGGTATCAGTTGTGAGTAAGATTCATATCAGTTAGTATCAGATTTGGATGGGGGTTATATCAGGTGTGGCAATTAAGGATGGTCTTAGTATACTAAGCTCGAGTTGATACACTACAACAAGGGCTTGATGTCACTATAGTTTGGTATCAGTAGTACACTAATGGGGCTTCGGTTAGCCCCTTCATTAGGAAGGTATTGATGTATATATTATAGAAAATATCAGTAGTGGCGGCGTTAGTTTTCAGTCTACTATGTTTATGTACTACTATGTGTGTATCACTGATTGATGAATGTATCAGTCAGATGCATTATTAGTGAATGCTAGTTAGTAATTATCAGCTAGGGTAAAGTTTAGATTTTAGTTATTTGAGTTAGATATCAAGTTAGAATATCATATATCAGTTAGAGTAAGCTAAGTTTGTATAGTTAGTCTATTGTTATTTAGCATTAGTATTGATATTAAGTTGGTATCGGTTATATTAAGTTAGTAGCAGTTATTGTAAGTTAGTAAGTCATGATAGTATAAGTTATGTACTAATTGTATAATATAAAATGTTAGAGAGAGAGAGAGAGCGTTAGGGTTAAGGTTAGGGTTTACACCCTCTGTGATAGTATCTATGTCTGTGTCTGTGTCATATCGTGTATGCATCTGTAAGAGAGAGAGAAATAGATCGGGTTAGGGTTTATACCCTCTGTGATAGTCTGTGTCGTGTCTGTGTCAGTATATGTGTCGTGTCTGTGTCAGTGTCATATCGTGTGCATCTGTGAGAGTGAGAGAGAGAGAGAGAGAGAGAGAGAGAGATCGGGTTAGGGTTTACCTAGAGGAGGAGGAGAAGCCCGAGGTCGTCGGAGGAGAGGAGCCACGACGAAAGGGAGAAGCCGTGCGGGAGGGGGCAATCGGTGGTCCGCCGGAGTAGGGGGCTGTGGGGGAGCTAGTGGGGGTAGGGATAGGGGGACGCCGAAGGGGGCACTTCGTCGAAGGGGGAGAGAGGGGGGATTTTTTTAAATTTTGGGAGAAGATTTCGACAAAAGAAGGGAAATCAAAACCTATTTTAAAAAATTTAGTGACATTTAGCGATGTCAACTTATGACATCACTAATAAAAATAGCGTCGTCATAACTAGACGTTGTTAATTCAAAAGTTCGCGACGTTATAGACGTCGCTAAACATTTTACTAAAAATTAAAAAAATTAACGTTGCTAAACGTCGCTAAATCAAAAAACTTAGCGACGTTTAGCGACTTAAAGAAACTTATAGCGACTATTCTTTTAAAAAACCGAATTACAGTCGCTAAACGTCGCTATATGTCGCCAACAGGGACGTATAGCGATGTTTATTTTTGGAGTCGCTCAAATCTTTAATATTAGCGACGTTTTAATATGATATCGCTAAAAATGTCACTATTTCATCATATTTTGGTAGTGCACGCCGTAGTTGTTTTCCTCGCTTTGCGCTTGTGAGTGATCACTTTACGTAAGTAGTACGAAGGGTGTTTTACCTTTGCATCTTCTTTGCTAGTCCGGGCATACCGGGCCTACGGACGTGCAGGCGATGCATTTTCTCCCAGACCTGGGATTCCCACATGAACTTGTCCCGAGGTACTGGTGGAAGCCTTTTGGAATGAACCCTGTCCGCTGGTCCCTGTGGGTTGGACGCATGGGTCAGTTCTGTAAAACTTTCCATCAGAGGCCTACGTAATCGTTAGCGATACATGTTGGCGGTCAGTCACCTGAGCAGTAGCTTATGATCGACGAGCTCATACTGCCCTAGACATCTTCAATTTAGCACTCACAGGCGCGTAGTAAGATGAGTCCAGATTTGGTTTTTCTTTACTTCTAATAGGTCGCATAGGATCTGCGTCACGTGATATACGGTCAAAAATAGAAGTTTTATTACCACATGTGGCTATCTGCCTGCGGCTGTGAGTTGGTGCCGCATGAAAAATATGATGCGGCCTCCTTCTTGGACGCATAGGCCCTTCCCCAGCCCCAGAACGTATGGCATCATAATATTTTCCTTTGCCAAATTTTGAGTGTTGAGCAGTTCCAGCGCCAGCCGAGGATGTCGCATAGAAGTGGACTTCCACGACAACAGATTCAGCGGCAGAGATCGCCTCCTCCGTATTTGGGCTAGGCGCAATGGCCTTTGCTACTCACGTTCTTAGGGTCTTCTTGGACTTGTCTGGCCTTGGTGAAGGATTCACACTTCCTTTAGAGAGCATTTTTCGAACGCTTGCTGGTCGAAGCAAACTACCATCATCTTTTGCGTTGAGCCAAGTTTGGCCGTGTTAGATTGTATCCCCAATTTCTCAATAGAGGAGAATTTGGTCCCCAGCAGAGTCGCCATCATGTTTGCTATTTAAATCAAAAGAAAGAACTAAAAGGACTTGATTTTAATTAACAAACTTGAGAGTACATAGTAGAGTCCTAAGAGACAATCTAAGTACAAATTTATTTTGATCTGGGGGTGATGATGGAGGGTTAGGAGTATAGCAACTCTCTTTACTCCGTAGATGATCCGGACGCAGAAACTTATCTCCTTGGTTCTAGTATGAATCCGTAGATAGCCTACCTACTATATAGGGGTAGTATCCTGCTTTTTATAGTCGTGTTAGGGGTGCCACATATCCCTGTGCTTGGTGGCCGCAATGGGCTCCTTCAGCTGGATACGGCCGTAACGGTAGCCGCATGGTGTGGAAAGGCCATCACGTGGGCTCGGTTAGAATTTATTTGTTTCAATAAATCTTGAGATTGTTGTGCGCATAACTAGGTCAATTGGATGCTCGGTCTCCCCTAACTGTGCGAGAAATGCTTGGTTGTAACAAAAAATCTTGTGAAATGAGAGCCGCATACTGTTATAGTCGCATAGAAGCTTTTATTGGCCTTCGTCGGAATGACCCCCTGACCGTATGTGGATGAGGTCACATGGGTCTTGAAGTCACAAACGTAGGACACGTGGCATAGCCCATCTTGTGGTGCCCCGTTCTCCCTATTCGGGGAGCGCGGCTAAGAAATACAAGTCGGTATCGTTCGATTGGGATTGATTAAAACAAGATCTTATCCTCGTTATAAATTTTCTTCTTCGGAATCGATTCCCATATTCAGTGGATCGTGCCCCAGGATTGACTTAGCGGCAGAGTCAAGTGGGACATCTCCGCTGTAAATTTTCTTGCCTAGTTTTTGCTGCTGCTTTGTTTCTTTCGTGCTTAGAGTTGGTTTTCGAATTTGTTTGCGTTTTCTTGAACGGTTTCGATAATTTCATTATTTTCGTTCTTTGAACTGCACTTCAATTTCGAGATTGGAAAGAGTGGAAGAGGTATTGATCAGCTGTTCGTGGCAATGCAGGTGAACAAACAGTAGACGACGTGCGAGCAGAGTCTTAAAGAACCTCTTTTTCTTTCTTCCAACCAACTTATGAGTAGTTTATTTTCGATTCAATTAACCCTCCTTCCAAGTCTTCACTTTCTAAAATCTTGTATTCTTGTTTGCCCTGATCAAACAATACCAAAATAACTAAAAGATGTCAAGATAAGAAGAAATAGACTTGAACTCCTTTATGCTTGTCAATCAACTATGAACGGTTACCTTGTTGCATGCTAGTTCGTTTAACAAGTTCTCTATATGTTTTAATTCAAGTTAGAATGTATATTTTTGCTATAAATTGTGCTATATAGAACATACCTTGTCATGCAACAACTAATCAGGGAGACTATGAAAAATGAATCATATAATGCTATATGTCTCCTGATTTTATTCCCTAATTACATCAATGGATAACTTAAAAATAGACCCTGTTTGATCACGGATAACTTGTGCACAAGTTTAATGGTTCCTGTGGACGGTCGCTGGGGCACTAGCACTGATCTGATCCATACAAAATTTCAGGATTGTATTACAGACATAGCGTGATGGCTGGCAGAGACACATGTACCTCCATCATCTGCGTCCCGAGACTATAACTCGTCCCTTTGTGGTATTATGCCAGTGGTCCCTTCGTATATTTAAACCTGTGCAAAGCTAACTTATTTTTTTGTGGCAGAAAAGGTGTCATGTCCCAGTCCCAAAATATACGGGACCAGGCCACATAGAAATAGCCAGCTGACACGTCCTCGAGGATATACCAATTTAATAGATCCTAATGAAGAGTGCTACCCTATCCTAAATTACTAACAAGTCCAATATCAACATCAAACAGGTAATCTAATCTCATCCACAATATAACCAAAGGTACTAAAATAAATACTGAAAAATAAACTCAAATCTGTAATATCATAGTACAACCCAAAATGTCTGGTGGGAACAAACCCACTACTATGACGAAATAAAAGTACTAAAATACAGATAAAAAGAGTAATGACTAGAGCATCGACTGACTAGATAATGATGCTCCCATCCTAGGCGGAAGGCCTACCAAATAATTACGAAAACTCTGACGGTAACACCTCTAGCTTCTCTTCGGATGCGTACCTCATCTCCTGTCCCTGTCCGTATGTTGTAGGATAATATGCCTCATCCAAATCTGGAAGGGAACCAAGTCCTCAGAGGTACGTAACAAGATACATAGAAGAATGTCATATATAAATACTGAATAAAATAAAGGTTGTGCTAACCATCTAAGTGAATGCAATATGAGGACAACCTTGGTACATTTGGATAGGTGTAGGTATAACGTCCACACTCCGAAGAGCGTGACATCTGTATAGTATAATGTCCATATCACTCCGTAGAATATGGCATCTGAATAGTATATCGTCCATATCGCTCCGTAAAATGTGGCATATGAATAAAAGAAGTTATTGGATCTGTGGCTCCTCCGGATACTACGGATTCCAATGTGTGTACCCCATACGCCTACTAGTTATCCTCCCCACCCAATGTAGATATATAAGTCAAATACTCGATGTGCATACCACGTATCTATATGCCAAGTCTCTATTAATTATATAATCCTGATTACGTACTAAACCATAATGCATGTCACACGCACCAATAGCTAGTCGAGTACGTGAACCCTCATCCCAACATTAGTTTGTTACCGTGATGTGTGTAAGAGTGTCAGGTCTCGGAAGATATCAGAGTATCCTCCCAATGGGGGTGAGTCTGCTAGCGACTAGGTCAAGTACACTACTCATCGACGTACTCGTCGACTGCACCTGAGTCAATCTTGGACGTGCACAGTTGTATAAAAGAATGCAATAAGATATCATACAATATTTGTATAATTTAAATTAAATAGTAAAATATGGAAAGGTATCTTGCATGGATCCTCAAGCTGCGAATGACAATAGCCTGCTCCTGAAGTATCTCCTGACTGGTCCAACGACTCTATATATATAATATAATATAGGCATTCGATCATCAGATACTAAAGTAATACACAAAGAAACACTACGCTGCTCTTAGGTACTGACGCAAGGGTCACGGCTGGTCAACTACAAAGTCGCGTGTGCACGCAACTAAGATGTACACGTGTCTTGTCCTCAGTTACCATGTACCTCAAGGCAATAAATTACCAAAGTTATGTGTTTATGAAACTACTTATGTTTGTACAAAATACATGTCCTTATTTCTCCTGTTAATGTGTACTTGGTCAATGTCTAGGTTTTTAGGTGAAATACAAAGTCCTTAATAACAAGTCATATTATTTAAGTAATTACTAATCATGAATTACTAATCTAAATAGCATACACACACACACATGTTGTCCTTAGGGTTTTACTTACTTTACTTGTGTCCACTCAACGACACAACGACACAACAACACCTGAAGGAAAGGAGGGCAATAAGATGTTTACCTAGTCGTGGCTGAGAGGGGGTCTAGCTCATCAGCAGCTGTTCTCCGGCGTGGGGGCAGAGCTCCAGGGTCGCACGGGAAAACAACGGCAGCAGTTGCAGCAGTTGCAGCAGCAGCAGCAGCAGCCTTGGCAGTAGCTGCAGCGGTGGCTAGGGCGGGGTCAGTCACGGTGAGGCGGTCAGGAAGGCGGTGGTCGGGGTATAGAAGGCTGGTGATGGTGGTGGAGTTGGTGAGTGTCGGGTTGGTTAGGGGAATCGGGGTCGGGTTGATGGTGGTGCTGTCGATGGTTGACGCAGGTGGTGACGGTGAGGTTGATGATAGTAGTGCGAGGGTGGTTGGCAATGGTGTAGGTAATGGTGTTGATGGTGCTGGGGTGGTGGAAAGGCAAGACTGGTGGTGGAGGCGGCGGGGTCAGTCGGTGGAGGTGGTGGAGGGAAGTCGGGGAAGGGTAGTCGGGTGTGATGGTATTGATGATGGTGATGATGGTTACGGGGTGGACTAGCGGTGGTGCTAGCTGGCTAGGGCGGTGGTCCGGCGTCGACGGAGAAGGGTAGGCGGTGCTGGTGGTGGCGGCTTGAGGTGGTGGCGAATGGGGATGGTAGTGTGTCGGGTAAGGAAGGAGAGTCACCGGTTGGGAAGACTAGGGTTCGAGTAGGTTTTAGTTTATCTTTAGGGTTTGGAGGAGGGTGTTTTATTTATATAGGAAAGAGAATTAGGGTTTGACTTCGGGATTGGGCCAGCCTGGCTCTTTGGGGTAGGGAACATGTCCACATGAGGGTGTAGGGTGTTCATAGGCTAAGTTGGGTCCATCTTTGGGTGAGGTTGGTCTCATATTTAATTTAATTTAAAACTACTGCACAAGGCGTTCTTTAATCATTGAAGATACATGGGATTAAAATTGGGTGGGATACAAGTGTCATAGGCGTAGCAGGCTCAAAATAGATTAATGCCCTAATTTGGGTTATATGGAACATGTTGAGGTTGTGTCTCGAATTTCAAATAGGAATGGGCAATTATAAAAATTTTGATTTATTAGGATTATATATAGACGTTTGTAACGAATGTTGTGCAGCTAAAATGAAGCATAATATCGAGTATTTAAGAGTTACACAATGGTCGGAATGGTAGTCTGGCATGTCTAGGAAGTGTGTATAAAATTTGTTTGAAGGTAACCACTAGTATAGCGCTCCAAACATCGAAGCAACAGTAAGGTGTATTAAGTCATATAATTATTGCACATTAATTCTAATTTTCTGCATTCATCCCTAATTGTCACAATTTTAATCCTAGTCTCTCTATCAAAACTAAATAACCCTAAATTTGGTCAAGGGGGTTTACAATCTACCCTTCTTAGAGCATTTCGTCCTCGAAATTAAAACATACGTATGGTAAGAACTACTGACTAAAATTAAATGATACTACATACCTAGGCCTTCGAAGAGATGGAGATAACGCTGTCGAATTTCCTTCTCGCGTTCCCAGGTCGACTCACCTGATACATGAGGCTTCCATGCGACATAAACTAGAGGGATAGTCTGACCTCGCAATACCTTCTCGCTTCTGTCCAGAATCTCTATAGTCTCCTCTTGGTATGACAAACTTGGGCCGACTGTGATTTTTGAATGGTCAACCACATGACTCGGATCTGATATGTACCTCCTTAGCTGAGATACATGAAAGATGTCATGAACTCCTTCTAAAGTCTGACGTAAGGCTAACCTGTAAGCAACCTCTCTGGTGCATTCTAATACATCGAATGGTCTGATGTACCTTGAACTCAGCTTTCCACTGCCTCCAAACCTGATAGTCCCTCAAGTAGGTGAGATTTTTAGAAATACATGATCTCCAACTTGGAACTCTAGGGGTCGTCGATGTGTATTTGACCAATGCTTCTGTCTGTCCTATGCTGCTCGCAGGTGCCCTTGGATCTTCTTCACCTTCTCCACTGTACGAACAACCAACTCTGGTCCAAGAATCTGTCTCTCGCCCACATCGCTCCAACACACGGAGGAACGACACTTCCTTCCATACAACGCTTCATAGGAAGCCATCTGAATACTCGCTTGATAGCTATTGTTGTAGGAGAATTTGACCAAATGCAAATGATCCTCCCATGATCCTCCAAAATCAAGCATGCATGCTCTTAGCATATCCTCCAATGTCTGAATGGTGCGCTTCGACAGGCCATCTATTTGTGGGTGATACGATGTGCTAAACTTCAAGCGGGTACCGAGACTCTCTTGTATACTCCGCCAAAAGTAAGATATAAATCTCGTAACCCTGTCGGACACTATACTAACTGGCACTCTATGCAGTCGCACGATCTCCCTCATATACATATCTGCTAAGACCTCTGTAGATTGCCCAACTCTGAAGGGTAAAAAGTGAGCAAACTTGGTGAGTCTATCTAAGATCACCCATACTGTATTGCGACCACTAGGACTTCTCAGAAAGCCCGTAACGAAGTCCATAGTGATGTGCTCCCATTTCTACTCAGGTATCGGGAGCGGTTGAAATAATCCTGTAGACTTCTGATGTTCAGCCTTGACTTGCTGACACACCAGGCACTTTGTTACAAAGCGGGCTCTCTCTCTCTCTTCATTCTATGCCACCAATAGTACTGCCTCAAGTCTTTGTATATCTGCGTGCCTCCTGGATGAATAGACTATGTTGAACTGTGTGCCTCCGATATCAGCTCCTGACGAAGTTCTCTATTTGGAACATAGAGTCGATCTCCATATCTCAAAGTCCCATCTTTATCTATGCGCAACCATGTCTGTATTCCGGCCTCTGTCCTCTGTCGAAGCCTCTGGAATCTGGCATCTGTTGGCAAAGCAGCCTTGATCCTCTCAATAAATGTTGATTGGAACTGAAAACTCAAACATTGTTCGTCTATTCCGGGCATAATGACCTCTATACCCATCTGCTCTAAATCTCTCAACAGATATTGCTGGGTAGTCAAAAAGAATGCCATGGGTCTTCTGCTCAATGCGTCAGCTACTATGTTGGCCTTTCCCGTGTGGTACTGTAGCTTGATCTTAAAGTCTGTCATCACCTTGAGCCAACATCTTTGTCTCTGGTTCAGGTCCTTCTGGGTATACACGTACTTCAGGCTCTTGTGCTCTTTACTCGTTCTCCGTATAGGCAGTACCTCTATAGATTCAAGGCAAAGATCACTACGACAAGCTCCAAGTTGTGAGTGGGATAGTTCTTCTCATAGGTCCTTAACTGCCTAGAGGCATAAGCCACAACCTTTCCATGCTACATCAAGACGCATCATAATCCTTTCCCGGATATGTCGCTATAGATCACGAATCCTCCGGGTCCAGAAGGTATAGTCAAGATAGGTGCCATAGTCAGATGCTACTTCAGCTCATCGAATATCGTCTGACACTCCTCTGTCCAGGTGAACTCCTGCTCCTTGTTGTTCAAGCGGGTCATCAGCTCTGCGATCCTTGCGAAGTTCTCTACGAACCTCCGGTAATATCTGGCAAGTCCTAGGAAACTCCTCACCTCTGAGACATTGGTAGGGGTCGGCCAGGTCTCTACTGATGAAATCTTCACCGGATCTACCAAAATACCATCTTCTGAGATAACGTGTCCAAGAAAAGCGATACGATCTAGGAGGAACTCACACTTGCTTAGCTTGGCATAGAGCCTCTCTCTTCTCAGTATTTCTAATACTTTTCTCAAGTGCTCTTCATGCTCCTCGTGGTTCTTCGAATACACCAAGATATCGTCGATGAAGACTATCACGAACTGGTCTAAGTATTGGTGGAAGACTCTGTTCATCAAGTTCATAAATACGGCAAGCGCATTCGTCAGTCCAAAAGGCATCACCAAGAACTCATAGTGACCATAATGAGTCCTAAATGATGTCTTTAGAATGTCTTCTCTTCGTACCTTTACCTGATGATAATCCGATCTCAAGTCGATCTTCGTGAACACTACTGCTCATGTCAGCTGGTCGAACAAATCATCAATCCGCGGCAGGGGATACTTGTTCTTGATAGTCAAAGCATTAAGGGCTCTAATCAATGCACAAACGTACTGTCCCATCTTTCTTTGGTTCAAACAACACGGGTGCTCCCTAAGGTGATACACTAGGACGAACAAATTCCTTGATCTGCAACTCCTCTAACTGTAGCTTCAGCTCATCTAGTTTTATCTTCGCCAATCGAAATATATTTGAAGATACCGGTGCTGCTCGGGGTACTAGCTCAATAGTGAACTCTACGTCTCTATCTGGCGGTAAGTCTGGCAACTCCTCCAGGAAAACATCCTTGAATTCTATAACTATCGGTGGGGATACCATCTCCATAGCCATGTAAGCTCCAGCTGTCTGTCTTACTCCTTGCTCGACGGTCCCTTGTATGTACTCAAACTCCGGTTGATCTAGCAGTCTAAAAGTGCCCTTCCGGCAATCCAGTACGACATTATACTGGCTTAACCAGTCCATGCCTAGCACAACGTCAAAGTACGGCATAAAAAATATCAAAAATCATGCTCTTATCTCTCTACCACACACAACTACCGAGCACGTTCTAATAGTGCTGGTAACCGGCACGATGCCTCCTCCAGTAAGAATCTTCTAACTCTTAGGTAAGGAGGAAGTAGGTACTCTATGCATAGCTATGAATCTATTAGATATGAAAGATAGTGTATCTCTAGAATCAAATAATGCAGTCACAGGTAATGATGCAACTAAAATGGTACCTGTGATAGCTTCCCCTTATATTTCCTCCTCAGTAACTGCTAGTGCAAAGGCCTGTTTGTGCCTCTGCCCTCCAGTCTGCTGTCTGGTTCGATCAAACTGTGCCTCCTGTGGGGCCAAGGGTGGTCCCCTCTGAAATCCTCCGGGTGCTGGAATACACGGGCCGATGCCACCATACCACAAGCGATAAACATGACCTACATGGGCCACCACTAAAACCATGTCACGCCCCAGTCCCAAAATACACGGGACCAGGCCATGTGGCAATAGCCAGCTGACACATTCCCGAGGATATCCTAATTTAATGGATCCTAATGAAGAGTGCTACGCTGTCCTAAATTACTAACAAGTCCAATATCAATATCAAACAGGTAATCTAATCTCATCCACAATATAACCAAAGGTACTAAAATAAATACTGGAAAATAAACGCCAATCTGTAATATCATAGTATAACCCAAAATGTCTGGTGGGAACAAACTCACTACTATAACGAAATAAAAGTACTGAAAGACAGATAAAAAGAGTAATGACTAGAGCATCGGCTGACTAAATAATGATGCTCCCATCCTAGGCGGAAGGCCTACCAAATGATCACGAAAACTCTGACGGTAGCACCTCTAGCTCCTCCTCGGATGCATACCTCGTCTGCTGTCCTGGTCCGCACACTGTAGGGTAATATGCCTCATCCAAATCTGGAAGGGAACCAGGTCCTCAGAGGGACATAACAAGATACATAGAAGCATGCCATATATAAATACTGAATAAAATAAAGGGTATGCTAACCATCTAAGTGAATGAAATATGAGGACAACCTTGGTACGTATGGGTAGGTGTAGGTATAACGTCTACACTCCGAAGAGCATGGCATCTACATAGTATAAAATCTATATCGCTCCGTAGAATATGGCATCTGAATAGTATATCGTCCATATCGCTTCGAAGAATGTGGCATCTGAATAAAGGAAGTCATTGGATCCGTGGCTCCTTCGGATACTATGGATTCCAATGTATGTACCCCATAGGCCTACTAATTGTCCTCCCCGCCCAATGTAGATAAACAATTCGAATACTCGACGTGCATACCACGTATCTATATGCCAAGTCTCTACTAATTATATAATCTTGATTACGTACTAAACCGTGATGCATGTCACACGTACCGATAGCTAGTCGGGTACGCGAACCCGTATCCCAACATGAGTTTGTCACCGTGATGCGTATAAGAGCGTCAGGTCTCAAAAGATATCAGAGTATCCTCCCAATGGGTAGTGAGTCTGCTAGCGACTAGGTCAAGTACACTACTCATCGACGTACTCGTCGACTGCACCCGAGTCAATCTAAGACGCGCACAGTTGTATAAAAGAATATAACAAGATATCATATAATATTTGTATAATTTAAATTAAACAGTAAAATATGGCAAGTATCTTGCCTGGGTCCTCAAGCTGCAAATGCCAATAGCCTGCTCTTGAAGTATCTTCTAACTGGTCCAGCGACCCTTTACATATAATATAATATAGCCATTCGATCATCAGACACTAAAGTAATACACACAGAAATACTATGCTGCTCTTAGGTACTGACGTAAGGGTCACAGCTGGTCAACTACAAAGTCACGTGTGCACGCAGCTAAGATGTACACGTGTCTTGTCCTCAGTTACCGTGTATCTCAAGGCAATAAATTACCAAAGTTATGTATTTACGAAACTACTTATGTTTGTACAAAATACATGTCCTAATCTCTCATGTTAATGTGTACTTGGTCAATGTCTAGGTTTTTGGGTGAAATACAAAGTCCTTAATAACAAGTCATATTATTTAAGTAATTACTAATCATGAATTACTAATCTAAATAGCATACACACGCACATGTTGTCCTTAGGGTTTCACTTACTTTACTTGTGTCCACTCAACGACATAACGACACAACGACACAATGACACCAGAAGGAAAGGAAGGCAATAAGATGTTTACCTAGTCGTGGCCGAGAGGGGGTCTGTCTCGTCGACGACTGTTCTCCGGCGTAGGGGCGGAGCTTCGGCGTCGCACGGGAAAACAACGGCAGCAGTTGCAGCAGCGGTAGCAGCAGCCTTGGCAGTAGCTGCAGCGGCGGCTGGCGACGGGGTCAGTTGCGGTGAGGCGGTCAGGAAGGCGGTGGTCGGGGTGTGGAAGGTCGGTGATGGTGTTGGAGTTGGTGAGGGTCGGGTTGGTTAGGGGAATCGGGGTCGGGTTGATGGTGGTGCTGTCGATGGTTGACGCGGGTGGGGACGGTGAGGTTGATGATGGTAGTGCGAGGGTGGTTGGCGATGGTACAGGTGATAGTGTTGATGGTGCTGGGATGGTGGAGACGGCGAGTCTAGTGGCGGAGGCGGCGGGGTCAGTCGATGGAGGTGGTGGAGGAAAGTCGGGGAAGGGTAGTCGAGTGTGATGGTATTGATTATGGTGATGATGGTTGCGGGGTGGACTGGCGGTTGTGCTGGCGGGCTGGGGCGGTGGTCCGGCATCGACGGGGAAGGGTAGGTGGTGCTGGTGGGGGCGACTTGAGGTGATGGTGAATGGGGATGGTGATGTATAGGGTAAGGGAGGAGGGTGACCGGTTGGGAAGACTAGGGTTCGAGTAGGTTTTAGTTTCTCTTTAGGGTTTGGAGAAGGGTATTTTATTTATATAGGAAAAAGAATTAGGGTTTGACTTCGGGATTGGGCCGGCCTGACTCTTTGGGGTGGGGAACATATCCACATATAGGGTATAGGGGGTACATGGGCTAAGTTGGGTCCAGCTTTGGGTGAGGTTGGTCTCCCATGTAATTTAAATTAAAACTACTACACAAGGCGTTCTTTAATCAATTGAAGATATATGGGGTTAAAATTGGGTGGGACACAAGTGTCTTTGGCATAGCAGGCTCAGAATAGGTTAATGCCCTAATTTGGGTGATATGGAACAAGTTGAGGTTGTGTCTCAAATTTCAAATAGGAATGGGCAATTATAAAAAAATTTGCTTTATTGGGATTATACATGGACGTTTGTAATGAATGTTGCACAGCTAAAATGAAGCACAATATCGAGTATTTAAGAGTTACACAAGGGTTGGAATGGTAGTCTGGCATGTCTAGGAAGTGTGTATAAAATTTGTTTGAAGGTAACCACTAGTTTAGTACTCCAAACATCGAAGCAACGGTAAGGTGTATTAAGTCATATAATTATTGCACATTAATTTTAATTTACTGTATTCATCTCTAATTGTCACTATTTTAATCCTATTCTCTCTATCTAAACTAAATAACCCTAAATTTGGTCGAGGGGGTTTACAGAAGGAAATGGTAAGTATTGTACAGGTGGTTCAGACGGATAGGTAAAAGACACGGAACGGTAGCAAGTTCATTTCAGTAGTTTATATATATATACTGCTTTCTTGTAAAATAAACTAAGGCAAGATAGAAAGACCATAAATAATATGCATGCTTCATCTAAACAACGTGTTGATTTGTATAGTTGGGTTAGCTCACCTTCACCAGTACATTTTGATGTACGGGCCCTCGTTGAAACAGGTTCCCCGCACCAAGGAGATCCTGCAAGGAGCTGAAGTCAATGCCCAATTCAGTCCAGCTGTTGGCACGTCCTGATCGTGCCTTACTTTAAAGTATTTTGAAGACCAGGAGCTAGCAAACTTAACTCATACAGCTCAGGGGAAAAGCCATTATCCCGCCTGGAGGTCTCTTATTTTAATGTTCTAGTAAAGGATGTAATGTACAGGACAACTATCTCATTTTGTGTCAACTTTTGTAAGCTCGTGCGGCAACCTTCTGACTCATTCAAGAGTTTATAATAGATGTTCATTATCAATAAAGAGGACTTTTCCATGTTTTAACTTTGTATTTTAATTTATCTGCATACTCTGAATATGTGCTCGTTATGTAAAATACTATAGCCTTGTGTGGTGTGCAACCTAGGAACGCACGGCGTCACGCCCGGGGGACGACTATCGATTCTACGGAATCGGGGTGTGACATATTGGTATCAGAGCATAGCTTCATGTTCCTTTGACCCTCTTACTGGAAAAGTTCCATAAACGATATAATCCATGTGGAAACTCTTGAACACGTTAGAATAAAATAAGATACGTTCATATAATGAGTCCATAATACATTATGATCCTGATGTAATTTAGCTTCATTTGAAGGAATGGAACAAGCGAAATTATCAGTGCTAGCATCGGGCGAGACACAAGCCCAAGAAAGCAGTTTTGATACTTCGAGAAGTTCTCGAAGCTAGCGAGCCATGTCTCGTGTCGATCCCATTCAGCAGATGATGCGAATGTTGGAGGCTAACCAACAGAGGGAGGAGGCTTGTTATGAACGGGCCGAGAAGCGAGCGAAAGAAAAACAGAACAAGTTCCAAGACAATATAGAAGCCCGATTTCCAGTCCAACAAAAGCAGGTAGATACTCTGCAACAGATCGTGCAGACCTTGGCCTCCAACCATTCTGCATCAACGGTAACGACACCGGTGGAGCAGCCAACGCCTAAAGTCGAAATGCCACAAACTCCAAAGAAGAAGGATTTGACTGCCTTCGACTTTGCCGACTTCAAGAAGGTCTACAACACACCATTTAAAGGGATTGAGGATCCAATCATGGATCTAGAATGGTTGGTCAAACTGGAGGATCATTTCAAACTTCTAGAGGTACCCGAGCAGAAGCATGTCGCGTGTGCCCAATTATAGCTTCGCTTGAACACGCACAATTGGTGGGACGTGCATCGAAGATCTCTTCCAGTTGACGATGAAGAAAAGACGATCGCATAGGCTACCTTCTGTGGCATGTTTGAAGAGGAGTTTATACCCACTCCCGTACGCCATCAGAAAGAGAACGAGTTCGTACAACTATGACAAGGCAGCATGACAGTTAAGCAGTATTCTGCCGAATTCAACCGGCTCGCCAAATTTGTAAGCTCCTATTTACCTGATGTGGTGAGTCATGCCAGAAGATTTGAAGGCGGTCTACAACCTGCCATCCATGCGCACGTGGTCGTTCCCAGTACGAGACTATACGGGGAGTCCTAAATTATGCCCTATCTCTTAAACCGCAGTATTCTTCTGTTGCTGTCGGCACTGTGCATTCCAATCACAAATGCCATAGCAATGAGAAAGAAAATACCGCTGCAAAGCGTCAAAATAATGGCGGTAACCAGGGTCCCAACTCAGGGCAAAGATGTGATCATTGTAGAAAGATTGGACACACAGCAAATGACTGTCGTAGGAAGCTCGGGTTATGCCTCATATGTGGAGATCCAAACTACGCCTATCTTGATTGCCTGAACTTCTCAGAACGCTACCCTCAATATATGAATCTTGTCCCTATACCCCAGGCCAATCGAGTTGCACCTCATCCATAGCGTCACCAAGCTCAAGGTCGGGTGCACACTATGACACGAGAAGAAGCTCTGGCCTCGAACATCATTGTGTCAGGTAAAATACCTTTTAATAACATACATGCACGTGTGCTATTGATTCTGGTACAACGCATAGCTTTATATCCATAAATTTTATCGTAGAAAATAATATAGAAATGACACTGTTGTATCTATACCTTAGTGTTAGCACCCCGTCGGGCACGAAAATATATGTCCGTTCAGTATTCCAAGGTGGTTACGTCTGTATCGGAGGAAGAAAGTTATCGCTCGTTATTTTAGTCCTAGATGTTCGAGATTATGACATCATTTTGGGGATGGATTGGCTCCGTGCTTGCTCGACAACTATCGAATGTGCAGAGAAATGAGTCATCTTTCGCATACCTGGAGAAGCCGAATTCTGCTACACAAGTAGTCCAGCAACTGATACGTCCAGGACCTGCATGGTGATTTCAGTGATATCTCCTTGATGGATGCTACACTCTGGTTACGAGGGATACCTAGCGTCAATTCGGGATACACAGCTGGATTATACAAATATTGAGTCTTCTTCCGTTATGGCGTTGCTTCCTGATGTGTTTTTGAGCGAACCACCTGTTATGCCACCTGACCAAAAGATCGAGTTCACCATTGACACATTCTCGAATACTCAGCCAATTTCCAAGGCTCCGTACAGAATGGCCCCTGCTGAACTGAAGGAGTTAAAGTGCCAACTTCAAGAATTATTGGATCTTGGATTCATCCGTCCGAGCGTGTCTCCTTGGGGCGCGCATATGCTCTTCGTGAAGAAGAAAGACAAAATATTGTGACTCTGCATCGATTATCGGGAGCTGAATAAGGTCACCATCAGAAACAAATATCCTTTGTCCATGATAGATGACATATTCGATCAGCTACAAGGGGCAACGGTGTTCTTAAAAATTGATCTTCGCTTAGGCTACCACCAGTTGAAGATTAAGACAGAGGACATGCCCAAGTCTTCATTTCGAACCCACTATGGATACTACGAGTTTTCTGTTATACCGTTTGGACTGATGAACGCCCCCGTCGCTTTTATGGATTTGATAAATCGAGTGTTCCGACCATTCCTCGATAAATTTATGGTAATTTTTATAGACGACATCTTAGGGTACTAGAAGAATAGGAATGAACATACAGGACACCTGCGGATGGTGCTTCAGACCTTTTGAGACAATAAGTTGTATGTCAAGCTAAGTAAGTGTGAGTTCTGGTTGGACAGCATATCCTTTCTCGGACATATTATTTCTGTAACGAGCATCTCAGTTGACCCGAAGGAAATATAAGCCATTGTGAACTGGAAATGGCCCGAGACAGCTAGCGATATTTCGAGTTTCCTTGTCTGGTGGTATCACTACCACATTCTGAAATAGAGGTATTTTTAACTTTTTATTATTTATAAATATTGTATATATTTTATTTATAAATAATTATATGATATTTGTATATATATTATATTATACATATTGTTCCCTAATACATGAGTTAGTAGACTAGACCTAGAAGCCTACTAGATGAAGCCCTGACTGAATTATAGGATCATAGATTTTAATTAGCATTTTTGGGATTTAATTATAGAGTTGAAATTAATTACCGTAATTTTATTTAATTGTTGTGTCTTACCGTTGCTTCGATATTTAGAGCGCTATCCAAGCTTTTGTCCTCCAACAAATTTTACACCCTTGTCTTATACGTGCCCGCCTTTCTTTGTGACCTTTATGTAACTCATGAATATGCTCTCTTGTGCTTCATTTTAGTCGCATAAAATTCGTCGTGGACGTTTATTTTAAATTCTAAATAAATTTGACTTTGTATTCTTGTGCGTTCCAATCGAAATTGGAGACACAATCTCGACCCATTTTGTGCAACCCAAATTATGATAATTTTCTAATTAGAGTCGTCTTTAGCCATGACACTTGTGTCCCATCAAATTTGAGCCCCATATACTTCTAATTAATTTTAGAAAACCAATTATATTCATTTTAATTTAATTAATCCAAAAACCCAACTTTGTGCAATTTTCTAATTGTTGGGCACTTTTATGCAAAAGTGCATTAAGGTGTCCACCCCATTGGACACAACACATGAAGAAACCCATTTTTTCTTTATGTAAATTTTTCCAAAATTTTTGGAGTGTGTAACACTCAACATCAACCCACTTCAAACATTAGCCCTCCATTTTCAAACCATGTAATCCTAGCCCTCCAAATTTCTACATGACAAGCCAAGACCCAATCCCAAGGGGGATGTTGACAAAGCCCAATTTTTTAGGTCAACCCAACCCTCCATTACACACACACACACACACACACACGCACACACACACACACACACACATATATATATATATATATATATATATATATATATATATATGTCTTTTTCTTTTTTTTCTTTCACTCTAATTATTCCCAGCGAGACATTCCTATCCCTCCCATCTCCTGTTCACTTCCTTCCCGTCGATCCTGACCGAAAAATATATCGTAGCAGCCGGGACTCGCAGGATCCATCACCCCCGGAGCCCCGCTGTCCATGACTGAACCCGACGTCGTCATCCCGCCATCGACTAAACGCTGCTCACCGCCTGCACATCAACCCGCTGAACTCGCCTGACACCCCGTCGTTCTCCTCCGCATGGACCGACAAAACCCGACTGGAACAGCCCCATCACCGCCAGCACTCGCCTCGGCATTCCTTCTCCTTCCTCCTGTTCACCCTCATCGTACCCCACCTCGCCACCGATGCCTGAACTGCTACACCCCTGCCCGCGTTTGCTTGAACAAACCTGAGCCGCTGAACGACTGCACCGAGCAGCCTCGACTACACCTGAACTTCCCTCAACTGAACATGGCCCACCCTACTTCCTCCGGTGAGCACCCCCGCTTGACCTGGGTCTGTCGACCTCGCCTGAGAGCCACGCTGGACGACGAGTTGCACCCCGCTGATCTTCCTCGTCGACCTCTCCCTGAGTTCCCGACCTCCTCTACCCCGCTGTCGGCCATCCCAGCCCGACTCGACCCCGAGTCCACCCCCACAACCATATCGTTCTTCCCCTCTTCCCTGTCCTCCACAGCAGCCCCTCCTTCGTCCTCCTCGCCTGAGACTCGACCACCACCACCATCACGACTTCATCCTCCTCCTCCTCACTACCTTCATCATCATCATCATCATCACCATCATCATCACCCATCATCATAACCATTATCATCATCATCATAACCATCATCATCAACCTCATCATCATCGTTATCATCATCGTCACCATCGTCATCGTCGTCGTTATCACCATCATCGTCGTCATCGTCAACCCCGTGCGTGCCCGTGCAGGTTAGAACTGCCCTTCATGATTTTATGTATTTGTGTATCCATTAGGGTTAGCATATGTCTTCAAGACAGTTTAGTGACAGAGGACCCGTATCGTTGAACCCAGTGACTCATATGCGTATACGTACGTATATGCGTATAATTATTAATTTTGGTATATATACATATTTTGTATGTATATATTGTTCAATTTGGTATATCTATATATGTATATTTTAGTATGTGTATATACTTGTAGCAATTAAATACTATCCTAGTAAGAATATAATTATATATTGTCATGCCCCAGTCCCAAAATATTGAGGGGCTGGATACGTGGCAATGGCCAGCAGTACGCACCGATGGACAATCCAATTTAATGGAACCATCAGGGCATACTTAAGCTGTAAAATAAGGTCTACTACAATATGCCACAACTAAATCTCATCCATAAAAGATAAATATAATCAACTGCATAATGAAATGGAAATAAGTAGCAACAAGTCTCAACAAGTAGGTCGAAGAAATAATCCGACATAAGTCTGAATACACTGGCTCAATAGGCCAGGAACAAAAGAGTCAAACATAAAGTAAATACTGAGTACGAAATAAGGTACTCAGGAAAAGTCTTCAGCAGTCACCTCGTGCTCAGGGATCGGTTCTGCTCCAGTATCAAGTCCAGTAATAGCTTCAGCTCCTGTCCCGTATATCTCGGGGTACTGCTCCTCAGCTAAACCTGGGGACATAATTCATTCCAGGTCCTCAGGGGACATAGCAAGGTACAGAAAATACAAGCCAAATAAATAAGCAGTGCAGCAATAAATAAATAATTGGGTAAACTATATAACCAGCTAAGTAATATGCAATATGAGAGCAGCACTAGTACTCAGGCTGAGACCGCTACAAGCTTTGTGTCGGGGAGCCGGTAGCAGTAATAACACGTAAAGGGTCTAGCTCTGCTGGAGAGTCTACAACCTCACAATAGTAGTGGATATATATATGAAACAGCCTGTAGCCTGTGTGTCTCTCCCCACCCAATGTAATCACGCATATCATGACCATAACATCTCATATCCATGTCAGCGGGATTATAGTTAATGCAACAAGTCATATTGTCTATAAATAAAATATCTCTGTCAAGTCCTGTATCCTATACAGAATCACCTCGAATATCTCGGGAAGATCCTGTCTCATAAATAGTGTCAAGTGTCCTGGGTTATGATGTACTTGATAAGACAAGTACGAGAATACATAGGGTCTCGATATCCATGTCTATGTGACGTTACACAACTCCGCGTACGGGGTTGGCACCCGACTAGTAATCGGACGCTAAGTAAAATCACTCGGTCCTGGGTTAAACAGTTAAATCAAGTTTGTGCATGTTTACTCAAGTACTCCAGCAGGTACTATAACAGAAATCATTGCAAGTTAGCACGGTATAATTGTCCACTGATTTATAAATAAGTTAAGAAAATAAGTAGCAAGCTGTAGGGTTTGGCAAGGTACACTTGCTTGATGTTTGAATTCCAACTACTGTTCTGTTACTCAAAAATTTCCAGAAACATCTTCGGAAGCTGAAACAAACATTACCATCATGCTCAAAAGATATCAATCAGCTAGAAACGTCTGTCCTTGAGTCCAATTTGGACACAGGGGCAAAAATGACCATTTTGGGTCAAAATGGGGTCCGCATGTGGGCCCGCTTTGCACCAAAAAATGTATCAGGGTCAAAGGTCTCCAAATTCACCAAACTTAGTGTCAACAGGTCAGGAACGATGATACGAACCCAACGGAACATCCAGAATTAGATTTCGATGAGCCGATCACAAAATCGTCCGTCGAGTTGGGCCTGTGGGGCCTACGACACGCGATTTCGTCAACGTTCTCAGAATCGAACTAAACTTGGGTCACAGGACCAGCGTATCGCTACGAGTCCGATGGCATAAGTTTTGTTTCAATCCGACGTGTGTACACAAAGTTAGGGCACAATTCAGAAAAGGCAGATACGGGACGGTGTCCGCGGTTATGCGTTGATCCAGGTGTGCACGCACACCCGAATCGACTTCTGCGAAATCCAACACGTCCGTATCAACGACGCGCACATATCTGTGAAGACCGCGCGCGACCAAGTTATCCCGTTTGGCGGGGCGTACCCAGTTCCGGGGTGAATCGGGGCATTGTTTTTCCTGTTTTTGGATCGCGGTGTGCGATCGCCACAGGACGCGATGCACCGAGCGGGTTGTACGGGCACCGAGGGGGTTATGCAGGCTACATGATGCAATTTACGGAATTGAAAATAGGGTTACGAGCAGAAAGTTACGAGTACCTGAATAGGGCTCAAAAACCCCGATTTACGCGTGTCCGAGTGTCCTGTGTCGACGAGTCCCGTGTCCGCTGTGTCCGCGGTACGTCCAGCTAGGTTAGGGTTAGGGTTTGGGTTTCCGTCCCAACGCTCCAGGGCTCGCCGGAGGGAGATGCTGCCGGAGGAGGCTGTGCTCTTGGACGGCCGGGGCTTGGGTGCTCAGGCAGAGGTGATGGTGGTGCTGGGCTCAGACGGGGAGGCGCGGTGAGTGCCTGGAGGCGGTGGCGGAGTCGTTTGGGGACGGCGGCTGGGAGGGCCTGCGGTGGAGGAGAGGAGAGAGGGAGGCGAGTGGCGGCTAGGGCAGAGGGGTCTAGGCTCCGGGCAGAGGTCACCGACCGAGGGAAGAAGTCGACCGGAGATAGGGTTTAGGGGAGGGGATTCTGGATGAGGAGGTGAATAGAATGAGTGGTTTTATAGGGGGACGCGCGGGGGTGGCTAGCCGGACATGGCGGGGAGAGGGGAGACATGGGCGAGTCCGACGCGGGCGGCCAGACGACGTGGCCGGAGCTCCGCCGGAAATCGCGGAGGGGACGCGGGTGGGGGAGGAAAGGGTCGTGTGGGTCGGGTCTAGGGCGGGTTCGGGTCTGGCCGACCCGACCCGACCCGCTAGCCTCTACGGGCTGGGCTTGGGCCCGATTGGGGCTGGGCCAAAAAAAATGGGTTTAAATAACTAATTAAATAACTACTAAAAATAGATAAATAAATAATTAAATAGTTTTTTTTTTTAGGTGTTTATAAATTGGTCCGGGGCCCAATAAATTCCAGAAAAATTACCCTAAGTCCAGTTTTTCATTTTACACCATAAAATCTTATTTTCATCATATTTTAATATTAGTTATTAGCAATTAAAAATCATTTAATCACAAAACACCTATTTTAATTCTTGAAAAAGTGCAAAAAAATTCAAAAAATTATTTTTAACAAATTTTGAAAATTATAGGGTGATTAAAATCTACCCCCCTTAAGAGGATTGCATCCTCGCAATCGAAGGGTAAACTACAAAGGCATGAACTACGGAAATAAGAGAATGCTTAGGTTTTACCTGCATCTGTGAATAAGTATGGATATCGCTGGCGCATGATATCCTCCCGTTCCCAGGTCGATTCGCCAGGGGAGTATTATTTCCTAGCTACCCGAACCAGTCTGATTGTATGCCCTCACAGTGTCTTCTCACTGGTGTCGAGTATACCCACTAGTTGCTCCTCATATCTCAGGCTAGGGCCCACCGAAATCTCAGAATGATCAACTACGTGACTTGGGTCCGTCACGTATCGCCTCAGCTGCGAGACGTAGAATACATCATGCACTCCCTCTAAGGATGGAGGTAATGCAAGACGATAAGCCACCTCACCAATGTGCTCCAAAATGTTGAATGGCCCGATATATCTTGGGCAACTTGCCTTTGCTCCCAAATCTGATAGTACCTCGAGTGGGCGAGATCCTCAAGAATACGTGCTCTCCTTCCTTGAACTCCAGAGGACGTCTGTGCGTATCGGCCCAATGCTTCTGTCTATCCTGGGCTACACGAAGATGATTCTGAATCTGCTTTACTTTCTCAACTGTCTCCGTTACCAACTCTGGACCCAGTATTTGACGTTCGCCAACGTCACTCCAGTATATCGGCGATCTGTACTTTCTTTCGTACAATGCCTCGAAAGGTACCATCTGGATGCTTGCCTGATAGCTGTTATTGTAAGAGAACTCTACTAAGTGCAGATGATCTTCCCAAGATCCTCCAAAGTCCAGTATATATGATCGCAGCATATCCTCCAAGATCTGAATCGTGAGCTCCGATTGGCCATCTGTCTGTGGATGATAGGCAGTACTGAATTTGAGTCGGGTGCCGAGACTCTCTTGCATGCTTCGCCAAAAGTGAGACATAAATCTCGAGTCTCGATCTGATACAATACTAACCGGCACTCCATGTAATCTTACGATTTGTCGCATATACATGTCGGCTAGTACTTTCGTGGATTGTCCGACTCTAAATGGCAAGAAATGTGCCGACTTAGTGAGCCGATCCACGATAACCCATACTGCATCCTTTCCACTGGGGCTTCTTGGAAATCCGGTGATGAAATCCATAGTAATATGCTCCTACTTCCATTCAGGTATGGGAAGCGACTGCAACATACCTCAGTCCTTTGGTGCTCGGCCTTTACCTGCTGGCAGACTAAACATTTTGCTACAAATCGGGCAATCTCCCTTTTCATTCCATGCCACCAATTATACTGTCTTAAGTCTCGGTACATCTTGGTTCCTCCTGGATGAACAGAGTATATGGAGCTATGTGCTTCAGTCATTAACTCCTGCCTCAATTCTCCATTTGGAATATATAGGCAATTTCCGCACCTTAATGTCCCGTCCGCGTGGATGCGAAGTCCCGTCTGCATGCCTGCTTCTGTTCTCTCTTTCAGCCTTCGAAATCTAGCATCAGTAGGTAAAGCTTCTTTGATCCTCTCCACCAGCGATGACTTAACTTCGAGGTTAGCCAGCAAGTCATGTTGTCCAAGTAAAACGACCTCTATCTGGAGATCTTGTAAGTCTTGTAATAGCTGAGGCTGCTCCGTCAAGAAATAAGCCGTAAGTTTCCTGCTGAGGGCGTCGGCTACAACATTTGCTTTTCCCAGGTTGTACTGCAGATCTATATCAAAGTCCACCATCAACTCCAGCCAACGTCTTTGCCTCATGTTGAGCTCCTTCTGAGTATATACATACTTCAGGCTCTTATGATCAGTAAATATTTCAACCTTCTCTCCATGCAGATAGTGCCTCCAGATCTTCAGTGCAAATATTACTGCAGCTAGCTCCAGGTTGTGCGTTGGGTAGTTCTTCTCGTGGACCTTCAACTGCCTTGATGCATAAGCGATAACCTTGCCATGTTGCATCAAGACACAACCTAGTCCACTACCGGACGCATCACTATAAACAACAAAACCTCCTGACCCTGAGGGAAGAGTCAAGACTGGTGCTGTTGTTAGACGCCTCTTCAGTTCTTCAAAGGCCTTCTGGCATCCTTCCGTCCATATAAACTCATGATCCTTCCAAGTCAGCTTTGTCATTGGCTCCGCAATCCTTGAAAAAATCTCTACTAACCGCTGGTAATACCCAGCAAGTCCGAGAAAACTTCTCACTTCTGCAACGGAGGTAGGTGTCGGCCAAATTTCTATTGCAGTGTCCTTCTCCGGATCAACTGACAGTCCTTCTCCCGAGATGATATGTCCCAAGAATGGAACCTTGTCCATACAGAACTCATATTTGCTGAGTTTGGCATACAATTTCTCCCGTCTCAATATTTCTAGCATAATTCTGAGGTGCTCCTCGTGCTCTTTGTGGTCCTTGGAATAGACTAGAATATCATCAATAAATACAACCACAAATTTATCCAAGTACAGATGGAAGACTCCGTTCATCAAACTCATAAATACGGCTGGCGCGTTGGTTAAACCAAACTTCATTACTTGGAATTCATAGTGTCCATACTTAGTTCTGAAGGCCGTCTTGGGTATATCTTCCTTCTTCACCCTAATCTGGTGATAACCGGATCTAAGGTCAATCTTTGAGAATACCCTAGCACCACTCAATTGGTCAAATAAGTCATCAATGCGTGGTAAGGGATACCGGTTCTTAATGGTTACAGCATTCAGAGCTCTGTAATCAATGCACAAGCGTACAGTTCCATCCTTCTTCGGTACAAAAAGTATGGGTGCTCCCCAAGGTAAAATACTGGGCCGGATAAATCCTTTCTCTAGAAGATTGTCAACTTGCTCTTTCAACTCCACTAACTCCTTAGGTGCTAGCCGATAGACCGATGAAGTGATAGGTTCGGCTCCTGGAGTTAGGTCTATGGTGAATTCTATCTCCTGATCAGGTGGTAAACCTGGAAGATCATCAGGAAATACATCCACAAACTCCGATATGACTCTTGGATAACCTGACTCCTCCTCTACAGATAATACCCTAAGAGTTGGCTGGACACCTTGCTCTTCAGGTCCCCGAAGAAATTCAAACTCAGGAAGGCTAGGGGGTCTAAATATCACTTTTCCAAGCCGGCAATCCAGTGTCGCATGGTACTGACTTGACCAGTCCATACCAAGTACAACATCATAATCAGGCATAAAAAAGATCAGAAATTGGGCTCGCATCTCTCGGCCACAGACTACTACCGAATATGATCTACAGATATCACTAACCGGGATAATTCTACCTCCCGTAAGAATTTTCTTCATCTTGGAGAGAGGTGCGGTAGCTACTCTATGTGTGGCTACGAAGCTAGCAGCTATGAATGAATGCGAGGCTCCAGAATCAAATAAAGCTACAGCAGGTAATGAAGCAACTAATATGGTACCTGCTATAACCTCGCCTGCAGTAGCTTCCTCCGTGACTGCTAGTGCATATGCCTGTCCTCGTCCCTGAGCAGGACCTCTCTGCTGACGAGCCTGCTGAAATAATGCTGCCTGAGGTGGTAGTGGTGGCCTGGCTCCTCCAGCTCCTGCTTGTGTTGCTCCCACAGTTGGAAGAGTTAGCCTTGGTGCAGGTAGAGCTGGTCAATTTAGAGCTATCTCTCGACGCTCCGAGCAGTCCTTTGAGAAGTGCTGGTTAGATCCACAAACCAGGCAGAGTCCCAGCTTGTGTCTACATTCCCTTTCAATGTGACCTACTTTGCCGCAGTAATGACAAGTAGGTAGGTTCTTTCATGCTGCTTTCTGAGGCAGGTTCTTTTGGGGTCGTTTGGCAGAGTCCCCCTGTGATGACTTGGACGGTGCTGAGGAGAATGGACGTTTCAGACTTGACTCCCTCCGAGTAACGCGCTCCATACGACGTGCTGTAGCAAGGACGTCGGTGTATGATGTGGGCACGACAGATCCGATTAACCTCTGGAGCTCAAACCTGAGTCCATCAAAGAACTTCTCCGCCTTCTCTTCTTTGGTAGGAATTAGAGAAGGGGCGAAGCGGCTCAGCCGAATAAATTCGGCGATGTATTCCTCCACCGACATATTGCCCTGGATCAGGCGGTTGAACTTGTCTCAGAGTTCTGACCGAGCAACAGCAGGGATGTATATTTCCTGGAAGAGTCTGGAGAACTCCTCCCAGGTGACTTAATCATGTCCGAGCCTCCTTTCTTCGGATAGCCACCATTGGTGCGCGTTGTCCGTCAGTTGCATCCTGACGGCAGTCATCCACTTTTCCCTTGGAAGTTCAGCGGCCTCCAACTGATGCTGCATGTTTGTAAGCCATTCATGAACTTCAGTTGGTCCTTCCTTGCCCGAGAAGGTACGGGGTTGGAGTTGACGGAAATCTGTGATAGATCCCGTCGCTGGTCGCCTAGTTGGTGTATTTGCCTGCTCCAATGCTGCGACTAGGCTGTTCCTTAAGTACTCGGCCTCATGACGCTGGGCCTCTTGTTGGATCTGTTGTTGGGCCTGCATCATGGCGTAGAACATCTGGAATATTTGCTGTCCGTCCATTGCCTTCCCTGGGGGAAAGACAGGCATCGATGGAGGGAACTGTGGTGGAGGCGGGATGTCATCACGCCTGAACCTGGAACTTGGCTGGCCAGATTAGTTTCTCTGAGAGGATTGTCCTCTGGTATCTGGCGTCACCCCATTTTCACAGGTAACCACAGCTTCGGGCGGTGTACCCAAGGGGTTCTCGTCACCACTTCTGGGATCCATTACTCTGCATCAAAAGAAAATAATGAGAACGCACAGAGGAATCAAACAGGATGCAATTCAAGCAATTAAATTAAATTCGATATAGAGTCCAAAAATGATTCAATCAATGGATGAGATCCTATAACTTATCCTATCTTATTGCAGGCCTGTTCGGTTCCTAAGTTGAAACCGAACAATTTAGTCGTAGACCTGCATGGACCACCACAAAAACCATGTCACGCCCCAGTCCCAAAATATCGAGGGGCTGGACACGTGGCAATGGCCAGTAGTACGCACCGATGGACAACCCAATTTAATCGAACCATCAGGGCGCACTTAAGCTGTAAAATAAGGTCTACTACAACATGCCACAACTAAATCTCATCCATAAAAGATAAATATAATCAACTGCATAATGAAATGGAAATAAGTAGCAACAAGTCTCAACAAGTAGGTCGGAGAATAATCCGACATAAGTCTGAATACACTGGCTCAATAGGCCAGGAACAAAAGAGTCAAACATAAAGTAAATACTGAGTACGAAATTAGGTACTCAGAAAAAGTCTTCAGCAGTCACCTCATGCTCAGGGATTGGTTCTGCTCCAGTATCAAGTCCAGTAATAGCTTCAGCTCCTGTCCCGTATATCTCGGGGTACTGCTCCTCAGCTAAACCTGGGGACATAATCCATTCCAGGTCCTCAGGGGACATAGCAAGGTACAGAAAATACAAGCCAAATAAATAAGCAGTGCAGCAATAAGTAAATAATTGGGTAAACTATGTAACCAGCTAAGTGATATGCAATATGAGAGCAGCACTAAAACTCAGGCTGAGACTGCTATAAGCTCTGTGTCGGGGAGCCGGTAGCAGTAATAACACGTAAAGGGTCTAGCTCTGCTGGAGAGTCTACAACCTCACAATAGTAGTGGATATATATATGAAACAGCCTGTAGCCTGTGTGTCTCTCTCCACCCAATGTAATCACGCATATCATGACCATAACGTCTCATGTCCATGACAGCGGGATTATAGCTAATGTAACAAGTCATATTGTCTATAAATAAAATATCTCTGTCAAGTCCTGTATCCTATACAGAATCACCTCGAATATCTCGGGAAGATCCTGTCTCATGAATAGTATCAAGTGTCCTGGGTTATGATGTACTTGATAAGACAAGTACGAGAATACATAGGGTCTCGATATCCATGTCTATGTGATATTACACAACTCCGCGTACGGGGTTGGCACCCGACTAGTAATCGGACGCTAAGTAAAATTACTCGGTCCTGGGTTGAACAGTTAAATCAATTTTATGCATGTTTACTCAAGTACTCTAGCAGGTACTATAACAGAAATCATTGCAAGTTGGCACGGTATAATTGTCCACTGATATATAAATAAGTTAAAAAAATATGTAGCAAGCTGCAGGGTTTGGCAAGGTACACTTGCCTGATGTTTGAATTCTAACTACTTTTCTGTTACTCAAAAATTTCCAGAAACGTCTCCGAAAGCTGAAACAAACATTACCATCATGCTCAGAAGATATCAATCAGCTAGAAATGCCTGTCCTTGAGTCCAATTTGGACACAGGGGCAAAAATGACCATTTCGGGTCAAAACGGGGTCCGCATGTGGTCCCGCTTTGCACCAAAAAACGTGTCAGGGTCAAAGATCTCCAAATTCACCAAACTTAGTGTCAACAGGTCAAGAACGATGATACAAACCCAACGGAACTTCCAGAATAGGATTTTGATGAGCCGATCACAAAATCGCCCGTCGAGCTGGGCTTGTGGGGCCTACGACACGCGATTTCGTCAACGTTCTCAGAATCGAAGCAAACTTGGGTCACAGGACCAGCGTATCGCTACGAGTCAGATGGCGCAAGTTTTGTTTCAATCTGACGTGTGTACACAAAGTTAGGGCATAATTCAGAAAAGGCGGATACGGGATGGTGTCCGCGGATACGCGTTGATCCCGGTGTGCACGAACACCCGAATTTACTTCTGCAAAATTCCACACGTCCGTATCAACGACGTGCACGTATCTGTGAAGACTGCGCACGACCAAGTCGTCCTGTTTGGCAGGGCGTACCCAGTTCCGGGGTGAATTGGGGCATTATTTTTCCTGTTTTTGGATCGCGGTGTGTGATCGCCACAGGACGCAATGCGCCGAGCGGGTTGCACGGGCACCGAGGGGGTCATGCAGGCTACGTGTTGCAATTTACGGAATTGAAAACAGGGTTACGAGCAGAAAGTTACGAGTACCTGAACAGGGCTCAAAAACCCCGATTTACGCGTGTTCGAGTGTCCTGTGTCGACGAGTCCCATGTCCGCAGTGCGTCTAGCTAGGTTAGGGTTAGGGTTTGGGTTTCCATCCCAACGCTCTGGGGCTCGCCGGAGGGAGATACTGCCGTAGGAGGCTGTGCTCTTGGACGGCCGGGGCTTGGGTGCTCAGGCAAAGGTGATGGTGGTGCTAGGCTCAGACGGGGAGGCACGGCGAGTGCCTGGAGGCGGTGGCGGGGTCGTTTGGGGACGGCGGCTGGGAGGGCCTGCGGTGGAGGAGAGGAGAGAGGGAGGCGAGTGGCGGCTAGGGCAGAGGGGTCTGGGCTCCGGGCGGAGGTCACCGGCGGAGGGAAGAAGTCGACCGGAGATAGGGTTTAGGGGAGGGGATTCTGGAGGAGGAGGTGAAGGGAAGGAGGGGTTTTATAGGGGGAGGCACGGGGGTGGCTAGCCGGACATGGCGAGGAGAGGGGAGACGTGGGCGAGTCTGACGCGGGCGGCCAGACGACGTGGCCGGAGCTCCGCCAGAAATCGCGGAGGGGACGCGGGTGGGGGAGGAAAGGGTCGTGTGGGTCGGGTCTCGGGCGGGTTCGGGTCTGGCCGACCAGACCCGACCCGCTAGCCTCTGCGGGCTGGGCTTGGGCCCGATTGGGGCTGGGCCGGAAAAAATGGGTTTAAATAACTAATTAAATAACTACTAAAAATAGATAAATAAATAATTAAATAATTTTTTTTTTAGGTGTTTATAAATTGGTTCGGGGCCCAATAAATTCCAGAAAAATTATCCTAAGTCCAGTTTTTCATTTTACACCATAAAATCTTATTTTCATCATATTTTAATATTAGTTATTAGCAAATAAAAATCATTTAATCATAAAACACCGATTTTAATTCTTGAAAAAGTGCAGAAAAATCCAAAAAATTGTTTTTAACAAATTTTGAAAATTTTAGGGTGATTACATATATGTACTGTGAGACCCTAAAATAATTATGGATGCCCTGTATTCGCACATGACCATGTAACCCTGAGTATTAGTGGTTTGTCTTCCTTGTGTACACTGACGTACTGGCAAGACATATGTAGTTTGACCGTCTAATTTTGCATATTATTAAGGATGCGACACCCGTGCAATTAGACGCACACTTGACCCTAGTTGACCAGTGTCACAATAGTGTAGCTGTTGAGTTCAGCGTAATTATATTGTGTGTGCAAGTGTAATGGCTGATGTTGTATTATGTTATATTATATGTATATAGGAATATTGGATTGTCCTGCGAGACTTCAGAAGCAAGATATTGGTATTGCCAGCTAAGGACCCCAGGCGAGTACATTCTCTGATAGTTTCTTGTTTACGATATCCTCTATGTTTATTGTATTTAGTGTAGATATCCATATTTCTTGACACGATGGTTACACGGATTGGTATATCCGGATCTCGTCATGAGATATTATTCCTTGTTCATGGTGTATCTTGTGCAAGTCTTATTTTATTGTTTCTCTTCTACATGTACCGACACTGATTCTTGGAAAGAGTCACTATCTTCTTGGGGAATCCCGTACCATAGCGTACCATAGTTGGATCTACTATACCAGTCGGGGTGGGAAGTATTTTAGTATAGATATGTGATCATACCCTTCATGTACAAGTCTTGTTCTCATGTTAGTGTTGGTCATATACCGCAAGTATGACTAGCCAGGCCAGTATTCGTGTACAAGTTTCCAAGCCGATCACATGTTAAAGCTAGTACTCACACACTTTGTCATTTAATATTCTTGTTCATTGTCATATTGTTCATTCTTGTATTTATTTCCAGTATTTTCTTTATTGTGTATCTCTTGTACATGTATATGCATCTTGTATATTTATATATATTTACTGCTATATAATTTATATCATTGATTTAGAACTGCTGTTAGAGATGTACTTCGTTTCATCCTGACTGGAAATATTTTTCCAGACTGTGACATAGAGGACTTGTTTCCAGCATACTTGGAGACTTGGATGTTATTGATTGCAGGTTAGACTATTATTGTTGTTTAGACTTATCTTATATTTTATTTATTTCTTTGATATCTCATCGTGCTTTAGTTTCTATGATTGAGTATTCCATATTATAGTATGATATCTGTGTCACCTTATGGAGTTGGATATTCATGTGAGATTGATTAGATAGTATTGTGACATAAACAGCATTCTACCGCCGATGCTGCGGCGTAGGTTGGACGTACCCACGTACTCGTATCCCAAATTTTGGGTGCGGGTTATGTCACATTTTTAGTGGTAGCCCATGCTGGTCAGACTTCTCAAGTTGTACGATGTCATGGTAGGGCGATGTCTTTGTTGCACTACTGCATACCTGCAATAGGACATAGAACATAGGACACTAGGATGAGAGCGAATAGTCAATCACAAATTATTTGAGAGATTTCTGGGATGACCCTTGAGAATCTTATTATAATTTCTAATTTAAATCTTTTTCCCTTGTTCTGTCTGTTCTCACTCGTTGTTATTGAATTTGATTCTTATTGATCGGTTACTAAATTTAATTATTGGTGTCATTATTGAGTTTGATTTCTTATTGAGATAAATTTTATGGACTAAAATTTATGGTATCATCTGATGACATATGTTGATGAGGACAGTGAGAAAGGTAAAATGTCTACTTTGGTTCTGGAGCCTAGAATTTATAGCAGCCATATTAGCTGGCATGTCAGAAACATAGGTAGCTGGCATGTCAGAAACATAGGTACCTGACTTCAGATGTATATATCTTAGTTATGAAATTTAGAATTTTACGCAGCTATACTAGTCGGCACAACGAGGATTCTAGACGACATGATTATAGAGTTGCATACCTAGTTATGGAATCTATCGTTCATCGCAGCTATGCTTACTGACGTGGCAAGGATTCTGAGTATCATGATTTCGGACAGACGTGTAAGATTATCAGGTTGTATCTTAAATTTGTTCTTAAAGTATCATCTCAATACTTATCCACTTCTGTTATTCTAGGACTTTGTTCTATCACTTTTGCTTGGCAAAAAAGATACCTTCAGTCCTTAGTCCAGTTTCTTTTTGAGCCTTATTTCTTTAAGGATCCTTGTTAGTATGATAATTGGTGACTTGTAATTATGTATGTGTCTTGTATCAGTGTTGACTGCAGAGAGTATGGCTTGTGAGTCTGTAAGTATTTTTTGGTTGGACATGTGAGCAGCAGACATTAATCTAGAGATAACCCATATTGTAGTACCTTGTAGCAATGGTTCTATGATAAGGTGTCATTATAGTTAGTATTGGTATTATAGGTAGAAGGAGTAAAGGGTATCAGTGATGGTTCTAGGAGTTAGTATCAAAGTCAGAATGTCAGTCCTGGATAGTCATGAATTTATGTAGTTGGGTGATCAATGTAAGCAATTAAGTATCAAGAAAATTGTATTAAAAATTAATGGAGCATGATATTCAATTTGATGGTTGATTACTTGGGTGTGTCAAGAGTAAAGAAATGTATATGCATAAAGGGTATTAATGAGATACCATGGGTTAAGAAATATCAAGATTGGTCATGAAAAGAATGAAGTGTATCACAGATTAGTGTATCAGCCTGTAAAAGATTTAAAAGAAGATACGTATACATCAATCGAAATATGGATCCATATGCCTATCTTTGAGAGAGAAGTGAAACATATGTATTATTAAAGGTGCAAGTGATCATGAGTTCTAGTGAATGTGATGAGGTGATCTAATGATGAAGCTAGTATTACCATACCAATAGTGCTGATGTTTCTATATCGAGGATTAGTTGAGCAAGGTGCTAATAATAGTAAGTACTTCGTGTAATGATAATTAGATTGATGTACTAGTAAATATAGATAGAAAATTATTGGAGAAAATACGTATGTTGATAATTTTGATTATTGGGAGTTATAGTGCAAATAATCCGGGCAGTGCAAATTTTAGTACACATTTGAGGGGGGTAGACAATTAGTGTATTTGTTTGTGTACCTTGAGTGTTAGAGACTGTGAATATATAGGTATACTTAGATAGATGTGGATTTAAATTTTATAAATAAGCATCGATTGGACTTAAATTAGAGGAGTAAGATGATTAATGGATTAGTGTTTGAGATTCAAACTTTTCGAATGAGATTTTTTTAAAAATTTTATAAATATGCATTGATTGGATTTCAATTAGAGGATTGAATATTAATTTTTTATTTAGTTATTAAAATTTTAGAGAAGATTGTGATAAGAATAGAATTTGATAATTATTTGAAGATTTTCAAGAATATGATGTTTTAGAATTTTGAAACTTTTGGTGAAATAACAATATGGATTTACTTCATGATTATATGGTTTGGTGAATTTAAATTTTGATGGTAAAATAAAATATATAAATAAATACAAACTATTGAGGATCTTAAATTTCGAGGACAAAATTCTTTTATGGAGGGAAGACTTGTCACTACCACATTCTGAAATAGGGGTATTTTTGACTTTTTATTATTTATAAATATCGTGTATATTTTTATTTAAAAATAATTGTATAATATATGTATATATATTATATTATACATATTGTTCCCTGATGCATGAGTTAGTAGACTAGACCTAGAAGCCCACTAGATGAAGCCCTGACTGAATTATAGGATCATGGAGTTTAATTAGCATTTTTAGGATTTAATTATGGAGGTTGTAATTAATTACCGTGATTTTATTTAATTGTTGTGCCTTACCTTTGCTTCAATATTTAGAGCGCTACCCAAGCTTTTTCCCTCCAACAAATTTTATACCCTTGTCCTAGACGTGCCCGCCTTTTTTTTGACCTTTGTGTAACTCATGAATATGCTCTCTTGTGCTTTATTTTAGTCGCATAATATTCATCGCGGACGTTTATTTAAAATTTTAAATAAATTTGACTTTGTATTCTTGTGCGTTCCAAACGAAATTGGAGATACAATCTCGACCGATTTTGTGCAACCCAAATTATCATAATTTTCTACTCATAGTCTTCTTTAGTCATGATACTTTTGTCCCACCAAATTCGAGCCCGATGTACTTCTAATTAATTTTAGAACACCAATTATATTTATTTTAATTTAATAAATCCAAAAACCCAACTTTGTACAATTTTCTAATTGTTGGACACTTTTATGCAAAAGTGTATTAAGGTGTCCACCCCATTGGACACAACACATGAAGAAACCCATTTCTCCTTCTTGTAAATTTTTTCATAATTTTTGGAGTGTGTAACACTCAACATCAACCCACTTCATACATTATCCCACCATTTTCAAACCATGTAATCCTAGCCTTCAATATTTCTATATGACAAGCCAAGGCCCAATCCCAAGGGGGATGTTGACCAAGCCCAATTTTCCAGGTCAAACCAACCCTCCTTTACACACACACACACACACACACACACACATATATATATATATATATATATGGAAAAAAGGGATATGAGCCATAGGCTCATATTTCTACATGAGCCAATGTACTTGTGGACCAATAGGAATTGAGTGTACTAGTGCACATGGGATGTAGGAATCCATTCCTATTGGTCCACGCGTGTATGGCTCATATAGGAATATGAGCCTATGGCTCATATCCCGTTTACTCTATATATATATATATATATATATATATATATATATATATATATCCTTCTTTACTTTTCCTTTTTCTTATTTCTCCTTTCACCCTAATTATTCCCAGCCGACATTCACATCCCTCCCATCTCCTGTTCACTTCCTTCCAGCTGATCCCGACCAGAAAATACGCCGGAGCAGCGTAGTACTCACCAGAGCCATCACCCCGGAGCCCCGCTGTCCACGACTGAACCCGACGCCGTTAGCCCGCTATCGACTAAACGCTGCTCACTGCCCGCACATTGACCCGTTGAACTCGCCAGACACCCCGCTGTTCTCCTCTGCCTGGACCTACTGAACCCAACCGGAGCAGCCCCGTCACCGCCAGCACCCGCATCGCCATTCTCTCTCCTTCTTCTGTTCACCCTCATCGCACCACACCTCGCCACCGATGCCTGAACTGTTGTACCCCAGCCTGCGTACGCCTGAACAGCCCCGTGCCACTGAACGACTGCACCGAGCATCCCCGACTACACCTGAACTTCCCTCGACTGAACAAGGACCACCCTCCTTCCTCCGGTGAGAACCCCCGCCTGACCCAGGCTTGTCGACCTCGCCTGAGAGCCACAACGGACGACGAGCAGCACCCTGCTGATCTCCCTCGTCGACCTCTCCCTGAGTTCCCAACCTCCTCCACCTCGTTGTCGGCCATCCCAGCCCGAATCGACCCCGAGTCTACCACCACAACCACCCCGTTCTCTCCCTCTTCCCTGTCCTCTACAGTAGCCCCTCCTTCGTCCTTCTCGCTTGAGACTCGACCACCACCACCATCACGACTTTATCCTCCTCCTCCTCACCACCTTCATCATCATCATCATTACCATCATTATCACCCATCATCATAACCATTATCATTATCATCATAACCATCATCATCAACCTCATCATCGTCGTCGTCATCATCGTCACCTTCGTCATCGTTATTATCTCCATCATCGTCGTCTTCGTCAACCACGTGCGTGCTCGTGCAGGTTAGAACTGTCCTTCATGATTTTATGTGTTTGTGTTTCCATTAGGGTTAGCGTATGTCTTTATGACAGTTTAGTGACAGAGGACCCGTGTCGGTGAACCCAATTACTCATATGCGTATACGTACGCATATGCGTATAATTATTAATTTTGGTATATATATATTGTATGTATATATTATTCAATTTGGTATATCTATATATGTATATTTTAGTATGTGTATATACTGTGTAGCAATTAAATACTATCCTAGTATGAATATAATTATATATGTACTGTAAGACCCTAGTATAATTACGGATGCCCTGTATTCGCACATGACCATGTGACCCTGAGTATTAGTGATATGTCTGCCTTGTGTACACTGACGTACTGGCAAGACATATATAGTTTGACTGTCTAATTTTGCACATTATTGAGGACGCAACACCCGTGCAATTAGACGCACACTTGACCCTAGTTGACCAGTGTTACCCTAGTGTAGCTGCTGAGTTCAGCATAATTATATTGTGTATGCTAGTGTAATGGCTGATGTTGTATTATGTTATATTATATGTATATAGGACCATTGGATCGTCCTGCGAGACTTTATGAGCAAGATATTGGTATTCCCAGCTAAGGACCCCAGGCGAGTACATTCTTTGATAGTTTCTTGTTTATGATATCCTCTATGTTCATTATATTTAGTATAGATATCCATATTTCTTGACATGATGGTTACACAGATTGGTATATCCGTATCTCATTATGAGATGTTATTCCTTGTTTATATTGTATCTTGTGCAAGTCTTGTTTCATTGTTTATCTTGTACATGTACAGACACTGATTCTCGAAAAGAGTGGCTATCTTCTTGGGGAATCCCATACCATAGCGTACCATGGTTGGATCTACTATACTAGTCGGGGGTGGAGAGTATTTTAGTGTAGATATATGATCATACCCTTCATATACAAGTCGTGTTCTCATGTTAGTGTTGGTCATACACCGCACGTATGACTAGCCAGGCCAGTATTCGTGTACAAGTTCCCAAGCCGATCACATATTAAAGCTAGTATTCACACACTTAGTCATTTAGTATTCTTGTTCATTATTATATTGTTCATTATCGTATTTATTTTTAGTATTTCCTTTATTGTGTATCTCTTGTACATGTATATGCATCATGTATATTTATATCTATTTATTGCTACATAGTTTATATCATTAATTTAGAATTGCTGTTAGAGACGTACTTCGTTCCATCCTGACTAGAAATATTTTTCCAGACTGTGACATAGAGGACTTGTTTCTAGCATACTTAGAGACTTGGATGTTATTGATTGCAGGTTAGACTATTATTATTGTTTAGACTTGTCTTGTATTTCATTTATTTCTTCGATATCTCATCGTGCTTTAGTTTCTGTGATTGAGTATTCCATATTATAGTGTGATATCTATGTCTCCTTATGGAGTTGGATATTCGTGTGAGATTGAATAGATAGTATTGTGACTTAGACAGCATTCTACCGCTGATGCTGCAGCGTAGGCTGGACGTACCCACGTACTCGTGCCCCAAATTTTGGGTGGGGGTCATGACAGGCGGGCTACTACAGAAGATTTATTATAGATTTTGCTAGAATTGCCTCGTCTCTGACTCAGATCACTCAGAAAGGAGTAATGTTCGCGTAGACGGATGACTGTGGAACTTTATTTATAAATTTAAAGCAGTGCCGCGTCTCGGTACCAATTCTTACCCTTCCAAACGGACCCGATGATTTCAAGATATATAGCAACGCCTCATGAAAGGGTTTAGGATGTGTCCTTATGCAACGGCTCAAGGTGATAGCCTTCATGTTGAGGTAGTTGAAGCCTCATGAGAAGAATTATCTAACCCATGATCTAGAGCTCGCAGCAGTGGTATTCGCGCTAAAGTTGTGGCGCCACTACCTTTATGTTGTACCGTACGAGATCTATACGGATCATAAGAGCCTAAAATATCTTTACACATAAAAGGATTTGAATCTTCGACAACGGCGTTGGCTTGAACTTCTTAGCAATTTTGACTTGATGATCAGATACACCCCTGGAAAGTGAAATATCGTAGCTAATGCACTGAGTCGAGTATTCGTTGGAAGCCTGGCTATTGATGACAAGCTGCATTGGGATATAGAAGCTTTAGGCATTACACTTATAATTAGATAAAAAAAGGAGGCACAAGTGTCTCAGCTGCGCCTCGAACCTGACTTATTAGAAAAGGTCAAGTCCGCTTAGAAGGATGACCTATTCCTGCAAAAGATGCAAGGTCTTATCTCAGCAGGAAAGGCAACCGACTTTGCGGTAAACACGAATGGGATTATCCGAGTGAAGGGGAGATTGTGCGTTCCGAACGATGCAGCCCTCAGAAAAAAGATACTCACAGAAGCCCATTATGCTAGTTATACTTCTCATCCGGGTAGTACAAAGATGTATCGAGATCGCCGTACGATATTTTGGTGGCACGGCATAAAATGAGATATGGCGATGTTCATGTCGCAATGCATGGCTTGTCAGAGGGTAATGACCGAGCACCAGTGTCATGCCCCAGTCCAAAAATATACGGAACTAGGCCACGTGGCAATAGCCAGCTGACACATCTCCAAGGATATCCCAATTTAATGGATCCTTACGAAGAGTGCTACGCTGTCCTAAAATACTAATAAGTCCAATATCAGTCAGTCAACGGGTAAACTATCTCATCCACAATATAAACAGCAAGAAGTTCTAAATAAACTGCTGGAAGATAAATACCAGTCTCAAGATATCATAGTACAACCAATAATGTCAGGTGGGAACAAACCCACTACTATAACAAAATAAAGTACTGAAATGATAGATGGAAGATAATGACTACGGCATCGGCTGACTAGATAATGATGCACCCAGTCCTAGGCAGAAGGCCTACCAAGTGATCACGGAAACTATGACGGCTGCACCTCTAACTCCTCAGCTGTGGCGAAACTCGTCTCATGTCCGGGTCCGTATACTGTGGGATAGAAAGCCTCGTCCAAATCTGAAAAGGTACCAGGTCCTCTGTGGGACGTAACAAGATACATAGAAACATGCCATATATAAATACTGAATAAAGTAAATGCAATAAAGGGTGTGCTAACCATCTAAGTGAATGCAATATGAGGAAAACTTTGGTACGTATGAGTAGGTGTAGACATAACATCCATACCACGTTGCAGGACGGGGAATCTGCAATGATATATATGACCATACCGCTCTGAAGAACGGGGAATCTGAATAGTATAACGTCCATACCGCTCCGAAGAATGGAAAATCTGAATAAAGGAAGTCATTGGATCTGTAGCTCCTCCAGATACTACGGATTCCAATGGGTGTATCCCATACGCCTACTAGTGGTCCTCCCTTCCCAATGTAAATACTCAAATCGAATACTCGACGTGCATACCACGTAGCTACATGCCAGTCTCTACTATCATATAATACAACTGAATTACACACTAACCGTGATGTATGTCACACGCACCGATAGCTAGTCGAATATGCGGACCCGCATCCCAACATGAATGTCACAGTAAAACGTATAAAGTGTCAGGTCCTGGAAGATATCAGAGTATCCTCCAATGGGGTGAGTCTGCTAGTGATTAGGTCAAGTATACTAAATCATCGACGTAGCCGTCGATAGCACCCGAATTAATATCGGACGCACACAATCATATGAAAGAGAACACAATTTATCATACAACATATGCAGCATAAATTTAAACAGTAAATATGGCAAGGTATCTTGCCTGAGTCCTCGAGCTGTGAATGCTAAAAGCCGGATCCTGCAGTGTCTCATGGCTGATCCAATAATCCTAAACACAATATAATATAGCAATCCAGCATCAGACACAAAACAATACATACATGACTACGATATTGCTTTTAGGTATTGACGCAAGTTCACGGTGGATCGACTATAGGGTCGCGTATGCACATAGCTAAGATGCATACGTGCCCTATCCTCTGTCACTATGTACCTTACGTCAATAAAAATACTCATTTATGGTTTACGAGACTATACTACGTCTTATAAGATTACACTACATTATTCTCCATGCATTTTATACTAAGTCTACAACTATGCTTTCAGGTGGAACACAAGTTCTCTGCACAGGTTATTTGGTGGAGATAATTATTAGCCGTAGACTCCATTAAATCTATTTAAACATTCATACTAATACCCATGGTTTACAGTGACTTAATCGTGTCGTCATCCGACACAACGACGCGATTATTATAATTTATAATATCATACAACGAAGTAGGGGGTGTTTACCAATCGTAGTCGAGGGTGCTGTCCAGTCGACGTCAGCCTTCGGCGGCGGCTCCGGCGTCATGCTGCAACTCCGACAGCAGCAACAACAGAACAGCAGGGGTCACAGCAGCGACTATGGCCGTCCGGTCGGCGGGGAACGCAGCGCCTGGATGGAGGTACAGCCGTGGGGGTCGGGGTTGGTCTGCCGCGATCGTGGGTGGTCAGGAAGGATGTGCGACGGTCGAGATTTGAATATGGGGAGGTCGGGGTCGGATGCGGGCGGTCGTGGGCGGTCGGAAAGGGTGCACAGGCGGCTGGCGGTCGGGAAGGGTGCACAGGCGGCTGGCGGTCGGGAAGGATGCACAGGCGGCTGGCAGTGGGGAAGGATGCACAGAAGGTTGGCGGTGGGAGTGGGGGTGTAGCCGGAGTCGGCGTGGCCGATCGGGAGGGATGTGGGGAGGTCGGGGTTGATCAGCTAGGGTTTTTGAGAAGATGAATGAATAGTAATTACTTAGGGTTTTGAGGTTGAATATGTATCTTTATATGTGGAGTTTGTAGGCTAGCCTTGAGGCTTGGGCTGGCCGGGACTCATGAAAATGGGCTAGTCCACATGAAAGGGGGCATGTGGGCTAGGTTAGGTCCTGCTTGGGGTGGAATTGGCCTATAATTTAAATTAATTTAACAATTGAACATGGTAATTCCTAACGCGTCGAAAATATATAGAACTAGATTTTGGGTGGTACACAAGAGTCGTGGCATAGCAGGCTTGGTGTAGAATGATACCCTAATTTGGGTACTTTGGGATTTGGGTTGTGGTTGTTTCTCAATTTAAATAATTCCTATATTTGACGAGGGGGTTTACAATCTACCCTCCTTAGAGCATTTTGTCCTCGAAATTAAAATATACATATGGTAAGAACTAAAGACTGAATTTAAATGCTACTACATACCTAGGCCTTCGAAGAGGTGGGGGTAACAATGTGAATATCCTCCTTGCGTTCCCAGGTCGACTCGCCTAGTGCATGATGCCTCCATGCAACACGAACTAGGGTGATGGTCTGCCCTCGTAACACCTTCTCACTTCTGTCTAGAATCTCCATAGGCTCCTCTTCGTATGATAGGCTCGGGCCGACTATGATTTTGGAATGGTCATGCACATGACTCAGATCCGGTATGTACCTCCTCAACTGAGATACATGGAAGACGTCATGGACTCCTTCCAAAGTCTACGGCAAGGCTAATCTGTAAGCAACCTCTACGACACGTTCTAACACATCGAATGGTCCGATGTACCTCGGACTTAGCTTTCCTCGGCCTCCGAATCTGATAGTTCCTCGAGTAGGCGAGATCTTTATAAATACGTGATCTCCAACCTGAAACTCTAAGGGTCGTCGATGCGCGTTCACCCAATACTTATGCCTGTCATATGCTGCTCGTAAGTGTCCTTGGATCTTTTTTACCATCTCCACTGTACGAACAACCAACTCTGGTCCAAAAATCTGTCGCTCGCCTATATCACTCCAGCATACTGGGGAACGACACTTCCTTCCATACAACGCTTCATAGGGAGCCATTTGGATGCTCGCTTGATAACTATTATTGTAGGAAAACTCGACCAAATGCAAATGGTCCTCCCATGATCCTCCGAAGTCAAGCATGCACGCTCTTAACATGTCTTCCAATGTCCTAATGGTGCGCTCCGACTGGCCATCTGTTTGTGGGTGATACGTTATGCTAAACTTCAGGCGGGTACCGAGACTCTCTTGCATACTCCGCCAAAAGTAAGATGTGAATCTCGTATCCCTGTCAGACACGATACTAACTGGCACTCCATATAGTCGCACAATATCTCTCATGTACATGTCTGCCAAGACCTCCGTGGATTGCTCAACTCTGAAGGATAAAAAGTGTGCGGACTTGGTGAGTCTATCCACGACTACCCATACTGTATTGCGACCACTAGGACTTCTCGGAAAGCCCGTAACAAAGTCCATAGTGATGTGCTCCCATTTCCACTCCAGTATAGGTAGCGGTTGAAGCAATCCTGCAGATCTCTGATGCTCAGCCTTGACTTGCTGACACACCAGGCACTTGGCCACAAAGCGTGCTATCTCTCTCTTCATACCATGCCACCAGTAGTACTGCCTCAGGTCCCTGTACATCTTTGTGCCTCCTGGATGAATAGAGTAGGTCGAACTGTCTGCCTCTGTCATTAACTCTTGCCGAAGTTCTCTATTTGGTACATAAAGACGGTCTCCATATCTCAAGGTTCCATCTTCATGTATACGCAGTCCTGTCTATAATCCAGCCTCTATTCTCTGTCTAAGCCTCTGAAATCTGTCATATGGCGGCAAAGCAGCCTTGATTCTCTCTACCGATGTCGATTGTAACTGAAAACTCGACAACTGTCCATCTATTTCGGGCATGACAATCTCTATACCCATCTGCTCTAGATCCCTCAATAGATGTTGTTGGGTAGTCAGGAAGAATGTCATAGGTCTTCTGCTCAACGTATCAGCTACTATGTTGGCCTTTCTCGGGTGGTACTGTAGCTCGATCTCGAAGTCTGTCATCACCTCTAGCCAATGTCTCTGTCTCTGGTTCAGATCCTTCTGGGTATAGACGTACTTTAGGCTCTTATGATCAGTAAATATCTCCATTCTTTCTCTATATAAATAGTACCTCCAAAGATTTAAAGCAAAGATCACTGCTGCAAACTCCAAGTCGTGGGTGGGATAGTTCTTCCCATGTGTCCTTAACTGTCTAGAAGCATAAGCTATAACCTTTCCATGCTGCATCAAGACACATCCTAATCCTTTCCCGGACGCATCGCTGTAGATCACGAATCCTTCGGGTCCGAATGGTATGGTCAAGATAGGTGCTATAGTCAAGCGCTTCTTCAGCTCATCGAATGCCTTCTGACACTCCTCTGTCCAAGTGAACTCCTGCTCCTTACGGGTCAAGCGGGTCATCGGTTCTGCAATCTTTACGAAGTTCTCTACAAACCTCCGATAATATTCGGCAAGTCGTAGGAAGCTCCTCACTTCTGAGACATTGGTAGGGGTTGACCATGTCTCTACAGATGAAATCTTCATTGGATCTACTGAAATTCCATCTCCTGAGATGACGTATCCAAGGAAAGCGATACGATCTAGGAGAAACTCGCACTTACTCAGCTTGGCATAAAGCCTCTCTCTCCTAAGCGTCTCTAACACTAGCCTCAAGTGCTCTTCGTGCTCCTCATGGCTCTTCGAATACACCAAGATATCGTCGATAAAGACTACCAAAAACTGGTCTAAGTATTGGTGGAATACTCTGTTCATCAAGTTCATAAATACAGCCGGCGCATTCGTTAGTCCAAAAGGCATCACTAAGAACTCGTAGTGACCATAACGAGTCCAAAATATTGTCTTTTGAAAGTCTTCTCTTTGCACCTTTACCTGATGATAACCCAATCTCAAGTCGATCTTGGTGAACACCGCTGCTCCTGTCAACTGGTCGAATAAATCGTCAATCCGCAGCAGGAGGTATTTGTTCTTGATAGTCAAAGTATTAACGGCTCTGTAATCAATACACATGCGTACTGTTCCATCCTTCTTAGGTACAAACAACACTGGTGCTCCCCAGGATGATGCACTAGGACTGATAAATCCCTTGCTCTGCAACTCCTCCAATTGTACCTTCAGCTCATCTAACTCCTTCTTCGCCAATCGGTACACATTAGAAGATACCGGTGCTGCTCCGAGTACTAGCTCAATGGTGAACTCTACGTCTCTATCTGGCGGTAAGCCTGGCAATTCATCGGGGAATACATCCTCGAATTCTGCAACTATTGGCGTGGGTGCAATCTCCATAGCCATACAAGTTCCAGCTATCTGTCCTACTCCTTGTTCGACGGTTCCTCGCATGTACTCGAACTTCGGTTGATCTGGTGGTCTAAAAATGATACTACCCTTTCGGTAGTTCAGTACAGCATTATACTGGCTTAACCAGTCCATGCCTAGCACAACATCAAAGTACGGTATGGGCAATACCAAGAATCGTACTCTCATCTCTTTACCACATACAACTACCGAGCATGTTCTGATAGTGCTGGTAACCGGCACGATACCTCCTCCGGTAAGAATCTTCCAACTCTTAGGTAAGGGGGAAGTAGCTACTATATGCATTGCTATAAATCTACTAGATATAAATAACAATGTAGCTCCAGAATTAAATAATGCAATCGTAGGTAAAGATGCAACTAAAATGGTACCTGTGATTGCTTCTCCTTCTGTTTTCTCCTCAGTAGCTGCTAATGCAAAGGCTTGTCCCTGTCTCTGTCCTCCGGTCTGCTGTCGAGCTCACTCAAAATATACCTGCTGTGGGGCCAAGGGTGGTCCCCTCTGAAATCCTCCGGGGGCTGGTGGACGCTGTCCTTCTGGTGGGGGTAGTATCCTCGGAACTGGTGCTGCAGGCCTCTGTCCTGTCTGCAGTGCTGCCTCTCTGCGCTGCAGGCAATCTCTGGCATAGTGCTGACTCGCTCCACAAACCATGCAATCTCCTAATCTCTTCCGACAGTCCTTCTGGTAATGTCCTCTCTTACCGTAGTAGTTGCAAGACGGAAGCTCATTTTGCTGGTATGGTGCTATCCTCTGCTATGTCTGTACTCCGGGACGACGGATCGGTCCTCCCGCTTTGGCTGGGCTCAAACTGGCGTGGTCGCATTGGGACGTCTAGCTCCTCTGGCAATGGCCTCCTGGATCCTTGCTTCTGTAAGAACCTCCTCGTACGAAATCCTCGCCTGTGTGGTGGTGTACCTTTGTAGCTCAAAATTAAGGCCGTGATGGAATCTTTGAGCTTTCTTGAGATTATTGGGTATCAGGACGGTACCAAATCTGCTAAGACGGCTGAACTTCGCGTCATATGCGTCCACAGTCATATTCCTTTGTTCAAGATATAGAAACTGGGAGTACAGGGCATTCCTAACTGTGGCTGAAAAATACTTCACATTGAAGTATTCTAAGAACTGTTCCCAGGTCTGGTTCTTGCCTATACTGCGTTCAATGGAATCCCACCAGTGATGGGCGTTGCCTTTTAGTTGGGCCCTCACTGCAGTCATCTAAAGGTCTGGGTGTAGTTTTGATGCCTCTAGTAGCATTTTTGTATTGGCAATCCAATCGGAGATCTGTTCTGCAGTCTTATTGCCTGAGAATGTATCTGGTCCTATCTGTCGGAACCATCTAACATTGCCACATGTCTGGGCTGGTGGAGGTGCTGGTACGGATACTGGGACAAGTGTCCTCTCTATTATTGCCATCAAACTCTGTCTCAACATCTCTGTCTGCTGCCACTATGCTTGCATCATAGTTTGAAGGAACTGTAGCATCTGTGGCTGTCCGTCTAGCTGTGGCATCTAGGGTAGATAAGGTGGAGGTGCTGGTAGCGGAACTTCTGGCTGTGCGGTAGGCGTCTCCTCAGATGTCAGCCTCTCAGTCTGCGGCATCGGTGTAGCTCCTGAAGTCTGGCCCTCACAATGCTGTGTGGGGATCGTTTGGGAAGTCTGTCCCTCGGGATGTGGTGTAGGATCGTCCTGCGATGTCTCGTGCCAATGTATCAGCAGTGTCTGTAGTGGGGGTTGCCCTTGGGGTACCTCATCTCTTTGAATAGTATTGTCTGGCACCGTGGCACTGGGTGCTCCTCGTCCACTGTGCAAATTCATCTTGCTGCAAAAGATAGGACTTTATTAAAAGAGGACAGAATCAAACAAACAGGATGCAAATATTTAGAAGTAACACGAAGGAAGCTCAAAAACGTAATCAGAGTGGATGAGACCTAGTAATTTCTATCCTATAGCAGGCTCGCTGGGCACGTTTTTACACCACAAGCGAATAAGTCGACCTGCATGGGCCACAACTAAAACTATGTCATGCCCCAGTCCCAAAATACGCGGAACTAGGCCACGTAGCAATAGCCAGCTAACACATCTCCAAGGATATCCTAATTTAATAGATCCTTACGAAGAGTGCTACGCTGTCCTAAAATACTAACAAGTCCAATATCAGTCAATCAACGGGTAAACTATCTCATCCATAATATAAACAGCAAGAAGTACTAAATAAACTGCTGGAAGATAAACACCAGTCTCAAGATATCATAGTACAACCAATAATGTCAGGTGGGAACAAACCCACTACTATGACAAAATAAAGTACTGAAATGATAGATGGAAGATAATGACTAGGGCATCGGCTGACTAGATAATGATGCACCCAACCCTAGGCAGAAGGCCTACCAAGTGATCATGGGAACTCTGATGGCTGCACCTCTAACTCCTCAGTTGTGGCGAACCTCGTCTCCTGTCCGGGTCCGTATACTGTGGGGTAGAAAGCCTCGTCCAAATCTGGAAAGGTACTAGGTCCTCAAAGGGACGTAACAAGATACATAGAAACATGTCATATATAAACACTGAATAAAGTAAATGCAATAAAGGGTGTGCTAACCATCTAAGTGAATGCAATGTGAGAACAACTTTGGTACGTATTAGTAGGTGTAGGCATAACGTCCATACCGCTCTGAAGAACGGGGAATCTGTAATGATATATACGTCCATACCGCTCCAAAGAACGGGAAATCTGAATAGTATAACGTCTATACCGCTCTGAAGAACGGGGAATCTGAATAATGGAAGTCATTGGATCCGTGGCTCCTCCGGATACTACGGATTCTAATGGGTGTATCCCATACGCCTACTAGTGGTCCTCCCCTCCCAGTATAAATACGCAAATTGAATACTCGACGTGCATACCACGTAGCTACATGCCATTCTCTACTATCATATAATATAACTGAATTATGCACTAACCGTGATGCATGTCACATGCACCGATAGCTAGTCGAATACGTGGACCCGCATCCCAATATGAATGTCACAGTAAAACGTGTAAAGTGTCAGGTCCTGGAAGATATCAGAGTATCCTCCAATGGGGTGAGTCTGCTAGTGATTAGGTCAAGTATACTAAATCATCGACGTAGCCGTCGATAGCACCCGAATCAATATCGGACGCACACAGTCATATGAAAGAGAACACAATTTATCATACAACATATGCAGCATAAATTTAAACAGTAAATATGGCAAGATATCTTGCCTGAGTCCTCGAGTTGTGAATGCCAAAAGCTGGATCCTGTAGTGTCTTCTGGCTGATCCAATGATCCTAAACACAATATAATATAGCAATCCAGCATCAGACACCAAACAATACATACATGACTACGACGTTGCTTTTAGGTATTGACGCAAGTTCATGGTGGATCGACTACAGGGTCACGTGTGCACGTAGCTAAGATGCATGCGTGCCTTGTCCTCTGTCACTGTATACCTTACGTCAATAAAAATACTCATTTATGGTTTACGAGACTACACTACGTCTTGTTATATTACACTACATTATTCTCCATGCATTTTATACTAAGTCTACAACTATGCTTTCAGGTGGAACACAAGTTCTCTGCACAGGTTATTTGGTCGAGATAATTATTAGTCGTGGACTCCATTAAATTTATTTAAACATTCATACTAATACCCATGGTTTACAGTGACTTAATCGTGTCGTCATCCGATACGACGATGCGGTTATTATGATTTATAATATCATACAACGGAGTAGGGGGTATTTACCAATCGTAGTCCAGGGTGCTGTCTAGTCGACGTCAGCCTTCGGCGGTGGCTCCGGCGTCGTACGGCAACTCCGACAGCAGCAACAATAGAACGGAAGGGGACACAGCAGCGACTATGGCCGTCCGGTCGGCGGGGAATGCAGCGCCTGGATGGAGGTCCAGCCGTGGGGGTCGGGGTTGGTCTGTCGCGGTCGTGGGTGGTCGGGAAGGATGTACGGCGGTCAGGATTTGAATATGGAGAGGTCAGGGTCGGATGCAGGCGGTCATGGGCGGTCGGAAAGGGTGCACAGGCGGCTGGCGGTCGGAAAGGGTGCACAGGCGGCTGGCGGTCGGGAAGGGTGCACAGGCGGCTGGCGGTCGAGAATGATGCACAGGCATCCGGCGGTGGGGAAGGATGCACAGGCAGCTGGCGATCGGGAAGGATGCACAGGCGGCTGGCAGTGGGGAAGGATGCACAGGAGGCTGGCGGTGGGAGTGGGGGTGTAGCCGGAGTCAGCGTGGCCGATCGGGAGGGATGTGGGGAGGTCGGGATTGATCGGCTAGGGTTTTGGAGAAGATGAATGAATAGTAATTACTTAGGGTTTTGAGGTTGAATATGTATCTTTATATATGGAGTTTGTGGGCTGGCCTTGAGACTTGGGCTGGCCAGGACTCATAAAAATGGGCTGGTCCACATGAAAGGGGGCACATGGGCTGGGTTAGGTCCTGCTTGGGGTAGAATTGGCCTATAATTTAAATTAATTTGACAATTGAACATGGTAATTCCTAATGCGTCAAAAATATATATAACTAGATTTTGGGTGGTACACAAAAGTCGTGGCATAGCAGGCTTGGTGTAGACTGATACCCTAATTTGGGTACTTGGGATTTGGGTTGTGGTTGTTTCTCAATTTAAATAATTCCTACATTTGACGAGGGGGTTTACAACCAGAAGGCGGGCGGAGAGATGCAGAACCTCGCTATACTTGAGTGGAAATGGGAACACATAATAATGGATTTCATTATTGGTTTGCCAAAAACTCAATGGGGGAATGATGTCGTCTGGGTTATCGTCGATCGACTCACCAAGTCAGCTCACTTTCTACCTATCAAAAGTACTTACAGTGCAGACCGCTTGGCTCAGATCTACCTCAATAAAATCGCTCTGCTCCATGGTGTGTCCGTATCCATTGCCTCTGATAGAGATGGTCGATTTATATCGCATTTCTAGGAAAGCCTACAGTCAGCAATAGGGACGAAGTTAAAGTTTAGCTCTGCCTACCATCCACAGACAGACGGTCAAACATAACGTGTCAACCAAATCCTCGAAGACATGCTACGACTCTGCGCCTTGGACTTGAAGATGAGTTAGGATATGCATCTACCGTTAACCGAATTTGCATACAATAATAGCTATCAATCCAGCATTCAGATGGCAACATATGAAGCATTATATGGGCGAAAGTGCAGATCCCCGATCTGTTGGAATGAAGTTGGAGAACGACAAATTCTTGGCCCTGAACTCGTGGAGCAAACCGTCCAGAAGATTCGTTTGATCTGGGAATGACTAAAGGTAGCTCAGAGTCGTTAGAAGAGCTACTCAGACACGCATCGACGTCCACTTAAATTCCTTGAAGGCGATCGGGTGTTTCTCAAAGTCTCGCCTATGCGAAGAGTTACCAGATTTGGAGCAAAAGGAAAGCTAAGTCCAATATTTGTCGGTCCGTTCGAGATACTGAAGCGAGTCATCCCGGTTGCATACCAGATTCCATACCATTGTCACTATCCGAAGTGCATGATATATTCTATGTTTCACAGCTTAGGAAGTACCTATACGACCTGAGTCATGTGGTGGATCTTGATCAACTGGATCTTATGGCAGACTTAACTTATGTTGAACAACCAGTGCAAATCTTGGATCGTAAGGAGAAGCTGCTTCGAGGTCGTTCAGTTCCTCTTGTGCACGTGCTTTAGCAAAATCATTCGGTCAAATAATCCACTTGGGAGCTTGAGTCTGAGATGAGGGAAATGTTTTCTTCATTGTTTTCTAGTGGTATGTTCTATTCCTAAGTTTTGTGGATGAAACTTCTTAGTTGGTTAGGATGTGGTGCCCCGTTCCCCTATTCGGGGAGCGCGACTAAGAAATACAAGTCGATATCGTTCAATCGGGATAGATTGAAATAAGATCTTATCCTTGTTATGGATTTGCTTCTTTGAAATTGATTTCCATATTCAGTGGACCGTGCCCCCATGATCGACTTAGCGGCAGAGTCAAGAGGGACATCTCCGTCGCAAGTTTTCTTCCCTAATTTTTGCTGCCGCTTTGTTGCTTTCGTGCTTTGAGTTAGTTTTTGGATTTGTTTATGTTTTCTTGAACGGTTTGGATGATTTCATTATTTTTGTTCGTTGAACTGCACTTCAATTCTGAGATTGAAAAGAGAGGAAGAGGTATTGATCAGCTGTTCGTGGCAATATAGGTGAACGAGCTATAGGCGACGTGCAAGAGGAGTCTTAAAGCACCTATTTCCCTTCTTCCAACCAACTTGTAAGTAGCTTATATTCGATTCAGTTGACCCTCCATCCAAGTCTTCAAATTCTAAAATCTTGTATTCTTGTTTGCTCTGATCAAACAATACCAAAATAACTAAAAGATGTCAAAATAAGAAGAAATAGACTTGAACTCCTTTATGCTTGTCAATCAACTGTGAACGGTTACCTTGTTGCATGCTAGTTCGTTTAACAAGTTCTCTATATATTTTAATTCAAGTTAGAATGTATATTTTTTTCTATAAATTGTGTTATATAGAACATACCTTGTCATGCAACAACTGATCAGGGAGACTATGAAAAATTAATCATATAATGCTACATCTCTCCTGATTTTATTGCCTCTCTACATCAATGGATAACTTAAAAATAGACCCCGTTTAATCACGGACAACTTATGCACAAGGTCAATGGTTCCTGCGGACGGTCGGTAGGGTACTGGCACCGATCCGATCCGGACGGAACTTCAAGATAGTCTCCCAGACATGGCGGAATGGCTGGCAGTGACACATGTACCTCCATTATCTGTGCCCCGAGACTATAACTCATCCCTTTGTGGCATTATGCCAGTGGTCCCTTCGTATATTTAAACCTGTGCAAAGCTACTTGTGTCTTCGTGGCAGGGAAGGACATGGTAAGTATTGTACAGGTGGTTCAGACGGATAGGTAAAAGCCACCGAACGATGGCTAGTTCATTTCAGTAGTTTATATATATATATATATATATATATATATATATATATATATATATATATATATATATATATATATATATATATATATATATATATATATATATATATATATACTGCTTGCTTGTAAAATAAACTAAGTAAAGATAGAAAGACCACAAATAATATGCATGCTTCATCTAAACAATGTGTTGATTGGTATAGTTGGGTTAGCTCACATTCGCCAGTATATTTTGATGTACTGACCCTCGTTGAAACAGGTTCCCCGTACCAAGGATATCCTGCGAGGAGCTGAAGTCACTGCCCAATCCAGTCCAGTTGTTGGCGCGTCCTGATTGTGCCTTACTTTGAAGTATTTTGAAGCCCAGGAGCTAGCAAACTTAACTCATGAAGTTCAGAGGAAAAGTCATTATCCCTCCTGGAGGTCTCTTATTTTGAAGTTCTAGTAAAGGATATAATGTACAGAACAACTATCTTATTTTGTGTCAACTTTTGTAAGCCCGTGCGGCAACCTTCTGACTCGTTCAAGAGTTTGTAATAGATGTTCATTATCAATAAATAGAACTTTTCCATGTTTCAACTTTGTGTTTCAATTTATCTGCGTACTCTGAATATGGGCTTGTTATGAAAAATACCTTAGTCTTGTGCGGTGCGCAACCTAGGCACGCACGACGTTATGCCCAGGGGACGACTATCGATTCCACAAAATCGAGACGTAATACATCTTTTGGGGCAATTAATGCACTGACATGACTTATTATCTTTTCCTGAGTCATTGTTTGCATGGATTCTAAAATATCTCAGGGCGACGGGTGGGGTATTAAAACTTCTGACATACATCGAAGTCTATATCAGGGGGTTTTATGCGACCCCCCTGCTCCGTGGTCGTTCAGGGAGCATATGTGAACTGCGTGGAGTCGAAGCTGCATGGAGTCAAAAATTGAATGAAGCTAGAGACACATGGGACACATGGAGTCTGGGACGCATTGGGCCAGAGACGCATGGAACGCATGTAGTTTGGGATGCATTAGGCCTGTCACGATTTTGGGGCACGAGAACGTGGGTACATCCAGCCTACGCTACAGCATCGACGGTAGAACGCTGTCTAGGTCAATACACCATCTAAAAAAAATACACGAGTATCCAACTCCATAAGGAGTCACAGATATCACAATATAATATGAATAATACTCAATCACATAGCTAAAGCACGATAAGATATCGAACAAAAAAATAAATAAAAATACAAGACAAGTCTAAATAGAAATAATCTAACTCAACAATAATATCCAAATCTCAACAAAGTATGCCGGAGATAAATCCGGTACTAAAATCTGCTAAAAGAAGCTAACTAAATAACTAGTGATCCCGGATAGACCTCCCGGAATCACAACTGAACTATAAGATCCAAGTCTGCAGCTACTCTCCCTGTGGTCCATAAAATGTCGGATACCAGTCCTCTAAGGCGTAGTCTAGAAATATTTTCAGTCAGTATGGAGCAAAGTATATCTCAAATAACAGTTCTAGTTAATTGATAAGGACTATAAAACAATAAACAGATGATGATATATACTGAGAGAAGACAATGAATAAATGCAATAGCAAAAATAAAGAAATAGGCAATATAGGCAATATGGTACAGTCAGTACATATATGAAATAAAGAGAACGAGGTACAATATCATATACGGGTGATGTAGTATATAAACTAAAATAGAGAACTGAAACTATTCTAAGTGTTTCAAATAGTAGCTTCGATATGTGATCGGCTTGGGAATATGTACGAGAGCTATATGGCCTGGCTAATCATACGTGGGGTGTATGATTAACACTAACATTATTCTATACTTGTACAAGAGGGATATGATCATATTTCTCACTAACTATTTTCCCGCCCCCAACTAATACAGTGGATCCAACCATGACACGTCACGATACACGAGCAATATCCAATATATCATGTACAAGGTCTAATATCAATATCGTGTACAATGTCAATATGATAGCCAATGTAACATCTCATGACTGCAGATCCAATCTATATACTAGTCCGTGTAGCATAGTGTCAAAAATCAAATGTAACATTTCTAAATACTGGAATTATAAAAATTATCAAATAATAGAAATTATCAGAGAATGTACTCGCCTGGGGTCCTTAGCTGGTAATACAAATGTCCTATTCCAGAGTATCGTCTGAATGATTCAACAGTCCTATAGACATATCATATGATACAATATTGCATCAGACATTACACTAGCACACACATAACACAATGAACTCATAGACTACACTAGGGGGTGTCACGTCTGTAGTTGCTGTGTAATATAGACAGTCAATAATACGGTCTTGCCAGTACGTCGGTGTATATATGGCAGTCTGATCACTAATACTCAGGGTTACAAAGTCATATGCAACTACGGGATATCCGCAGCTATACCTAGGGGTCATACAGCATGTACACATTGCAGTTATAATTAACATTATCATTTAATTACTTATATTATGTATATACATACCATATAATTATATATGTATATAACAACCAATAATTGTATGTATAACAAAGAATACATATACTGAATATATATATATACATACACCAAGTGAAATATATATATATATATATATATATATATATATATATATATATATATACCAATAGAATACATATATTATATACATGTATATATGTATATATATAACAATACATACATACTAACATATACAATTGAATACATATGCTACATATATATATATGTATATATACTAATTTGAGAAATATACTATATATATATATATATATATATATATATATATATATATATATATATGTGTGTGTGTGTGTGTGTGTGTGTGTGTGTGTATACCAATTATACATATTAAATATATATATACTACATACATACACTAATATATACTAATACATACACCCTCAAAATACGTATACGCGTACGTGTACACAAGGGGAAGGACGCAAACCTGTGTACGTGCACGAGGTTGGTGATGACGATGGTGTCCACGATGATGACGACGACGATGACGATGACGAAAAGTGGTGGTGCTGGTGGTGTGGGGGAGGTCGTGCTGGTGGTGTAGGGTGGTGGTGCTGGTGGTACGGGGTGGTGGTGCTGGTGGTACGGGGTGGTAGAGAGGTGGATGGGAGTGACTGTGGTGAGGTGATGGAGAATGTGGGGGTCGACGGTGAGGCTGGAGGGAGGGTCGATTGGAGACTGGAGGGAGGTGATGAGGGTGGTGGTCGACGGTGAGGCTGGAGGGGGTGGTGGTCGACTAGAGGAGGTACGGGTGGTGGTGAAGATGGTGGTGCGGGCTTACCGGGGTAGAGGAGCTCGAGGATCGTGGGGAAGAGGGAGTGGCCAGGGTTGAGATGGATGGGTGGCGGCCGGTCGACTGGAGGGGTGTGTTGAGCAGGTGGCCGGAGTTTAGAGTGGCCGGTTCTCGTCGTGGAGGGATGTGGCAGTAACAGTCGGGGAAGAAGGAGCTCGCTGGGGATGCAGACGGAGAAGAAGGAGGCCGGCTGGAGGGGAATGTCTGGTCGGGTAAAGAGGTGGCCGAATTTAATGAAGAAGGAGAAGTGGAGTGAAGAAGAAGAAGAAGAATAGAAGAAGAAGAAAAAGGGAAAAAAATCCTACGGTTGGGAGAAAGAGGAAGGAGAGAGAGAGGGAAGAATTTTTTAGGTGTTGGGATTAGGGCCTGCTCTTGGGAAGGGTGTGAGGAGACATTAAATAGGGATGTGTGATGTAGAGTGTGTGGTGATGATGAGGGTTTAAACAATGGATGGCTAGGATTTTACATGGAGGATTTTTCATAAAGGGAGAGGGGTTGTGTTGACTAGTCAAAGAATGGAGGGCTTCTCCATTTGGCTAGAACCAATGTGGTATTGCCACCTAGTACAACTTTTGCAAATTAGTCCTCTAAATTTAGGTATTTGCACAGACACATGAAATGATAAAAAATTGGTGGACGATTTGGTATTTGGTATTTTGTAGGGGGAGGGAGTGTTGTGTATTTTGCATGGACTTAATTAATTGGGTATTTGGATTAAATTGGGGTTAAAATAGGATTAGTCAAAATTGGTATCCCCAATTTAATTAAAGAATAAATGTAAGTGGTGTTCTCAAATTAATTAAAAATATATGGGGCTAAAATTAGCTGCGACAGAAGTATCATGAATGAAGAAGACTCAGAACAGAATATTACCCTAATTTGGGTTGCACAAAATGGGTCAAGATTGTGTCTCCAATTTTGATAGAAAAGCACAAGGATACAAAGTTGAATTTATATAGAATTAAATAATAAACGTCTGCGATGAATATTGTGCGACTAAAATAAAGCACAAGAGAGCATAATTATAAGTACACAAAGGTCATGAAAGGTGTAGGCTTGGTGTTAGTCTTGGACCCTTTAATTGGTCTGGCTAAACGGGTTGAGTTGGTGTCTCAAAATTAATGGCAACGACACAGGTGCGCGACACAAGATTAAATAATGGATTTTGGATACGAAAAGTTGTGCAATTAAATTAGAGCACAAAGGATTATGATTTTGAGTGACGGAAAAGTCCAATGCCTAAGTTGGCGTGTCAAGTCTAGAATGCAACAACTTGTTGGAAATTATGGGCTAATGTTGGGCTCCGAATATTACAACAACGGTAGGGTGTAACAATTAAATAAAATTACGTTAATTAATTATAACCTCAAATAATTAAATCATGAATAATACAAATTAAATTTATAACCCTATATTCAGTCAAGGGTTCATCTAGTGGGCTTGTAGGTCAAGTCTACTAGCTCAAACATTAAGAACACTGTATATAATATAATATAAATATACATATCATGCAATTATTTAAATTAAATACACACAATACTTATAATAAATAAAAAGTCAAAAATATCCCCATTTTTGGAACGTGGTAGTGACAAGTCTACCATCCTTAAAAGAATTTCATCCTCGAAATTTAACATCATCAACAGTTGTATTTATTCATTATATTATTTTTCATCAAAATTTAAATTCATCAAACCATATAATCATGAGTAAATCCATATTATTATTTCATAAAATTTCTCAAAATTCTATGAATATCATATTCCTGAAAATCCTCAAATTTAAAATCAAATTCAATTATTATCATAATCTCCTCCAAAATTTTAAGTTAAACTAAATACAAAATTTAATATCCAATCCTCTAATTTAAATTCAATCAATGCATATTATAAAATTGAATCTCATCCCAAAATTTAAATTCAACACTAATCAATTTGTGTTTTTATTCCTTGATTTCTTTTTCCACACAAAACTCAAACAATGCAATGGTTACGAAGTCTTCAAATACAACTTTTAAATTATAAGTTTAAATTTATATCTTCTAGCCAAATAAATATACTGATAATCTTCTTAATTCCTCAAAATGACAAATTCAATCATATCGCAATCTTCATAAAATCAATAATTTAACAATCGTCTATTCTGCCATATTTAAGCTTCTCAACTCTTTATTTAATTTAATGTGTATCCTCAAATTTAAGCATCTTGTCTCTCTATGTCCAGTCATAACCTCTTCATTAATCTCTACTACGGTCAAATTCCCAATAATCATGGTCTAAAAAAAATTCTACCTACACTCATTCAATATGCAATCTAAAGAAAACGTATATGGTTATGGTGTCTTTGTCATTGTATTGCAGTTTCTGTCAGGGTGTACTACTAACTACATTCTAAAAATAAAATTACGAATACAAACTATGGTACTAAGGAATCAATCAATCAAATAGAAAGGAACAGAAGGAAAGAGAACAAAACCTGCTAACACATCACCTGCAGTATCAGTCTCCTCGATCGTCATCGCAAATATCCTACCCTGCTGGGGTGGCTCCCTTCGTGGTGCTGAGCATTCTACGGTTCCACATGTGGCCTAACTGGATCTCTATGATTTGGAGCTGCACGCTGGCCTAGAAGATAAGAAGCTAGAAGATAATCCCTCACTCGATGTTTCGCAGCGCCATAGTATAAACAAGTCCTAGCCTCGTTCTACAGCTCTCCCAAAGGTGAGCTGGCTTCTTACAGAAATAACAAGTCTGTTGTGTCTCTCTCGGAGGCTGTTGCTGATCCTGCTGAACACGAACTGGTGCCTGATACTGCTGTTGATACTAAAACGTCATCGGCTGTTGCTGAATATCGGGACGCTTGGCCGGTCCCGTTCTACCATTCATATCTCCAGAAATATTATGACTCCTCTTAGGCCTGAGATCCAGATCATCTTCTGCAATCTGGGCATCCATCAAGATATCTTCAAAGGTAGCAATACGACGACCAGAAGTGTGCGACCTAATCTCTCTCGTCAGCCCCTTCCTAAACTTTCGGGCTCGATCTCTTCGGTCCCGAATCATAGACGATACAAAATGGCTCAATTGACAGAATTCTGCAGCGTACTCATCGACCAACATGTTCCCTTGGACCAAGTCATGAAACTGACTTTCCAAAGTTCCCAAGGCCACGTCGGGAAAGAACTTCTCCTTGAAAAGCTCCTTGAAGGTCTCCCAAGTAAGTCCTTATGCACTAAGTCTTGGTTCTGTGTGATACCACGTGAGTGCGATATCGAACATCTGACTGTCGGCCTCCTCTATCTGCAAGCTCTCCGAAATTTGGGCCAATCGCAGGCTCCTCTCTATATCCTCTAGCTAGTCATCAGCGTAGAGTATTCCTTCGATACCCTTGTACTCTCGAGCCATCATCCTCTTGAAGTCCACTATAGTTCCTGATCTCTACTGTTGCTGCTGGCCAGGAAACTGCTGGTGTTGTGCTACTCTCCCTACATCCTGGAGAGCCATCTGGTGAGCATTATCCATGCTCTCTCTCTCATCAGCTCTATTTGTGCCTGGTGCGCCTCGGCTTGCACCCTCTGAGCCTCAGCTTGAACTCGCTGAGCGTCTGTCGTCACTCTTTGGCCATCTACCATGCCCTGGATTAAAGTAAACATCTGTGTCCCGTCAATGGGTAAACCTTCGAAAATTGGAGTCGGTGGAGGTGGAAGGTTGTCCGTCACAGCTGCGACAACCCTCGGAACAGGTGGGGGAGGAGGACCCCCAAAAAGTGCAGATACTCCCACATGCACCAGAGATATTGGAGGAACTACGGATGTCTATCCATCAGGTCGAGAGGTGAAAGTCCTTTTTGAAGCTGATGCTCCCACTCTCATAGATCTTGTCTTCGACGACATCCTGAAGACAGGCTAAACAAAATCAATTAAGGCAATAAATACGATATCATCAAGGAAGGACAGTAAAGTTCTAAACAAGTAATATTCAGAATATAAGGATAATAAGATAAATAGATTGGAGAGTTTCCTAGTTGTGATTGAGTATTCGCTCTCATCCTAGTATCCTATGTCATATATCCTATCACAGGCACGCAGTAGTACAACTAAGACGTCACAATACCATGATATCGCTCTAATTGAGAAGTCTGACCTGCATGGGCCACCACTAAAACTGTGTCACGACCCACACCCGGATTTTGGGGCACGAGAACGTAGGTACGTCTAGTCTATGTCGCAGCATCGGCGGTAGAACATTGTCTAGGTCAATACACTATCTAAACAATCTCACACGAGTATCCAACTCCATAAGGAGTCACAAATATCACAATATAATATAAACAATACTCAACCGCATAGCTAAAGCACGATAAGATATCGAAGAAATAAATAAATCAAAATACAACACAAGTCTAAATAGAAATAATCTAACTCAACAATAATATCCAAGTCTCAACAAAGTATGCCGGAGACAAATCTGGTACAAAAATCTGCTAAAAGAAGCTAACTAAATAACTTGTGATCCCGGCTAGACCTCCCGGAATCACAACTGAACTATAAGATCCAAGTCTGCAGCTACTCTCTCTGTGGTCCATAAAATATCGGACACCAGTCCTCTAAGGCGTAGTCTGGAAAAAGATTTTCAGTCAGGATGGAGCAAAGTACATCTCAAATAACAGTTCCAATTAATTGATAAGGACTATAAAACAATAAACAGATAATGCTATATACTGAGAGAAGACAATGAATAAATGCAATGGCAAAAATAAAGAAATAGGCAATATAGGCAATATGGTACAGTCAGTGCATATATAAAATGAAGAGAACGAGGTACAATATCATATACGGGTGATATAGTATATGAACTAAAATAGAGAATTATAACTATTCTAAGTGTTTCAAATAGTAGCTTCGATATGTGATAGGCTTGGGAACATGTACGAGAGCTATATGGCCTGGCTAATCATACGTGAGGTGTATGATTAACACTAACAATATTCTATACTTGTACAAGAGGGATATGATCACATTTCTCACTAACTATTTTTCCGTCCCCAACTAGTACAGTAGATCCAACCATGACACGTCATGATACACGAGTAATATCCAATATATCATGTACAAGGTCTAATATCAATGTCGTATACAATGTCAATACGATAGCCAATGTAACATCTCATGACTGCAGATCCAATCTATATACTAGTCCGTGTAGTACAGTGTCAAGAATCAGATATAATATTTTTAAATACTGGAATTATAAAAATTATCAAATAATAGAAATTATCAGAGAATGTACTCGCCTGGGGTCCTTAGCTGGTAATACCAATGTCCTGTTCCAGAGTATCGTCTGAATGATCCAACAGTCCTATAGACATATCATATGATACAATATTGCATCAGATATTATACTAGCACACACATAACACAATGAACTCATAGACTACACTAGGGGGTATTACGTCTGTAGTTGCTGTGCAATATAGACAGTCAATGATACGGTCTTGGCAGTACGTCGGTGTACATATGGCAGTCTAATCACTAATACTTAGGGTTACAAGGTCATGTGCAACTACGGGATATCCGCAGCTATACTCAGGGGTCATACATCATGTACACATTGCAGTCATAATTAACGTTATCATTTAATTACTTATAATATGTATATACATACCATATAATTATATATGTATATAACAACCAATAATTATATGTATACCAAAGAATACATATACTGGATATATATACATACACCAAGTGAATAATATACATATAATATACATATACTATATATATATATATATATATATATGTACCAATTGAATACATATATTATATACATGTATATAAGTATATATATAACAATACATACATACTAACATATACCATTGAATACATATGCTACATATATATATATGTATATATATACTAATTTGAGAAATATACTATATATGTATATGTGTATATATACCAATCATATATATTAAATATATATATACTACATACATACACTAATACATACTAATACATACACCCTCAAAATATGTATATGCGTACGTGTACGCAAGGGGAGGAACGCGAACCTGTGTACGTGCACGAGGTCGACGATGACGACGGTGTCCACGATGATGACGACGACGACGATGACGACGATGATGATGACGACGATGACGACGATAACGATGACGAAGAGTGGTGGTGCTGGTGGTGTAGAAGAGGTCGTGCTGGTGGTGTAGGGTGGTGGTGCTGGTGGTACGGGGTGGTGGTGCTGGTGGTACGGGGTGGTGGAGAGGTGGATGGGAGTGATGGTGGTGAGGTGATAGAGAACGTGGCGGTCGACGGTGAGGCTGGAGGGAGGGTCGACTGGAGACTGGAGGGAGGTGATGAGGGTGGTGGTCGACGGTGAGGCTGGAGGGGGGGTCGACTGGGGGAGGAGCGGGTGGTGGTAAAGATGGTGGTGCGGGCTCACCGGGGTAGAGGAGCTCGAGGGTCGTGGGGAAGAGGGAGTGGTCGGGGTTGAGATGGATGGGTGGAGGGCGGTCGACTGGAGGGGTGTGTTGAGCGGGTGGCTAGAGTTTAGGGTGGCCGATTCTCGTCGTGGAGGGACGTGGCAGTAGCAGCCAGGGAAGGAGGAGCTCGCTGGGGGTGCGGGCGAAGAAGAAGGATGCCGGCCGGAGGGGAAAGTCCGGTCGGGTGAAGAGGTGGCCGAATTTAATGAAGAAGGAGAAGTGGAGTGAAGAAGAAGAAGAAGAGAAGAGAAGAAGAAGAAGAAGAAGAAGAAGAAGAAGAAAAAGGGAAAAAAATTCTACGGTTGGGAGAAGGAGGAAGGAAAGAGGGGGGGATTTTTTAGGTGTTAGGATTAGGGCCTGCTCTTGGGAAGGGTGTGAGGAGACATTAAATAGGGATGTGTGATGTAGAGTGTGTGGTGATGATGAGGGTTTAAATAATAGATGGCTAGGATTTTACATGGAGGATTTTTCATAAAGGGAGAGGGGTTATGTTGACTATTCAAAGAATGGAGGGCTTCTCTATTTGGCTTGAACCAATGTGGTGTTGCCACCTAGTATAACTTTTGCAAATTAGTCCCCAAAATTTGGGTATTTGCACAGACACATGAAATAATAAAAAATTGGTGGGCAATTTTGTGTTTGGTATTTTGTAGGGTAAGAGGGTGTTGTGTGTTTTGCATGGGCTTACTTAATGGAGTATTTGGATTAAATTGGGATTAAAATAAGATTAGTCAAAATTGGTGTCCCCAATTTAATTAAAGAATAAATGTAAGTGATGTTCTAAAATTAATTAGAAATACATGGGGCTAAAATTAGGTGGGACAGAAGTGTCATGAATGAAGAGGACTCAGACCAGAATACTATCCTAATTTGGGTTGCACAAAATGGGTCGAGATTGTGTCTCCAATTTCGATTGGAACGCACAAGGATACAAAGTTAAATTTATATAGAATTAAATAATAAACTTCTACGACGAATATTGTGCGACTAAAATGAAGCACAAAAGAGCATAATTATGAGTTACACAAAGGTCATGAAAGGTGTAGGCTTGGTGTCAGTCTTGGACCCTTTAATTGGTCCGGCTAAACGGGTTGAGTTGGTGTCTCAAAATTGATGGCAACGACACAGGTGCGTGACACAGGATTAAATAATGGATTTTGAATATGGGAAGTTGTGCAATTAAATTAGAGCACAAAGGATTATGATTTTGAGTGACGGAAAAGTCCAGCGCCTAAGTTGGCATGTCAAGTCTAGAATGCAATAACTTGTTGGAAATTATGGGCTAATGTTGGGCTCCGAATATTGCAACAACGGTAGGGTATAACAATTAAATAAAATTATGGTAATTAATTACAACTTCAAAAAATTAATCCTGAATAATACAAATTAAATTTATAACCCTATAATTCGGTCAGGGGTTCATCTAGTGGGCTTCTAGGTCAAGTCTACTAGCTCAAATATTAAGAACACTGTATATAATATAATATAAATATACATATTATGCTATTATTTAAATTAAATACACATAATACTTATAATAAACAAAAAGTCAAAAATATTCCTATTTTCGGAACGTGGTAGTGACAGGGCCAGAGACGATGTAACGCATAGAGTTTGGGACGCATTGGACCAGAGACTCATGGATCTTTTCTCGTTTTCTGCTTTCGTGGCATTTGAACAGCTGTATACTGCCAAAAATAATTATGACGCAGCTGTCAGCATGGATTCCTATTAATGATGCAGGATTCGAGGCGGTCAGAATGACTGTCTGATTTGTCAGAGTTATAAATACTTTAATGTGATTGTAGGGATGATGCGTCATAGGATGATACGCGTCTCGGCCTGTCCGAGGGCGTCATGCGTCTGCTGCTATTATGCGTCCACCGTAGTTATGCGTACATTACTTATTTATTGACTGTAAACTGGAGCGCATAGGAGAATTTTTATTCTTCTACAGTTATAATAGAAATATTTTGTCGCATCGAACCTCTAAGGCAGGATGACTCAAGGATCGCCGCAGCATGGCATCCTTGCCGTATGATGGTATTAATATCGCATGAGGTCACTGCCGCATGGGAATTCAGCCGCATGGGTATGCTGTCGCATGGGATAAATTGCCGCATGAAGCTTTTCTATTTTTTATATGTGGCATTGCACCTCTGTACACTGATAGGGCAATTACGGCACTGATATAGACGCTGGCGTGTGTGACCCGTGGCAAACCCGAGACGCTTTGGGCAATCAATGTTGTCAGTATTCGCAAGCACTTTCATAGGCGATGACAGAGGTGACAACATGCGGCAAACTTTTTTGCTCCTGGGCTCTCTACTGTCACGCCCCGATCCCGAAAGGGTCAATCGTCCTCGCTGGATCCTTCACGGAACCGATTCGTCCTCGCTGGGGCGTGATGTCGTACGAGCCTGGAGTTGCGCTCGTCCTAGGCAAGAACTTGCAGTTATAGGAACCCATTTTGAAACACAATTTATAAAACACATTCACAGATATTTGAACACAAGTGCAGGAAGAAATATGCTTTTTCATTGATAATTCAGAGTAATTTACATAGAGTTTACATTGATGCGCCTCTCGGCTACTTGATTTGCATTACTAAAAGATAACTCAAAAGGCAGGGCGCGCTCCATTAGATAGTCCACGTCGTTCATACATTACGCCCTTGTATAGGTTGAAAGTCCAAGCCTCCAAAATGATCTGACTCCAACTATACTTCAAAATAGAGGTGATCCTAACGCCTCCTCGTCTATCCACTAGCGTTGCACCGTCTGAGTGCCTGAAATAGTTGTCCACAACGTGGGTCAGTACTCAACTTGTACTGGTGAGCGGGATGAACCCACTCGACTAAATCGACACTAGCTTATTAGGGGCGAGCATGCATTAAGATGACTTCTATAAAGAAGCAAGTGAATTCAATTCATATCAGTTGCATGTTTTGATAGGAATGAAAATAGCATTGAATCCAACCAGTGCATCGATTGCTTACTCAACCGATGCACGCCTTCCCTGCAACGAAACACAAGTATACTTACCATTTGCACAAGATAATAAATTAGCATGTGTTCTATTCTATGCGGTCATTGGTGTGATCGACACCTTAGGGACATATTTCAAGCATTAGCGACGCGCCCTATCAGCCCGGGTAGCAAGCCCTGCTGGAGGTCCCGTAATGCATCGTGACGAGCACGAATCAAATATTTCCCTCCAGATCGATACGGTTCCAGTGCCCCGGAAAGCCATTTCGAGGAAATGCCAAACCTTGTGCACAAGTTGTCCCAGACCATGCAAATACATGAACAATTCATGTTATCATACAATGCATCGAAATAAACAAAGAAGTAAAGTAGCAATATATATCTCATGCAACAGTTCATATTTTCTCAATGCGGTATTCCGATTTTGGTATCCTATAGGTCCAAACTCCATCTGAGGCACTAGGCCGCCACCAACGACCAATTCTCTTTATAAACAACTCAAATTATAAGGTGCAAGCATATAGTAAAATTAGTCTACAAATCCCATGTTCCTTTCTTAGTGGCTGGCATGCATTGTGGCAAGGATTTCCTAGGCGTCCAACCAGGCATCATCGAGTGAACGTTTAAAACATTAGAGATGTGGGCATGAAGAAGTAGGAAAGAAGGGTCCAAACCACTCACTGGTTAAGGAAAAGGTAGCTGAAACACGAATCCCGCCTAGCGACGATCAAACATCAGTTACGCGGACCTGCACAGCACGAGCACCAATTAGAATTCTTGCCTATCCTTCCTTGCCGAACTCTCCAAGAATCAAAGCTCCAAACGATAAAACCAGCAGCAAAAACCAAGCAAATCGAAAGCAACACCAAATCAAAATTCCAAAGCGGCAATCAAGAAAACCAAGCAACCAAACACGAAAACTATTGGACTCGTTTCAATAGAGGCCTTTCCATGAGTTGGAAAGGATCATCGCATTTCGTCCGTGGCAAGAAGATGCCGAAGATCTAAGCTACGACTCAGACGGACTAGCCACAAGCCCAATTACGTAGTGCACATTCCGGTCGGATCGGGATTTGAGGCACTACATAATATACCACTAAGAAAAAGTTTCGACCCGAAACTTAAGAACAAGGCCGACCCGAAACTTAAGAACAAGGCCCTACCTCCGACTGAAAGAACAATGAAGGATACTTCTCCTTCATCTCCGATTCCATCTCCCAAGTTGATTCCCCAATAGAATGGTTCCGCCACAGCACGCGAACCAAGGACATCGTACGATTGCGAAGTACTTTTTCCTTACGATCCAGAATCTGCGCCAGCTCCTCTGAGTATGACAAATTCGTGCGCAATTCTAATTGCTCGAAGCTAACCACATGACTAGGGTCATGCACATACTTCCGGAGTTAAGAAACGTGGAATACGTCATGCACTTCAGCCAAGACGGGAGGGAGTGCAATCTGGTAGGCCACAGCTACCACTCGTTCCAGTATCTCAAAGGGGCCGACAAACCGGGGACTCAGTTTGCCCTTCATGCCGAAACGCATCACACCTCGCATCGGCGTCACTTTCAAGAAGACATGATCCCCGACCATGAACTCCAAAGGCCTTCTATGTGCATCAGCATAACTTTTCTGTCGGCTTTGTGCTGTGCGGAGTCTTTCTCGAATCAAGCAAACTTTCTCAACTGCCTGCTCTACCAGCTCCGGCCCGAGTACCTGCCGCTCGCCGACTTTGTCCCAACAGATTGGAGATCGACACTTTCGCCCATATAGTGCTTCGTACGGTGCCATCTGGATGCTTGATTGGTAGCTGTTGTTGTACGCAAACTCTGCCAATGGAAGATGTGTGTCCCAACTAGTCTTTAAATCAATAGCATACAGCCGTAATATATCTTCAAGTATCTGATTTGTCCTCTCTGTCTGTCCGTCAGTCTGCGGGTGATATGCGGTACTGAACTGTAGCTTGGTCCCCAAAGCAGCCTGTAGACTAGTCCAAAAATGAGATAAGAAGCGTCCGTCACGGTCAGAGACGATTGAGGCAGGTACTCCGTGTAATCGGACAATCTCATCTATGTAAATTTGTGCTAACCGATCGACGCTCCAAGTAACTTTTATGGAAAGAAAGTGGGCTGATTTGGTCAAACGATCAACTATGACCCAAATCGCATTATGCCCTCGTGGCGTCTTCGGAAATCCCACAATAAAATCCATAGTGATGTTGTCCAATTTCCACTCGGGAATAGCGAGGTTCTGAAGCTCCCCGCCGGGCCTCTGATGTTCAGCTTTAACCTGTTGACAGGCCATGCACTGTGACACAAAGGTCGCCACATCCCGCTTCATACCGTGCCACCAGAAGGTCCCGCGCAAGTCCTTGTACATCTTAGTTCTCCCCGGATGTAAAGAATACTTCGCGTAGTGTGCTTCCGCCATAATTTCCCTTCGGAGTTCTGGGTCGCTAGGAACACATAGCCTTCCTTTCATCTGTAAGGCCCCATCTTCGCCTGCCACAAAGTCAGACGTCTTCCCCGTCGAGATTAATCCGCGTACCTTCGCTAAGAACTGATCGCCCCCCTGAGCTGATTTAATTTTATCCCGTAAACCCAGTTCAAGATGGAGTGGTGCCAGCTGCACTCCTTGATGCCGAACCGGAAACTCGATGCCCATCGCCTCAAGATCTCGAAGTAGACGGTTGTCTATAGATAACGAGCCCACGTGCTTTTGACTCAGAGCATCAGCAACGACGTTTCCCTTGCCCGGTGTATACGCGATCGTTAGGTCATAGTCCTTAATAAGTTCTAGCCAACGCCGCTGCCGGAGGTTCAATTCCCGCTGGGTGAATAGGTACTTGAGGCCCTTGTGATCCGTAAAGATTTTGCAAGCAACACCATAAAGATAATGCCTCCATAACTTTAATGCAAACACAATTGCCGCCAATTCCAGATCATGTGTTGGGTAGTTTTTCTCGTGCGGCTTCAGTTGCCTGGAGGCGTACGATATTACCTTGTCCCTCTGCATGAGCACACACCCTAAGCCGAGTCCTGAAGTGTCACTGTATATCTGAAACTCTTCTACCCCATCTGGAAGTGCAAGAATCGGAGCTGAAACAAGACGCCGCTTAAGTTCCCGAAAGCTGGCTTCGCAGTCATCACCCCATTCGTATGCAATCCCTTTCTGAGTAAGGCGAGTCATCGGCGAGGCCAGTTTAGAAAAATCCTTCATGAACCTACGGTAGTATCCTGCTAGGCCCAGAAAGCTTCGAACTTCGCTGGCTGACGTAGGTTGTTTCCAGTCCACCACCGCCTCTATTTTCTTCGGGTCTACGGCGACGCCTTCGGCCCGAGATGACATGACCAAGGAATGCCATGCTGTTCAACCAGAACTCACACTTGCTGATCTTAGCGAACAACTAATGGTCTCATAATGTCTGCAGCACGATCTTCAGGTGTTCCTTGTACTCCGTCTCGTTCTTGGAATAAATTAGTATGTCGTCTATGAACACGACTACAAACTTATCTACAAACAGCCGAAACACGCGGTTCATCAGATCCATGAAAGCTGCAGGGGCGTTCGTCAAACCGAACGACATCATGAGGAACTCGTAGTGTCTGTAACGGGTTCTGAAAGCAGATTTTTGAATATCATCTGATTTGATTTTCAACTGGTGATACCCTGACTTGAGATCAACTTTAGAGAAAACTGTTGCACCTTGCAGCTGATCAAACAAGTCATCTATTCTTGGCAATGGGTACTGATTCCGCACGGTCGCCTTATTCAGCTCTCGGTAGTCAATACACGGCCGCATGGATCCATCCTTCTTTTTCACGAACAACACCGGTGCGCCCCACGGAGAAACGCTTGGACGAATGTATTCTCGGTCCAACAGATCTTGCAACTGAATTTTAAGTTCCTTAAGCTCTGCTGGGGCCATGCGATAAGGTGCCTTTGATATCGGTCGCAAATTCGGAAAAGTGTCAATGCTAAATTCGATCTCACGATCAGGAGGCATTCCAGGCAGCTCGTCTGGGAACACGTCGAGGAAATCTGCAATGACTTCAGCCTGAGCTGCATCTGCACATTCCCGCCGGGTGTCTCGAACAGAAGCTAAGTACCCTTCACAGCCCGAACGCAACATATGCCTAGCCAAAATTGCTGATATCACCATTGTCGTCTTCGGTGCAGCGCTGCACGAATAGTAGAAGTCTGCCTCGCCGGGTAGACGGAATATGACTCGCTTCTCCGCGCACTCAATTGTTGCATGGCAAGCACCCAACCAGTCCATCCCGAGAATAATATCGTAATCCTTGATGTCTAGTACAATGACATCTAAGGAAAGCTTCCTTCCTCCAATGCAAATATAACCATCCCTACAGATCGCATGGGCGGGCATATCGACTCCCGAAGGGGTACTTACGCAAAGGTTCATATTTAAAAGAGTAGAAGCTAATTTATGCTCAACAGTAAAATCAGCAGATATGAAACTATGCGTAGCACCTGAATCGAATAAGACTCTAGCGGGCAAATCTCTGAAAAGTAAAGTACCTGTCACGACCGTTTCAGAGACGGATGCCTCATCCCGAGTCAGTGCATAGACCCGGCCTTGAGCACCCTGGCGTTATGGATTTACTGGCACAGCATTGGCATCACTTGCTGGAGGCCCCTTGTTTTGATTCCCGTTGCTCTGATTCGGCTTGCCCTCTCGGCAGTTAAACTGCTTGTGGCCCAGACGACCACATTTAAAATATCCTTGTACCCGACATTTATTTACTTTATGCCCTGATTTGCCGCACTGGCTGCAGTTCAGTGATTGGGATTGGCCCCTATTATCAGATGTGTGCGAATGCTTATGTGCTCCAGACCCTCCCGTTTCATGAGGACGTTTATTGTTGTTGGTACGGGGGGTTTGCACCTCGGCCTTTGGGAGAGGGCGCCCAAAGATCCGCTCGCTGTTCAGAGCCGCTTCGTAACATTCCCTGTATGTTTAATATTTTTGGTTGATGACGTCCCTACGCAAATCGTCATTCAAACCCTTCTGAAAATGATAGCACCACGTCGGCTGATTAGGCAAGAAGTGCCCCACAAACTTAGCTAGTTTAGCGAACACTGAGTCGTAATCATCAACAGACAAACTTTCTTGCACCAGATTACTGAAGTCGTCTTCCTTTTATTGACGCACGACTCGGGGAATATATTATTCAATGAAGGCATATTTGAACATTTCCCAAGTAATTTTAGAGTTGGGATTGGCATCATAAATCCCTTGCTTCGTGGCCTCCCACCAATCATGCGCACGCAGTTTCAGCTGAACCGATGCACATGCCACTCGCTTGGATCCCCTGATGCCAACCAGGTTGAAGAGTCCTTCCAGCTTAGCAATCCACCCCATCACCACGTCCTGTTCGGCTCTTCCGTTGAACGTTGGCGGATGCATTTTAGTGAACTCTGTCGCGCGACAGGAGTTCCTTGCTGGAGGATGAGTCTCTTCTGACTCGTCTTCTACCGCCACGGCCCCGTTGACAGGCGTCCCTGTGGCTGCCTCGTTGCTTGGTACCAGGGATGCAATCAGTTGCATCATTGTATCCATTTGCTTCTGTTGAGAAGCAAACTGCGCTTGTATGTTAGCTTGTTGGGTAACAGCTTGTTGTTGCTACACCTCCATGAGGTGCATAAGCCGTTCCGCCATACCGGTTGAACCCGCTCCCCCGGATTCTTCAGAGCTTGCTGGATCGCTCTGAATGGGTTGAGCACTGCTGGCAGTTGCAGTGTTCTTCTTTGCCATGGCTACAAAAGAGAGTAGCTTGTTAACACTCCAAAAATGATAGATTTTGTATCTATGGGCTCATTGTATAGGCGACTCATCTCATGCAGCGGACGCCGAACGCAACTCAATTGAGAGGCGCATCAAACTCCTTTATAATCTTTTTAAATCCCATGGAAGTAAAGCCTAGGCTCTGATACCAATATTTCACGCCCCGATCCCGAAAGGATCAATCGTCCTCGCTGGATCCTTCACGGAACCGATTCGTCCTCGCTGGGGCGTGATGCCGTACGAGCCTGGAGTTGCGCTCGTACTAGGCAAGAACTTACAGTTATAGGAACCCATTTTGAAACACAATTTATAAAACACATTCACAGATATTTGAACACAAGTGCAGGAAGAAATATGCTTTTTTATTGATAATTTAGAGTAATTTACATAGAGTTACATTGATGCGCCTCTCGGCTACTTGATTTGCATTACAAAAAGATAACTCAAAAGGCAGGGCGCACTCCATCAGATAGTCCACGTCGTTCATACATTACGCCCTTGTATAGGTTGAAAGTCCAAGCCTCCAAAATGATCTGACTCCAACTATACTTCAAAATAGAGGTGCTCCTAACGCCTCCTCGTCTATCCACTAGCGTTGCACCGTCTGAGTGCCTGAAATAGTTGCCCACAACGTGGGTCAGTACTCAACTTGTACTGGTGAGCGGGATGAACCCACTCGACTAAATCGACACTAGCTTATTAGGGGCGAGCATGCATTAAGATGACTTCTATAAAGAAGCAAGTGAATTCAATTCATATCAGTTGCATGTTTTGATAGGAATGAAAATAGCATTGAATCCAACCAGTGCATCGATTGCTTACTCAACCGATGCACGCCTTCCCTGCAACAAAATACAAGTATACTTACCATCTGCACAAGACAATAAATTAGCATGTGTTCTATTCTATGCGGTCATTGGTGTGATCGACACCTTAGGGACATTTCAAGCATTAGCGGCGCGCCCTATCAGCCCGGGTAGCAAGCCCTGCTGGAGGTCCCGCAATGCATCGTGACGAGCACGAATCAAATATTTCCCTCCGGATCGATACGGTTCCAGTGCCCCGGAAAGCCGTTTCGAAGAAATGCCAAACCTTGTGCACAAGTTGTCCCAGACCATGCAAATGCATGAACAATTCATATTATCATACAATGCATCGAAATAAACAAAGAAGTAAAGCAGCAATATATATCTCATGCAACAGTTCATATTTTCTCAATGCGGTGTTCCGATTTTGGTATCCCATAGGTCCAAACTCCATCCGAGGCACTAGGCCGCCACCAACGACCAATTCCCTTTATAAATAACTCAAATTATAATGTGCAAGCATATAGTAAAACTAGTCTACAAATTCCATGTTCCTTTCTTAGTGGCTGGCATGCACTGTGGCAAGGATTTTCTAGGCGTCCAACCGGGCATCATCGAGTGAACGTTTGAAACATTAGAGATGTGGGCGTGAAGAAGTAGGAAAGAAGGGTCCAAACCACTCACTGGTTAAGGAAAAGGTAGCTGAAACACGAATCCCGCCTAGCGACGATCAAACGTCAGTTACGCAGACCTGCACAGCACGAGCACCAATTAGAATTCTTGCCTATCCTTCCTTGCCGAACTCCCCAAGAATCAAAGCTCCAAACGATAAAACCAGCAGCGAAAACCAAGCAAATCGAAAGCAACACCAAATCAAAATCCCAAAGCGGCAATCAAGAAAACCAAGCAACCAAACACGAAAACTATTGGACTCGTTTCAATAGAGGCCTTTCCATGAGTTGGAAAGGATCATCGCATTTCGTCCATGGCAAGAAGATGCCGAAGATCTAAGCTACGACTCAGACGGACTAGCCACAAGCCCAATTACGTAGTGCACATCCCGGTCGGATCGGGATTTGAGGCACTACATCTACCACATGCTTTTCAGACTGCTAGGAATAGGGACGGGGCCGGTTTGCTGTCGCATGAGCTTACTACTGCATGGACGGGGCTTGTAGTATGAGTGCATGGACTTAGAATTTTTTTCATGCTTCTATAAGACCGTGTGCATAACTAATCATACACTTCACATATGATTGAGCTATATCTTAGTTAGACCGTGATTCACCTAAGCCGATCACATATTGAAAGTAGTACTTCAAAACACTTAGATAGCTACAGTCTTCGTGTTTTCACTCCATGCTTGCTGACATATGCCATATTTGCTTATGTTTACTTGTTTCTCGCTACTTGTCATGCCATGATACCAGTTTTACTTATTATATCATGTATTTTATTACTATTTTCGATTTTATACTCTCTATCATCTATTGTAACTGCTTTCAGTATTTGTACTCATTCCATCCCGACTGGATAACATTTTTAGGTGATTGTTTAGAAAATCGATGCCTTACTTATTATGGGTCCCGGGAGGACTGTTTAGCTAAGCCTAATCCTATCCTTCCGGACGATCAAGGCGTGATCGTAGAAGAGATCCATCATGCAATCTATTTAGCTAGTATTACTTACTTAGTATGTGAGACCGAATTTGTCTCCGGAGACCTATTTGATATATACATTGGTTATATATTGGGATTTAGACTTTACTTGGGTATTGATTCCAAACATTAGACTTTAGACTCTATTTTAGATTTTCATCTCTCTTTCTTGTGATTATCTTCCCATAGCATTATAATTAAGTATTATATTGATTCATTTATTACCTTTCCTCCGTTAGAGGAGTTGAGTTATTATTGCGTGAGATTGTGGATTATATTTGTGAGGTATTAGACATTTTTCTACCATCGATACTGCGGCGTAAACTGGACGTACCCACGACTCATGCCCAAAATTTTGGGTACGGATCGTGACAGTGTGTGTTCCTAGATCCTTTCATGTTAAACTATTCTCTTATATATATATATATATATATATATATATATATATATATATATATATATAAGGCCCATGTGACACATACAATTTGACATCTAAAAATACGCAATTTCAGCCGCACATCATTTGAAATGAATGGTTCAAATTTGATAGAGTAATTTGTATTAATTAGCATGCATGTCTAATTAAATATTCCACTAATTAATACAACCTACTATTAATTAGCATGTATGTCAATTTTGATATCCATGCATGTAAATTTGGTATGCATTTAAATCTGAACCATTCATTTCAAATGACATGCGACTGAAATTGCATATTTTTTTAGATGTCAAATTATATGTGTCGGGAGGGTATTCCTAGATCCTTTCATGTTTAACTATTTTCAATTTTATTTTTTATCTCTTTATTTATTATTATTATTATTATTATTATTATTATTTAGCTATAACTTAATCATGTATTACCTATGGATTGGATTCGAGTCCAATGTGAAAATCTCGAAATGCCCGGTGGTCACCATTAAAACCTGTAGGTGTATGCCTCTTGTGACCTTTGGCAGTGCATTCATTCATTGGTGGTATATGAGTTTATTGTTGTCACAGAGAAGAAAAATAAAAAGAAAAGTTCGTGGATTCTAAGGCCCTGCCATTCTCCTAGTTCCCACATATATCGCAACACACTACTTTCCCATTAAACCTAGCTTCTTTGTCCTCTTCAAACAGTAAACTACCTTTAATTATCAAGTTGTTCCCCTTCTCAAAAGCTTTCCTAGTCCTTTGTCTTCCTTATTTCCCTTGTTTCCTTTGCTTGCCTACAAAACCACTGCCATCACACTCTCTCTCTCTCTCTCTCTCTCTCTCTCTCTCCATGGAGCTTGTTGGAGGAGGAAGGAGGAGAGGCAGTAGTTGCCCTGAGAGAGCGAGGGGGGTTGGTTTTCTGGCTGAGAGAGAAAGAAAGGAACAGCAGCAGCAGCAGCAGCAGGAGGGAGGAAGGAGAGTAGTAGTGAGGTGTGCTCTGGTGAGGAAAGTTGAGATTGTGTACTATCTCTCCAGGAATGGGCAGCTGGAGCACCCCCACTTCATGGAGCTCTCCCAGCTCCCCAACCAACAACTCACACTGGGAGGTCAATTCCAAACAAAGCTCAATTGTTGCATTCATACATCATGTCTTTGTTTTAAAACTACGAAACCGTTTGTTCTTCCATGCATCCTTCTTGTTTTTTTAGCCCGACACAAAATTATGTTTCGTTGTGCTAGCTAGCCAGATGTTTTCTTTATTTTTGTAGGTTGATTGCTTAATCAAGTCTTAATTATTTCAAGAAAGTAATGCTGGTTGATTTTGTAGATGTTACGGAGAAACTTTCACTTCTTAGGGGCAGAGGCATGCCCTCACTCTTCTCATGGTCTTGCAAGAGGTATAAATACGTACATTATGTACTTAACATTTACTTTTCCTTATATCTTCTCCTTTTCAAACTCAAACCGGTAAGCTGCTGTTTCTTATGATAAAAATAAAAATTTCTTCTCCACGACACACAAAACACAATTATGTGTATCAGCAATAATCCTAGGATTACACTTAAAAAACTTACAACATGCTTACAACCGTCTAGGTGGAACTAACTAGGTATTTAAGAAAGTTGGCGATATTTAATTGCAAAACAGTCTTTAACTCTTAGCATTACTACTGACATGAATTAATGTGAAGGAGCTACAAGAACGGATACGTGTGGAACGATTTGTCAGAAAACGACATCATCTACCCGGCCCATGGCGCCGAGTACGTCCTTAAGGGCTCCGAGATCATCTCCGGCTGTACCTCAGGTGATCACTCCCCCCCCCCCCCCCTTACTTACTTTACTAGCTATCGATCGAATTTACTTCTTACTGACAAGGACTACTAACTAATCCACAACTTTATTTACTCGATCGCTAGACCGGTTCCAGCCGCTGGCACGGAGCAATAGACGTATCAAGCCACTCGGTACCAGACGCGAGCGTGAAGAGGAAGAGGAAGAGGAAGAGGAAGAAAAGGATGCAAGTAATAGCTCACATTGCTCCCGTGGAGTCTCGACGGAGGACATGATCGTGGCCTGCAAAGCGTCAAAAGTAGTAGCACAAACCGAGATCGCGGTCGAGGATGGCTCACCCGCGCTGTCGTCTTCTTCCTCCGACCCCACTGCCGCCGAACCGGCTGCCGCCTCCCTTCTTACCCGTAACTCCGTCTTCCTCCAACTGATTGCTTGCGGAGGGAGGAAGAGCGGGAGCTTGCATGCCGGGGTGGCGACCCGGGCGGCGGCTAGCCACACTCGTTTGGACGAAGATCACGAGTTTGGAGGTTTGAAAGGAGTCGAGGACAAGGAGTACTTCAGCGGGAGCGTGGTGGAGATCATTAGGAAGCCAACCGAAGCCAGGGCTCAACCTAAGCTCCAGAAATCTTCTTCTTTTGATGAACAGAGGTTAGTGCGTCTTCAGTAACTGTTCCATAAACCCTTGAATTATAATTAGAATTAGGTAGGGTAGTTTCTTTACAAATTGCTATTGAGATTCTTTACATACTTTGTGCCTATTTTTTGTCACAATCAGAGGATCTGCCAATTTATTAGATGAATTAGATTGATCCATCATCTCATCATTTTGTCAATACAACATAGTAAACCGCTGTAATTATATCATTGAAGTCGAAATTTGAATTCTGTGCTTAAAATTTGAAATTCCGTGACATTAGTAAGACTGTCACGTACAGGCTCACAAAATTTGCAAAATTCTACAAAAGTTGCAAACAATGAGAGAGTGAATATGATAGAACATAACTTTGGTGAACTTTCTGTACAATTAATGGTTAGATCATAAGAGCATCATTAGTAGATGATGCTCAAAATTTGATCTTGAGGCCAAATAATTAAAAAGAAGAAGAAGATAAATGTAGAATGTGTTAGATTTGTAGGAGAATAATAGAGAGATAAAATGAGCTTTGGTCCCAAAGATTGTGTAGTCAAAAATTAATGTAGAAAAAAAATGCAAACTAGAATTTGGCTCAAAATTGGGACTTACTATTCTACAAAATAATTTTTTACATTCTTAATCTAAAAAATTTCAGGCCCAACCTATAGCTCATGTGGCTGGATTGGACCTGAAAATCTAGAAATTGAAACTTAGGATGATTCTTACAATTCTACAAATTGAGTTCCTATTATGAATTTAGAATCTAGAAATTGGGATGGGCCTTACTAATGATAAACTAAGCATAGCATCATTAGTATTCTAAGCATCAATAGTAGACGGTGTTCAAAATTTTATCTTAAGACCTAAAATTTCAAAAAAAAAGAAGAATAAGGTAAATGTATAATTGGTTGGGTTTGCATAAGAATAGTAGAGAATGATAAAATGAGGTTTGGTTCCAAAGATTATGTGGTCAAAAATTAATGTGGAAAAAATAATGTAAATCTTGAATTGGGTTCCAAAGTGCGACTTATTACAAAATAATTTTCTACGTTCTGAATCTAGAAATTCTCGTGCCCAACCTATAGCTCGTGTGGGTGGATTGGATTTAAAAATCGAGAAATTGAAACTTAGAATAATTTTTGCTATTATACAAATTGAACTCCTACATTCTGAATCTAGAATGTAGAAATTAGGATTGACTTACTAATGATGCTCTAAGATAGGGTATTGACTTGAACAATCTTATCAGAGATGTCTTGTTTTGAATAACCTCACTATGACATGGTTTTGTGAGCCACACAGACATAAACAAAACAGATTAAATATTTGATGAAGAGATGGTCACATTTTCAAAGTTTCCCTTTTATCATGTCAGTTAGCCTAAGGGACAACATATAACGTTTGCAATGTGAAATGAAGTGCAACTGGTAGATTAAATGTAGAGGAAGTTGTTGTTTCAAGAAGTAGAAACTAGCCTTAACAATGTTTTCCTCAATGAGAATTTCATGTCTCTTGAGTTGATCAGCAAATTGAGGGGAGTTTAACAGTCAGCCTTGACAATATTCAAGAATTAGAAATTCTGAAGAGAAATAGACATGCTGCCAGTCATTTAATAACATATCACATCACCTGACCCAACTTTTTAGACATTAAAATGGGATGAATGATGCTGTCCAATGCTTTGACTGCTAACGAAAAATTATTGGATGTGTTGATCTCAGTATACCCTTATTTTTTCGTAATTGTTAGATTGGACGAAATTTTGTATATGGATACATTTTTATGACAATTTAACGATTGGTATGAAAATAATACACAGACGACACACCCAATAATTTCTCAAATGAAACATAATAAGTCCAGATACTGAAAAAGAAGTTTCTACTTTAAACCTAAATAATCAAGCACAAATTCAGTGATGGCCAAAGTTGAAACGGAGCCCCCAAGTACCTCATGTTGCCTCAATAATACTGCTAACTTGTGTCCTTGAACTTGCAAAAGAAAATAAAATTCCATTACTTTTAGTTAAAGCTCTTATTGGAAATTTTATTAGTTGGGATGATATAAAAGTGTTAAGGGCGTCTCAGTGGCCCACGTCTCCTACTAAGAGCATCTCCAACGCTGTGGCTTTGAAAAAATGGTTATCACATAGGATTGATAATTTATTATTTCAAAAAAGAAAATTTTAATACAAATATAAAATTGGTTGTGAAGTTGACATGATAATCACATGACAAATACAATATAGAGTTAGTTGTCTAGATCTAGACAATGGAGTTTACGATAACTTTATTTTACATCATCAATTATGAATAAAAATATTTATAAAAAAAAAGTGAAAAATTTGTCTGGGAAGTTACAAAAAAATAGTTTATTGATTTATCAATATTTTTAAATTGGAGAATACTTTTCTATCTACTTGTCTTTTGTGAATATAATCTTGCCACATAGAAAAGACATTGTCTTGTGTCTCATACCACATAGGAATAACAACACAAAACAACAAAAAAGTAGGGTTGGAGATGCTTTAATATAGAATCTCGAGAGAGTACATGTACGTAGTCTTTAATATGTGTATAAAGTATAGACCGTCATTAACGATTCAAACGTCAAGGCTTACTTCTGCGCCAAGAGAAATCCACTTTTGGAGTTCTCGTTAGCATACTTAGCATGGACTACAACATTCCAATCCTCATGTGCGCTAAAATAATTAGCATAAACTGTCCTGAGATGTTTATATATACACATCTTTATCTGCTTATCTTTGTTTGCTAATATATATATATATATATATATATATATATATATATATTAAATTTATATATTTTGTACTAAAAAATTTGTATTACACGTATAAAAAAAAGTTATAATATTATCAAAAAATTAGATAAAAATGTAAATTATAGTAGAATATTTTAAATATAATTAGAATATATTTTAATTATTATTTGATATAAGTATATTTTTTGAATTTTGGATATTTATTTAATTAGATAATAACTTATATTTAGTTTAAATATAATTTAAATTTTGAATATATTTTATAATTTATTATATGTTCGGTTGGTTTTTAATTTTTTTTTTTTTTTTAACTACGTAAGAACAAAATGGTAGTAAATAATTTTTTAATAATTGATAATATAGGTACAACTTAGACGGATTATTTTGGAACTGTTTTTCAATCGTTATATTGTGTGTGTGTGTAACCCTTTATACTTTATTATTGATATAATTTATAACACAGATTATTATTACTATTATTATTATTATTTTTTTTTTTCAGGAGCTCGAAACTTGATTTAGGAAAGAGGTTGGAAGTTAATGGGAAGGAGAGAGAAGGTGTGAAAGGGAAATGCATCCCTGGCAGGAAGGGGGCCCCCTTCAAGCTGCTTCCACTGCAGACGAAGAAATGAGTTGACATTTTAGATAAAGTACTACTTACTGTTCCTCAGGGTTAGATAGGTTGCTGGAGATGCTTTTAATGTGTCTGTTTGTTTCGTTGGTAGCTAAGTCTCTCCCTCTCTTCTCGTCGTGTCTCCTTTCCTGCTGTCACTGTCATTGAACCTAGATATACTGTACTTCTTTTGCGTTGACTTAATTTGAGAATCATAAATTTAAAGTAGGAGAAGAGCCTGCTAAGAGAACAGTGTTCACATCTTGGCTTTGGATCTTCTGCAGTTACGATTTAATGCTTCTGTCATTGTGGCTTATACGTTCTAAAATTAATGTTTTAAAAATTGCACAAGAGATCGAATGGGGTAGGACACTTAATTGGATCAAATATCGATCCAACCATCGGGTTAATCCAAGGGTGAGCATTATTCGATTTTGGACCAAGAACTAAACTAAACCGAATAAGAGATTCGGTTCGATTTGAAATAAATTGAAATTCTGTTTTGAAAATACTTTAAGTTCTTTTTTAGATTTGGGTTTAAGTTTCAGTCTCAAATCGAAAACAAAGAAAATTTATATAATTATATAAATGCAAAATTATAATTTGATACCTCAACTATTTAAGTTTTTAAACTTGATATCCTGAACTTTGATAAGTACTAATTTAATACCATCAATTATTAACAATTTTTATGTTGATACCCTTCGTTACTTACCGTTACATTTTTCGTCTCCCAACCCCACTATGCTGTCGCGTCCCTACCCTCGTCCCTTCCGGTTCCCCCATCCTCCCCCGCGGTCCTACCCCCGCTGTCGCGACCGTGCTACCGTTGTTGCTGTGCCGCCGTCGTCGTCGTCGTTGTGCCATCCCCAAAGAAGAATGGAGGCTGCCGGAGAGGGGGGAGGGGGGAGAGAATATGAAAATATTTTTGTCATTTCCATTCTTAGGTTAACTCCGATAGAGAGAGAATGGGGGAAGGGTATTAAGTTAGTACGTACCAAAGTTCAGGGTATCAAGTTGAAAAACTTGAATTGATGAGAGTATCAAGTTGTAGTTTAACCTTATATAAATATTCTTAATTTTATGCATATTTTATGATTAAAAATATGTATAAAGTTTAACTTTGATAATTTAATAACTAGACCAACTTTTAGCCCAATTTTGAAATACAATGAAAGCACGTACAAAAAGTATATTTTTTTAGTATAATTCAACCATACTTGTAACTTTGGGTCTTATCCATTAAATAATAAATATATTCCAACCGAATAAACTGAATCTATTATCTGTTTGGTTCATTTTTCGATTATGGCTAATTTTGGTTCGAGTTCGTTTTTTTATTTTTAGAAGTTCGATTTTAACTACTTTGGTTCCGTTGAAACAAAACCGAAAGGTCACCCCTAGGTTAACCAGGTTGAATAAATTATATAGACTTACAATCTTACATAGAATATATTATATAGTACACAATTACACACATTTCTTAGAAGTTCTGAGCGACTTTTCAGTTCTCTCTTAGCACGTTGGTTACTATTCTTGGAAATTGGTAGTTTAATTAGCTTTTAAGTTTTAACCAAATAAAATTAACTTGGAAAGTCAAGGTCAACCCAGTTCAAAACCCAACTCGGTTAGGCTGTTTGGTAGTTTGACCGGTCGGGTCGACCTGGTTTGTCACTCCCTAAATTTTTATTTATTTGGGTTTTGTTTTCGATCCTGTATTTAGCATTTTTCTGTATCCAATATACGGTATCATGCACTTGTATTGCTAGTACCGGTATCCGATATTGGACCCATGTATCCTGTTGTTTGATTTTCTGTAAGAGTCTTGAGAGCCATACTAACGAATCGCTCGTAAGGTAATCGATAAGTTTAAAATCGGTTAACTAACTTATGTAACTGAATTTAAATTTTAAATTTTAATAAGATAATTATATATGAGACTATCCTAGACCCATATATAACACATTGGCATTGTTATAGAACCATATTAGGTCATGTGCTTAGACTGACGTACCCTTGAATTTTCCAAACTGAAATTTTTTCCATCCTACCGGTATACCGTGACATACTGTTGTTATACTGTCGGGGCTATGAGAACAATAAACAGTTGATAACTAGGCTAAGCTATTGCCCAATGGGAATTTTTTTTTTTTGACTTTTGTTTGCAAGAGGTTTTTATCAGGACAAAAAAGTCTTTTATTACTATGGCTTTTTTGCTTATAAACTTTGTTTATTGTGATTACAATACAAAGGATCCTTATACGAAGGAATCCTTGGCACAAGCAATGAAAAATAATATCCGGGGTTGAGTAACGGTAGAAGTACGATCTGCACGCGATCGCTTTGTTTCGTTGACTACCCAATGCGATGAAGGTAACCACATGCAGCTTTCCAACGCACGAACTGTCACTACCATATTTCCAGAATAGGAATATTTTATCATTTTATATCAATTATAAAATGTGTATATTTTATATATTTTAATTATTATTTATTGGTTATTGGACTAGACTACTTATTGGACTTTATATTAGTGGACCTAATTAGACTTGAGATGACAACTTGAACAAATAATTTAGACTACTCACTTTTGGACCCAAATTAATCCTTCCATTTTATTAATTAAAGAATAGATTAACCTTCATTAAGCACAAAAGCTTCCATTAATTCAAACCCTCTTCATGACAACCCCATAGGGATATGATCTTTTGGCTCAACTTTATTCCAGTTTTGTCGAGGGAGCAACGCCCTTTTTTACCTTGAATTGGTCAAAATACGCAGATTTTTTGAGTTTTTGTGAAGGATTAGATCCAATAATAGGAGGTCTATGGCTGAGATGATATTTTATATTGCTTGGGAGAGGAAAATACATGGTCGGCCCTAATATAGGGGGAGAAAGTTCTCTCTCCTCTTCATTTTCATTTCCAATTAATTCACAATTTGGGTTCTTTCCAAAATTGGTTCATTCCTACACCAATCCCTCTCAAATTACTCCCAATTCCTTCACTAATCATCATCTAAGGAGACTAGAAACTTGGATTTGCAAGAGCACTTGGAGAGAAAGAATTTTGGCTAGAAGCTTGTGTCCAAATTGTGTCCATTAGGCTTTGCATTGGAAATTCCTCTTCCAATAGGTATATGACTCAATTTCTCCTCTAATTAGGGTCTAATTATTGCATTAGGGCTACCCATGGGATGAAATTTTAGCTTCTAGGGAGCCATATTTTGAATGTTACATTTAGTTTTGTGTCCAATTTGGAGAAAATCAATTTTTTGTGCACCAAGTGTTTGTCAATTGGCCAATTAGACCAAATTAACACTAGATTGGTTGTGTGTGACTAGTTACGTCCATAATTGGATACGAGTAGGCCGTATCATGATACTTTATGATACAGGATAATTTTGAAATTTTTTCCTTCGACATGTCATATTTGCCACAAGCACTAGTTTTGCTATCTATTGCTCTAATTAGGCTTTAACTATCATATTTGAGGTGTTCATAGGCTTTGGGTAGAGTTTGGTGAGGTTAGGAAGGAGTATCATGGGTGTATCACAAGAGATCATAGAGCTAGTATGATACTAAGTGATGCACCCCTAGTGTTTGTTATATTGCCATGTATTGTATACTATCTTACACCTTATATATATATATATATATATATATATATATATATATATATATATATATATATATATATATGTGTGTGTGTGTGTGTGTGTGTGTGTGTGTGTGTGTGTGTGTGTGTGTCTATATACAATATAGAGTTGGAGTGTATATTGTGTTGTGTGTATGTAGGCTTAGTGAAGGTCTGTGGTGCTCAGATTTGTTAGCTTGTGAGTGTGTGCATTAGAGTTTTATAGAGTGTGTGCAGTCCAAGTGAGTATGTGTGTGTGTGTGTCTGTGTGTGTTGGAGGTTGGAGTAGTAGTGAGTGTGTGTCTGTGTGTTTAGTATGGTGAGAAAGTGACCATGTATTATAGTGTATCTTGTGTGCATGAGTGTCTATGTTAGTGTGTGTGAGTGTTGTTAGTCTGGGAGTGTGTTTGAGAGGAGTAACAGTTGACAGATGTGTCCACTGCAGTAGCAATATTCAGATGCTAACAAAGAGAGAGGAGACAGAGGAGCAGTGGCAGCCATGTGCACTACAAACTGGCAGTAGCACATGTTGTTGTGCCTATGTGCAACAATAATATGGAGTGGGGAAAATATGAATGTAGTGAATTGTGATGGTGTCGGGTTGATACATGAAGGAGGATGCAGTGGTTGCAACAACAGCATGGGCAGGACTGCTGTAGGGGGAGGAGTTGATCTGAAGGTAGATGAGAGGGTCGGATGATGTTGGGTTAGGAAGAGTAAGCAGGGGATGAAATGATACATCAAGTATCAGTGTTTGCTAGGGGGGACTTCAACCATTTTTGAACACTTCATCTCATTTACAAGGCGCGCGATAGTTCAATTATCTATGGATGATTCTTCGTTCAATGCCCCTTACAATTGCAATGGGTTTCGAAGATACAAATTGTTCTTTTTTTCTTTTCTATTGGGACATAAACCGACCTAGGTAAATCCACATCAACAGGTGAGTATGAGAGACAAATTTGCAGTGTGCAGTAGGAACGAGCAAGTGTTGTTGAGTGAGGGTTTGAGGGTATCTAGCTAGGTAATAGACCAAGGTAATTGGTTACCAATGTATCCAATGTATGAGGGTGGTTAATATCAGAGGGATACAGTAGTGGGTATCATTTTCATACTCAAGTATCAGTGGATTAGAGTGCTAGGATGTTTACTAAGATGTTAGGATATTAGGTATATAGATATTAAGATGTTGATGATAGCTAAGATATTATTTTATACCAGGGTAACTAGTATTAGTATAGTGCATAGCTAGGTATTAGTATGGAGATAACATTGGGTAGTTATATATTGATACTAAGGTAATATTGTATAGAGTATTGTATAACTTATATATTTATAAGATATTGATACTATATTAACAAGTATATGTATATAAGTTATATATTGATATTGGTAGATATGGTATCCTAGTACCTACAATTAGCTAGTATGGCTAATAACCTTAAGGTATTGACCTAGAAACCTAGGTATAGACTAGTGTTACCTAGAATTGACTTGTTTGACCAAGTTTGACTAGTTTGACTTAGAGTTGACTTGGTTTGACTATTTTGGCCTAGTTTGACCTAGAAGTGACTTGAGACCTAGATAATAACTAGTTTAACTTCTTTATCATTGCAAAACACTGTATTGACATGATATTCCATATTTAGGTCCTTGAGACACCGGGACAGACATAGTTTGATATCCATTTCTCTGGACCACATGCGAGTAGATTCTCTGATTGTTTCTATTATTTGATAATTACTATAATATAACTATTTAGAAATATTATACTTTATTTCTGACACGATGGTACATGAATTTAGTATATGTGGATCCTCAGTCATGAGATATTACTTGCATATTCAGATTATTGCTCCTCCCATTATCTTATGATATTAGCCAATTATTAGACAATGTTGTATGACATTAGGCAACTAAACAACGTCGTATGACATTAACTTTGTAAATAACATCTTATGACATTAACTTTGTAAACAATGTCATATGACATTAATCTTATAAACAACATCATATGACATTAGCTAATTATTACCCCTCTCTCTCTCTCTTTATTGCTACATTATGATATCTGTTTACAATTTTCTCATCTTGTATTACATTTACTATTGATGTTTATAGTCATTATCAATTAACTGAAACTGTTGTTAGAGGTATGCTCGTTCCATCATGACTGGATTTGTTTTTCCAGTTGACTATTTAGAAGATTGTTGTCCAACTTTCTACGGACCGCAGAAGGGAGTAGCAGATATGGACCCTGTAGCTCTAGCATGATTGCCGGAAGGTCTAGCCGGAATCACTAGTTATATTAGTTAATTCCTTTTGCATTTTGGTACCGAATTTGTTTTCGACATATATTTGAGACTTAGATGTTATTGTTTGAAGTTTATATTTGTATTATTTTATAGACTTTGTGGTTGTGATTTAGATTATTCCTTTGATATCGTATCATGATTTAGTTTCGTGATTGAGTATTTCATATTATATTGTTATATCATTGTCCCCTTATGAAGTTTGATATTTATATGAGATTGCTCTTTAGATAGTCTTGACCTAGATAGCGTTCTACCGCCGATGTTGCGGCGTAGGCTGGACGTACCCACGTACTCGTGTCCGATCATCTGGGTGCGGGTCGTGACATGAACAACGAATATGAGTGCAAGTAGTAGTGGGGATCCGAGCTTTCGATCTTCGATGCTTGAAATAAATGCCAATTATAGCCATTAACAATCTAATGGCCGAATTCTCGGACCCTGCACGAAAGTAGGGTAAAACACCCTACTTCTGCCTCCTTACGCGAGAAAATATTGTTCTTCACGAGGGAGGGTGTGTCTGCTACGCATAGGACGGGACCTGCGAGCCTGTACCGACTGTGGGCATGACATGTGGTGTCCGTTATACGAGGAACACACACACACACACACACACACACACACACACACACACACACACACGCACACATATATTCCTTGAATGAGGCGACCGTAATGCGCCAAATCTATGTATTTAATGCGTAGGATTTTCTCGTGATTTATAGCGCATGCTCAATAGTATTGCATTAATGAGGGAGGGGAATCTACAACGTTATTAGTGCGGACAGGGATAGTTGGTGACATATGGTGGAGCCACATGGCTTGCTCGACGGCTAATAAGCAAGAAACCATAATTGCACTGACATCACTGTTCCTCATTTTCTGCAACTATCGTATGCCATATTTCATGTAATAAATGTGTAGGATCCTCTCGTATGCCAACGTTTTCATTGAATGAAGAGAGAGAAACTGTGGCTATCCGTAGGATTTTGTCTAAAAAAGGGGCAGCTGGCTACCTACATAGGCGTCCACATGGTGTTGCACGTCAATGACTAGAGTGCAATCATTGCCCTGACATTGGTACCGACACTATATCATTCTTTATTAATGCCATACGTCTTTAGAGTACGAGAAGACGTGCCAGCGTCAGGCACATCTTTTAACGGTTTGACAACATTAAACGAGGAGTCTTCGAGATGCTTCATTTTCTCCCAAGCAGGCGTAGACACAGATCAGCATGGAGGAATTTTAGTATAGGGGACTCTAGCACAGGAAGATTTTTAGCGTAGGGGCTTTGAAGCAGTTATTGTCCCAAATTGGGTAGATTTTTAGAGAGGGCTCTCTTTTGGCTATTTCTGAAAGATGACCCTTCGTAAATGGCCTTTGGTGTCATCCGCGTAGGGTTTCGTCGTGAGTTTTTTCATGCTCCTACAAGAACCCAATCAAAGTTTTCGAATTCTCACATGAACTCAGAATACTTTGAAGAAAGGAGCATGGAAGAATCGAAGTGGCCATTATTTGCGCTAAAAATTGACTTTGGCATAGGCCATCTTGAACTTCAAACCATCCTCAAAGGATCAGGAAGCCAACGAACCTATGCCGGAACTACCCCTCTGCGTTGTCAACTCGGTAGTTAATACTGTTGTTAGTTGAGTGAATGTCGCACGCATCACAAAGCAGTGCAGTCAATACAGAGAGGTCGAGTGCGTGCGAATTTCTAGGCCTGATTTATGAGGCACTTTAAAATTGCGGATTTTTTCAGAAGACGAGACATTCATGGTATACCAAGTGTTGTCCCCCTCCTTATAGATTGGGGTGGGTGGGTGGGAAGAGAACTTCCCTAGACTTTGTGGTTCCCCACCTTCTTTATCCCCCTCTGCAGCCTAAGATTCAGTTAAACAAGAGGCGAGTCCCTTGGATAGGCCATGACTGTTCGTCAAGAGAAGCTTGTCAAAGAGATTACCATGCCAAGGTGAAGCAAACTCCCAAGGAAGATGCACATGCAGGGTAGGTCCAATTCTGTAGGCCTCTAAGGAGCTTCCTAAAAAAGTATTCTTTTCTGATAGGTAAAACCCTAGGGAGATAGAGACGCCTTTGTGTACCCCCCCACTCTGTTGGGTATTAGTTTTTTTTCTTTGTTTCTTTTGTAAACAAATGATAAATGAAGAGAAAAGAACATATAGACACGATTCACACACAAGCACAGACATGATGCCTGTGTACACATCTTTTGAGAAGAAGTTTCTACACATGGATGGGTAAAAGTTGTCCTGCCTCGTGCGTATTCTTTCAGCAGGATTTTTCATAGGCGAGAGTTTTTGTCATGCGCAAATGGTTCATCTGTATCTTTCATAGTGTAGGGATTTTGTCATGCATAGACGAGAGCTTCTGTCATGCACAGATGGTTCATCCGATCTTTGAGAGTACGAGGATATTGGCATGCGTAGACAGAGCTTCTGTCATGCATAAATAGTTTATCCATATTTTAATAATGTGGGGATATTGTCATGTATAGACGAGAGATTTTTTCATGCACAGACGGTCCATCATCATCTTGAGAATACGGGGATACTATTTTGCGGGAGCTTTTGTTATGCGCATATGAGGACTCTTTTCATGTACTGTCTAAGAACTAAATTCTGCTTCCAACTTGAGCACTATCTCCCATACGTAGATATTTTCTTTGTGGGTGCTCAGAATCTTCGAACTACTTTATTGGAAGTCTGTTCTAGCCCTGAGTCTTGATAGCGGCAATTTTTTTTTTGTGAATCAAATGTTAATCTAAAAAACCAGAATAGATAGACGGTATGTTAGTGTGAGTAGGAGTGTAGCATCTTTAGCCTAATAAATCAGCCAAAATCCAAGATTGTCCTCGTAAGTAGAAGTGGCAGATTCCTATTGATTGTGCAATTATCCTTTTATCTTGGGTTACTTATCTTCCTTCATAGTCATAGTCACTTGGCATTGCCTAACAACCATTTGAATAATGAGATTGACTAGAATCTTTGTTCATTTTATAGTCATACTCAATTTATAAAATCAACCCCCTTGCAAATGTCCATATCACCATGGGCTACCAATTCCGATTTTTAATCCTCTGGATCTAGTCATTATGACTTGATTTTCTATATGCCTACTTAGTCGTGCCTTAACCTTGAATATAATCCCATAAAACCACTTCGTGAACTTATTATTATCCTCTTATCTTGGTTTACCAATTCTCCTTAAAATCTTGTCGTTTCGTTAGCCATGTCAGGTAATAATCTGATCCCATCGGTACCACCTCGTCCCACTTATATTCGACCCGGTCCTTATCTTTTGTCTTATTGAAGACATGACCTATAGCAGTAGTGTTGAATTGATAATACTACCCCTTATAGAGGGTTTAACCAATATCACTATGATAATACCTAGATTTTTCTTATTAGTCTGTGACTATAACTAGAAGATTCTAATATTCTCGCATCTTTTCTTAGAATTAGACCATTCCATAAGCCTCGTAAATAGGCTCGTAACCAGAGTTTTCATGACCAACTTAATTTTTATAAGTTGGATAGTGACTTGAATTAAGTGAATCCTTGCTCTTAGAACATGACATCAAACTAGAAACACATTTGTAACTGTATCCCCCATTTTTCGAGAATCAAGGTATGGCTTTGCGTACTTAAATTCTTCTTTACTGTTTTGCATTCCTTATATGTATATCGTGACTTATATTTTTATATAGCGAGAAACTCTATACCACAAGTCGTATCTATCTTTCTTCCGCGGTGAATTCTCTTACTCTTTTCTACCATGTTTATGTTAAATTTCGAGGACGAAATTTTTATAAGTTGGGTATTTTATAAGCACTTTGATTTTTATATAGGATTATTCTTAGTATTTCAAAATAAATAAATTTTTTTATTTTATAATAAAAAGATATATTTATTAATTAAAATATTTATTAGATATTTTCTTAACCCTTTGATACCTATCACCATGGTCTTAAAATCTTGAACGCTACACTAGTCTTTTCTTTCCAACAGACTTTGTATGCTAGACTTAGACGAGCTAAATTAGGCTCATGCCATGACTGTCACTCACAAATTTACCTTCCCATGTTGTGTTTTAGTCGCACAACCTTCGTGACATATTTGACTGAAAAATGACACTTAATCCCCTTTTTCGTTGTAGTCAATTTTAATACGCAATGTTGACTATATTCCTCCAAAAAATTTGATATTCATGAGCCTAACTGGACCTACTATGTCCAAGATATTTGTATCCCATTTATTTGAGTCTCTGTATGCTTCATAAAAATTATAAACCACAATGACTTATTTTGTTACATTATACGACATCTTTTGTGTCATCGCACTCAACCGAGCCAAACCAACAAACTGAACCCTTGAACCAATTTCGGTGACTCATGGACAATGTCTCACATCTATCTCGTACTATACAACAAACGCAAACACCTAATTGCACTCACAAAATTATATATTTCAAATTATTGGAATTTAAATTCAGCGTCTCCTAATTTTGAAAACTACTTATATGCATTTTCCATCTTTGTAATCAAATCAAATCCTATGGAATTTTAATAGCAGACCAAATATGGTTATGACAACACAATATGCCATATTAAACCCTTAATTAATCTCTACCATAGGATTTGACCATCTCTAATCATCCTCATCCAACTAAACTCAACCTTATATATATTACCAACCCACATCCCTTAAATCCTAAAGGTTGCCCCCTATAACCCTTCCCTCCAGTCGTGAACAACCCCCTTCCTCCTCTTCATCTCCAATATCCTTCTCCTCCTCATTCTCCTCCTCATTCTCCTCCTCCTCCTTCTTATTTCCTTCCCCTTCCTTCCCCGCAAACCCTCTCAAACCCGACCATACCTAGTCCGACCCCCTCCTACTGCTTTGTTGTTGTTGCTATTGTGTGCACAACACCTTAAAAAACTCCCCAAGGCAAAAAATGCCTTCTTCTCGAAGCCATCTTACCCCTTCAAGTTCCAAGTGGTTTGGAGTCCATGCGAGTCTCCTAGAGGCCAGAAACGCGCCGTAATTCTCCGCCGAAATCAACTTGATACATGTTTTATCTTTCAATTTCATTCCTATTCTTTAGTAATAAAATTCTATATAAATATATACATCATGTTAGCATCTTTAATATACAACTCCATGCCTTAATAACCCATTAATTTTTGTGTAGAGTTGTGCACCAAAGTTTGTTAAATAGCCCAAATTTGTCATAACATTTAACCTCATTTTTTAAGTGTAATAGCAACTTAGGAAGGCTATAACTCCTAACTCATATCTCCGTTTAATTTCCAATTTTTTTATAAAAAATCCTATAGAAGTTAGCTTTCCAAAAATATAAACTAATAGGCCAAATTTGGTCTGTAACTTTTTGTAGAAGTATTTGAGTCCCAGGTGTCCGAAAGAAGAATGTGTTTCGGTATTTTCACAATTTTGGTAGCTTCCAGACACGAAAACACGATCCGTTTAAATTTTTGAAAAGTTGACGCAAAGGCCTACGACATACTTAAAAGACAGAATTTATTAAATAAATCTGTAGGTGCAGTATTGATTACAAGTAGAAGATAGACTATACGACATAGGCTTTTGCAAGTATTCATATGGCCATAGTATATCACCAATAGACTAGATATATAAGGTAGATAGTGTTGAGTAGTATTTAATTTTAATTCCTTCTTTAGGACATTTGGGATTGTCACGCCCCGATCCCGAAAGGGTCAATCGTCCTTGCTGGATCCTTCACGGAACCGATTCGTCCTCGCCCAAGGGAGTGATGCTGTACGAGCCTGGAGTTGCGCTCGTACAAGGCAAGAACTCGCAGTTATAGGAACCCACTTTGAAACACAATTTAGAAAATATATTCACAGATAATTGAACACAAGTGCAGGAAGAAACATGCTTTTTCATTGATAATTCAGAGTAATTTACATAGAGTCTACATTGATGCGCCTTCTCGGCTACCTGAATTACATAAGAAAGATAACTCAAAATGCAGGGCGCGCTCCATCAGATAGTCCCCGTCGTCCATACATTACGCCCTTGTATAGGTTGAAAGTCCAAGCCTCCAAAATGAACTGACTCCAACTTATACTTCAAAATAGAGGTGCTCCTAACGCCTCTTCGTCTATCCACTAGCGTTGCACCGTCTGAGTGCCTGAAATAGTTGCCCATAACGTGGGTCAGTACTCAACTTGTACTGGTGAGCGGGATGAACCCACTCGACTAAATCGACACTAGCTTATTAGGGGCAAGCATGCATTAAGATGACTTCTATAAAGAATCAAGTAAAATCAATTCATATCAGTTGCATGTTTTGATAGGAATGAAAATAGTATTGAATCCAACCAGTGCATCGATTGCTTACTCAACCGATGCACGCCTTCCCTGCAACGAAACACAAGTATACTTACCATCTGCACAAGACAATAAATTAGCATGTGTTCTATTCTATGCGGTCATTGGTGTGATCGACACCTTAGGGACTTATTCCAAGCATTAACGGCGCGCCCTATCAGCCCGGGTAGCAAGCCCTGCTGGAGGTCCCGCAATGCATCGTGACTAGCACGAATCAATATTTCCCTCCGGATCGATACGGTTCCAGTGCCCCGGAAAGCCGTTTCGAGGAAATGATAAACCTTGTGTACAAGTTGTCCCAGACCATGCAAATGCATGAACATTTTATATCTCATACAATGCATCGAATTAAACAGATGAAGTAAAGCAGCAATATATATCTTATGCAACAGTTCATATTTTCTTAATACGGTGTTCTAATTTTGATATCCCATGGGTCCAAACTCTATCCGAGGCACCAGGCCGCAACCAACAACCAAATTCCCTTTCCAACCAACTCAAGTTATAAGGTATGCAAGCATATAGTAAAATTAGTCTACAATTCCCATATTCCTTTTTTAGTGGCTGGCATGCATTGTGGCTAAGCATTTCCTAGGCGTCCAACCGGGCATCATCGAGTTAACGTTTGAAACATTAGAGATGTTGGCGTGAAGAAGTAGGAAAGAAGGGACCAAACCACTCACTGGTTAAGGAAAAAGTTGCTGAAACAAGGAATCCCGCCTAGCGACGATCAAACGTCAGTTACGCGGACCTGCAACAGCACGAGCACCGAGTTAGAATTCTTGCCTATCCTTTCTTGCCGAACTCCTCAAAATTTAAGCTCCAATCAATAAAACCAGCAGCAAAAACCAAGCAACTCGAAAGCAACACCAAATCAAATCCCAAAGCGGCAATCAAGAAAACCAAGCAACCAACCACGAAAACTATTGGACTCGTTTCAATAGAGGCCTTTCCATGAGTTAGAAAAGATCATCGCATTTCGTCGTGGCAAGAAGATGCCAAAGATCTAAGCATACTCGGACGGACTAGCCACAAGCCAAATTATATAGTGCACATTCCGGTCGGATCGGGATTTGAGGCACTACATAATATACTACTAAGAAAAAGTTTCATCCCGAAACTTAAGAACAAGGCCCTACCTCCGACTGAATGAACAACGAAGGATATTTCTCCTTCATCTCCGATTCCATCTCCCAAGTTGATTTCGCAACTGAATGATTCTGCCACAACACGCGAACCAAGGACATCGTACGGTTGCGAAGTACTTTTTCCTTACGATCCAGAATCTGCACCGGCTCCTCTGAGTATGATAAATTTGTGCACAGTTCCAATTATTCGAAGCTAACCACATGACTCGGGTCATGCACATACTTCTGAAGTTGAGAAACATGGAATACGTCATGCACTTCAGCTAAGGCGGGAGGTAGTACAATCCGGTATGCCACAGCTGCCACTCGTTCCAGTATCTCGAAGAGGCCGACAAACCTGGGACTCAGTTTGCCCTTCACGCCGAAATGCATCACCCCACGCATCGGCATCACTTTCAAGAATACATGATCCCCGACCATGAACTCCAAAGGTCTACGATGAGCATCGGCATAGCTTTTCTGTCGGCTCTGAGCTGTGTGGAGTCTTTCTCGAATCAAGCGAACTTTCTCAACTGCCTGCTCTACCAGCTCTGGCCTGAGTACTTGCCGCTCGCCGACTTCGTCCCAACAGATTGGAGATAGACACTTGCGCCCATAAAGTGCTTAATACGGTGCCATCTGGATGCTCGATTGGTAGCTGTTGTTGTACGCGAACTCCGCCAACGAGAGATGCGTGTCCCAACTAGTCTTCAAATCGATTGCACACAGCCGTAACATATCTTCAAGTATCTGATTTGTCCTTTCCGTCTGGCCATCAGTCTGGGGGTGGTATGCAGTACTGAACTCTAGCTTGGTTCCCAAAGCAGACTGTAGGCTTGTCCAAAAATAAGATAAGAAGCGTTCGTCACGGTCAGAGACGATTGAGGCAGGTACTCCGTGTAATCGAATAATCTCGTCTATGTAAATCTGTGCTAACCGATCGACGCTCCAAGTAACTTTTATAGAAAGAAAGTGGGCTGATTTGGTCAAACGATCAACTATGACCCAAATCGCATCATGCCCCCGCGGCGTCTTCGGAAATTCCACAATGAAATCCATAGTAATGTTGTCCCAATTCCACTCAGGAATAGCGAGGTTCTGCAGCTCCCCGCTGGGCCTCTGATGTTCAGCTTTCACCTGTTGACAGGCCATGCACTGTGACACAAAGGTCGCCACATCCCGCTTCATACCTTGCCACCAGAAGGTTCTGCGTAAGTCCATGTACATCTTAATGCTCCCCGGATGCAAGGAATACTTCGTATAGTGTGCTTCCGCCATAATTTCCCTTCGGAGTTCTGGGTCGTTAGGAACACATAGACTTCCTTTCATTTGTAAGGTCCCATCTTCGCCTGCCACAAAGTCAGACGTCTTCCCCGCCAAAATTAGTCCGCGTGCCTTCGCTAGGAACTGATCGACCTCCTGAGCTGATTTGATTCTATCACGCAAACTCGGTTCAAGATGGAGTGATGCCAGCTGTACTCCTTGATGCTGAACCCGAAGCTCGATGCCCATCGCCTCAAGATCTCGAAGTAAATAGTTGTTTATGGATAACGAGCCCACGTGCTTCCGACTCAGAGCATCAGCAATGACGTTTCCCTTGCCCGGTGTGTAAACGATCGTCAAATCATAGTCCTTAATCAGTTCTAGCCAACGCCGCTGTCAGAGGTTCAGTTCCGTTGGGTGAATAGATACTTGAGGCTCTTGTGATCTGTGAAGATTTTACAAGCAACACCATAAAGATAATGCCTCCACAACTTCAGTGCAAATACAATTGCCGCCAATTCCAAGTCGCGCGTCGGGTAGTTTTTCTCGTGCGGCTTCAGTTGCCTGGAGGCGTACGATATTACCTTATCCCCCTGCATGAGCACACATCCCAAACCGAGTCCTGATGCATCACTGTATATCTGAAACTCCTCTACCCCATCTGGAAGAGCAAGAATTGGGGCTGAAACAAGACCCTGCTTAAGTTCCCGAAAGCTGGCTTCGCAGTCATCACCCCATTTGTATACAATACCCTTCTGAGTCAGGCGCGTCAAAGGCGAGGCCAGTTTAGAAAAATCCTTCACGAACCTACGGTAGTATCCCGCTAGGCCCAGAAAGCTTCGAACTTCGCTGGCTGATGTAGGTTGCTTCCAATCCACCATCGCCTCTATTTTCTTCGGGTCCACGACGATGCCTTCTGTCGAGACGACATGACCAAGGAATGCCATGCTGTTCAACCAGAACTCACACTTGCTGAGCTTAGCGAACAACTGATGCTCTCGTAATGTCTGCAGCACGATCTTTAGGTGTTTTTTGTGTTCCGCCTCGTTCTTGAAATATATTAGAATGTCGTCGATGAACACGACCACAAACTTGTCTATGTACGGCCGAAACACGCGGTTCATCAGATCCATGAAAGCTGTAGGAGCGTTTATCAAGCCGAACGACATCACAAGAAATTTGTAGTGTCGGGTCCTGAATGCAGATTTTTGAACATCATCTGATTTGATTTTCAACTGGTGATATCCTGACCTGAGATCAATTTTAGAGAAAATTGTTGCACCTTGCAGCTGATCAAACAAGTCATCTATCCTTGGCAATGGGTACTGGTTTCGCACGGTCGCCTTATTTAGTTCTCGGTAGTCAATACACAGCTGCATGGATCCATCATTTTTCTTCACGAACAGCACCGGAGCGCCCCACGGAGAAACGCTTGGACGAATGTATCCTCGGTCCAACAGATCTTGTAACTGAATCTTAAGTTCCTTCAGTTCTGCTGGGGCCATTCGATAAGGTACCTTCGATATCGGTCGCGAATTCGAAAAAGTGTCAATACTGAATTCGATCTCACGATCTGGAGGCATTCTAGACAGCTCATCCGGGAAAACGTCTAGGAAATCTGCTATGATTTCAGCCTGAGCTGCATCTGCACTTTTCTGTCGGGTGTCTCGAACAGAAGCTAAGTACCCTTCATAACCTGAATGCAACATACGCCTAGCCGAAATTGCTATCATCATTGCCGTCTTTGGTGCAGCGCTGCACGAATAGTAAAAGTCTGCCTCGTCGGGTAGACGGAATATGACTCGCTTCTCCATGCACTCGATTGTTGCATAGCAAGCACCCAACCAGTCCATCCCGAGAATAATATCGTAATCCTTGTTGTCTAATACAATGACATCTAAGGAAAGCTTCCTTCCTCCGATGCAAATATAACCATCCCTACAGATCGCATGGGCGGGCATGTCGACTCTCGAAGGTGTACTCACGCAAAGGTTCATATTTAAAGGAATAGAAGCTAATTTATGCTCAATAGTAAAATCAGCAGATATGAAACTATGCGTAGCACCTGAATCGAATAAGACTCTAGCGGGCAATTCTCCGAAAAGTAAAGTACCTGTCATGACAGTTTCAGAGACGGATGCCTCATCCTGAGTCAGTGCATAGACTCGTCCTTGAGCACCCTGGCATCGTGGGTTCAACGCCACAGCATTGGCATCACTTGCTGGAGGCCCCCTGTTATGATTCCCGTGGTTCTGATTCCCGTGGTGCTGATTCCCATTGTTATGATTCCCATTGTTATGATTCCCGTTGTTCTGATTCGGTTTTGGCTCACGGCAGTTGAAATGCTTATGGTCCAGACGACCACATTTAAAACATCCTGTAACTCGGTATTCCTCCACTCGATGCCCTAACCTGCCGCACCTATTGCAGTATGGTGCACGGGACGGACCCCTATGCTCAGATGTGTGCGGACGCTTCTGTGCTCCAGACCCTCCCGTTTCCTGAGGTCGCTTATTATTGTTGGTACGGGAGGTTTGCACGCCGACCTTTGGTGGATAGCACCCAAAGATCCACTCGCTGTTCAGGGCAGCTTCATAACATTCCCTGTAGGTTTGATATTTCTTGTTGATGACGTCCCTACGCAAATCATCATTCAAATCCTTCTGAAAATGATAGCACCACGCCTGCTAGTTAGGCAAGAAGTGCCCAGCAAACTTAGCCAGTTTAGCGAATACCGAGTCGTAATCGTCCACAGACAAACTTCCTTGCACCAGATTGCTGAAGTCGTCTTCTTTTTGTTGTCGCATGGCCCGGGGAATATATTATTCGATGAAGGCAGATTTAAACATTTTCCAGGTGATTTTGCAGTTGGAATTGGCATCATAAATCCCTTGCTTAGTGGCTTTCCACCAATCATGCGCACGCAGCTCCAGTTGAACTGATGCACATGCCACTCTCTTGGATCCCCGGATGCCAACCAGGTTGAAGAGTCCCTCCAGCTTTGCAATCCATCCCATCACCACATCCGATTTTGCTCGTCCGTTGAACGTTGGTGGATGCATTTTAGTGAACTCTGCGGCACGACAGGTGTTCCTTGCTGGAGGCTGTGTTTCTTCGGACTCATCCTCTACCGCCACAGCCGGCGGTGTAGCAGGCGTCACAGTAGCTCCCCCGTTGTTGGGTACCAAGGATGCAATCAGTTGCATCATGGTATCTATCTGCTTTTGTTGAGCAGCAAACTGCGTCCGTTGAGTAACAGCTTGTTGTTGCTGCATCTCCATGAGATGCATAAGCCGTTCGGACATATCGATTGAACCCGCTCCTCCGGATTCTCCAGAACTTGCCGGATCGTTCTGGACGGGCTGAGCACTGCTTGCAGCGGCAGTGTTTTTCTTAGCCATTGTTACAAAAGAGAGTAGCTTGTTAACACCTCAAAAATGATAGATTTTTGTATCTATGGGCTCATTGTATAGGCGACTCATCTCATGCAGCGGACGCCGAATACAACTCAACCGAGAGGTGCATCAAACTCCTTTATAATCTTTTGAAATCTCAAGGACGTAAAACCTGGCTCTGATACCAATATGTCATGTCTCGATCTCGAAAGGGTCAATCGTCCTCGCTGGATCCTTCACGGAACCGATTCGTCCTCGCCCAAGGGCGTAATGCCGTACGAGCCTGGAGTTGCGCTCGTACAAGGCAAGAACTCTCAGTTATAGGAACCCACTTTGAAACATAATTTAGAAAACACATTCACAGATAATTGAACACAAGTGCAGGAAGAAACATGCTTTTTTATTGATAATTCAGAGTAATTTACATAGAGTCTACATTGATGCGCCTTCTCGGCTACTTGAATTACATAAGAAAGATAACTCAAAATACAGGGCACGCTCCATCAGATAGTCCCCGTCGTCCATATATTACGCCCTTGTATAGGTTGAAAGTCCAAGCCTCCAAAATAAACTAACTCCAACTTATACTTCAAAATAGAGGTGCTCCTAACGCCTCTTCGTCTATCCACTAGCGTTGCACCGTCTGAGTGCCTGAAATAGTTGCCCGCAACGTGGATCAGTACTCAACTTGTACTGGTGAGCGGGATGAACCCACTCGACTAAATCGACACTAGCTTATTAGTGGCGAGCATGCATTAAGATAACTTCTATAAAGAAGCAAGTAAAATCAATTCATATCAGTTGCATGTTTTGATAGGAATGAAAATAGCATTGAATCCAACTAGTGCATCGATTGCTTACTCAACCGATGCACGCCTTTCCTGCAACAAAACACAAGTATACTTACCATCTGCACAAGACAATAAATTAGCATGTGTTCTATTCTATGCAGTCATTGGTGTGATCGACACCTTAGGGACTTATTCCAAGCATTAACGGCGCGCCCTATCAACCTGGGTAGCAAGCCCTGCTGGAGGTCCCGCAATGCATCGTGACTAGCACGAATCAATATTTCCCTCCGGATCGATACGGTTCCAGTGCCCCAAAAAGCCGTTTCGAGAAAATGATAAATCTTGTATACAAGTTGTCCCAGACCATACAAATGCATGAACATTTTATATCTCATACAATGCATCGAATTAAACAGATAAAGTAAAGCAGCAATATATATCTTATGCAATAGTTCATATTTTCTTAATACGGTGTTCCGATTTTGATATCCCATGGGTCCAAACTTTATCCAAGGCACCAGGCCGCAACCAACAACCAATTTCCCTTTCCAACCAACTCAAGTTATAAGGTGTGCAAGCATATAGTAAAATTAGTCTATAATTCCCATGTTTTTTTCTTAGTGGCTGGCATGCATTGTGGCTAAGCATTTCCTAGGCGTCCAATCGGGCATCATCGAGTGAACGTTTGAAATATTAGAGATGTTGGCGTGAAGAAGTAGGAAAGAAGGGACCAAACCACTTACTGGTTAAGGAAAAAGTTACTGAAACAAGGAATCCCGCCTAGCGACGATCAAACGTCAGTTATGCGGACCTGCAACAGCACGAGCACCGAGTTAGAATTCTTGCCTATCCTTCCTTGCCGAACTCTCCAAAATTCAAGCTCCAATCAATAAAACCAGCAGCGAAAACCAAGTAACTCGAAAGCAACACCAAATCAAATCCCAAAGCGGCAATCAAGAAAACCAAGCAACCAAATACGAAAACTATTAGAATTATTTCAATAGAGGCCTTTCCATGAGTTAGAAAAGATTATTGCATTTTCTCCGTGGCAAGAAGATGCCGAAGATCTAAGCATACTCGGACGGACTAGCCACAAGCCCAATTATATAGTGCACATCCCGGTCGGATCGGGATTTGAGGCACTACAGGGATCATGTCACTCCTCATTTTTGATATACGTATTTGGGACGTATTATTTCTTGCTTGCATGTTAATTAGATTGCATGGAGACTAGACCCATTTTTTGGTTCAATTTGGTTCATAGTCTATTTTGTGGGTTGGTTTAGTCATGAGTTGAGCCCATGGTTTAAATCTTAACCCTAGCTATATAACCCAAATTTTTTCTCTTTCTTCACTCATTCTCTTCTTTCATTATCCATCCTTCTTTATTTTACGCAAGTACATCTTGCATGAGGATGAAAAATATGACATTTTTATTTCCTTGATTTTCTTGCATATTATTAGTCTAATATATGTATATTATGATTATAAACATGTTTAGTACTTGGAGTTTTTAATTTTGATGGGTGAATTTGCGTAGATCTATATTTTAAAGTTAGCATTTTCATAGGTTACATGAGTTTTTCTTAGTTTTGATCTATTAAAGCTTGGTATCTTAAAAAACTAGTTATCCTATATGATGGAGCACTTTAATTCGAGCATTTTGGATTTTGGTTCACTTGATTTGGAGTTAAAATAAAAAATTTATAAAGAAAATAAGTTTTTGGATTTTGGAGATCTTTTCATGGAGTTCGTGCTGTTCTGGGATGATAGAGTCTCAAGCGACACATCTCTATACAGCATGATCCAGCATGAGCCTATCTTGTTGGATGTATGACTAATCTATGAATGCTTCGTAAGCCGACCGCATAGAACACTGAATGCATAAAATTTTACTAAGACCAAGAATCTATGCGGTTTAGAGTTCATACGCGCAAACGACTATGCGGTAGAGTGCCACGTGTCTCTTATTTCAACGAATGACTCTGCTCGACTTTCTTGATTCTGCACGACTTTATATGATTTTATCTTTTTCCCTGACACACACTTTTTGGCTTGTCACATCAGTCACTTATCTGACTTGCATTTAATGCATGTCACTTACACTTGTCCCAAAGAGTGGACTTTGCCCGATCCTATGCGCCCCCGACTTTATGCGTCCATGATCCTATGCGCCTTGATCCCGTATGCGCCCCTGATCCTGATGCTTCTTTATGCACACGTTTCATTAAGTTGTTATTTTTGATGTTCTTTGGACTTTGTTATCTATGTACGGGGTCTTGTTGTAAGTGAGATTAGACTCAGTAGTTACGTGATTTGGCCTAACTATGCGCATGGCCTGACTATGTGTAGAATTAGACCATGTGCCAAGTGACTACACTACCCATGTGCATGACTTGACCTATGTATTGCATTGTTCTAGAACTCATGTAATTCACCAAAGATTGGTAACTTGACTCGATTACTCTTATCCGTGCTGATATAATTTACTACTTGCTATGCGTTCCTACCTGCTATGTGTTATAAGTGCACTGAGGTGCGACATATCTTGCTAAGTGCTATGTGTTACATGTTGTGGGTGTGCACCGAGTTTCCCCTGTCCTACGTGACATGTAATACTATATTATTCCTCCAGCATGGTCATAAGAGCTAGTCAATAACCAAGCGTGGCTAGGATCTGTTGATTGTTGCATCACGCTGGGAGGAATCCAAATTAAACTTCCAAGTGACAAGCGGTTTTGTATCTAGCATGGTCGTACTATGGTATAATATATTAGGGGAGTAACATGTTACTACGCCATGTGATTCCAGATAACCGTAGGGTTAACTAGGCAACTAAAACATGTAGAGCATTGGGATGGACGGAATCCCGAGATTTTGCTTAACTAGCCACCCTCAATCATTTATCTAGAGAGTGAAGGCTTGTCCCTATTTGTATATTGTTAAATTTGTACTAATGGATTACAATATCCGATTATTATATTATACTATGTATTTTATGCGATCTTAGCACATTGGCCTTACGAGGGGACTAGTGCATAAATACTACGTGCTACGCGACGATTATCATGGATCGGCTAGCTCTGCTAGCACATGGCTCGACATAAGGATTCCTATATATGCATTAATTCTACCAGGATAACCTAGACTTCAACTAGAAAGCCGTAGTCTTGATTGTAGGATTAAATGAATCTTGTTTGTAAGTATATTTGCCATCTTTTAAATAGTCTATGGATATGGACTATCATGGTACGACGGTCTAACCCTTGTCCTTCTTTGGTTGTAGGGTTAGATAGTTGTGCTACGATAGGCTATGGACCGAAACTATGAGACAAAATTATTCATACTGCCTTGTTTTTTGTTTCTTCATTCATGCTCCCATTTATGGTACTTGCTATTTGGGGTCTAACCCCACTGGTTTTGCATTGTCAGGTTTAGATCCAGCACCCAGTGATCCAACTTTTTTTTCCCTGAACAATGGTACACACCAGACGGTTGGCCGCTGAGGGACACGAGTGAGTTTTTTCTTTCCTGCTCGTTATTGTATATTTTACTTTTTTGGATGTTTAGCCACTGACACCTGTTAGCCGACAAGTCTGGATATTTAGTTCTTTTACATGATTGTATTAATCTGATTGCAGTTGATCACAGTCATATACTTTTGTTACTCTACCAACTTTTTATTTTGTACAGCTAGTCTCCAGAATATTTTTAGAGAGCATTTGGGACGCCTTTCTTCTTTATCATATATGTTCTATGTTACTGTTTCTCGTTTAATTGATTTAGATAATAGATATTCTATGTGACCCTAAGTGAGTTGATTATAGAATATACCCCATTGTCTTTCTACAGCCGTGACTACCGTACGACGTTCTATACCTTGTACGGAGGAGCTGGCCATGTCCGTCTTCGTATTTCGGTAATAGGATATGACAAATCCTTAGCATCTTCGGACGTGGACGTTGAACATGCTTCTTCGCAACAACCGCAAACATGGCAAGTGTACCTTACCATGTAGTTCACAATTTCGTGTATTACTTATTTTACTTAGATTTTATTATTACATGTTCTTGTCGATGTACATGGTTACCCTAGGACATTAGATGATACTTAGCATCCGAACCAGATTAGGGTGTCGACGTATGTCGGCGGAGTCGAGTATTATTAGTTAGAGAGTTGAGACCGCGAACCCATATTACGTGCTTGTATTTCTTGAACGTCAGACCGTAGGACACTTGACACAACCTTCATGTGGCAGAATTCTTCTCGACATATTCTTGGTGTTTTGGATTCTATAAAGGGCTATAGGAATCATGATATATATACATACATAAGTTATATTTAGCTTACTATGACTCGTTGTGATAGATAAACGTCATGATCTTGCGTGTTATGATATGATACTTGAGTACATAGAAGGGAAGAGTATACATCATGCTATGGGCTGACTCTACATAGTTCGCTTTATTATTTTACTAGACTACTATAGATTCTATGATACAAGAGCCTTTAGTATTTTTCTAGCTTACTTTAGGTTCCCCAATACGGAGCCTTGTGTGTTTTACTAGATTACGAGAATGTCTATTGAGATCTTCAATGTTACTAGCCTGGAGTATGAGTATTGCTCTTATGTGCATATCACTTAGACGGTTACAGTAGCTTACCCTTGAGTATTTGTACTATTACACTGTTAACTTCGAGCATGCTATTTTTGTACCTTGTTACGTCCCTCTGAGGACCTGGTTCCTTGCCTGTTTTTGCAGCATAGACTGTCGTAGAGACTTTGTGGAGTTTCTGAGGCATACCGGATTATTATGCATGCATTATAACTAGGTACATGTATTATTTTTTTCTTATTTAAATTTACTTATTCTCGTTGTTTACACTTCTGCTCCTATAGCCTAATTTTGTAGACTCATGCTATTTCTTTCGAGTCTATTCAGACTAGTGTTGTTTGGGGTATAAAGCATGATACATGTTGTCCTTTCTTTTATTCATTTTCTTGTGGATTGAGACTTAGAGATTTATTATAATATTTAGATAGTATATAGCTTATACATAATCAAGTTGAACTTGAGTCTACTTTGATACGTAGCTGGCATGTTTACTTATTCCAAGTCCTACGTATTTGAGACTGGGATGTGACAAAAATAAAAGGTCTTTTATTGCTATAAAATTTTGCTTAAAAACTTTGTTTATTGTGATTATAATACAAAGGATCCTTATATTAAGGAAGTCTCGACTCAAGCAATAAAAAATATTATCGGGGGTTGTATAGTTGTGAAAGCCCCATTTGTACGTCACTATTTTATTCCGTTGACTACCTGATACGATGATGGGAACCACTTGCAGCTTTCCAAGCTCACGAATGATGGAGAGGAGGGAAAATAGTAGTGGGGATCCAAGTTTTCGATCTTCAATGCTTGAAATAAATGTTAATTCGAGGGTATTTATAGCCAATAGCTACATAATGGCCAAATTCCTGACACTGCACAAAAGTAGGATAAAACACTCTATTTCTGCCGACTACGCGAGAAAATATTATTCAGCGTGAGGAGGGTGTGAATGATACATATATAATAGGACCCACGTGCCTACACCGACTGAAGAGGGCATGAGACGTGGTGTCCGTTATA